>CANPUZ010000025.1:0-587500 GCA_947579665.1 Sympetrum striolatum
AAAAAAAAAAGGAAAGAAATTGAAATTTCGCCGAAATTATTCGTTTTTGTTGCTTTTTTCGATAATAAATCGATAAGATCAGGAAAATTAAGGGAAAAAAAGAGGGAAAAAAAATAGAAATTTCGCCAAAATTATTCGTTTTTGTTGCTTTCTTCGATAATAAATCGATAAAATGAGGAAAATTAAGGGGAAAAAAAGTGGAAAAAAATTGATATTTCGCTTAAATTATTAGTTTTTGTTGCTTTTATTCGATAATAAATCGATTAAATGATGAAAATTAAGGGAAAAAAAGAGGAAAAAAATTGAAATTTCGCTCAAATTATTAGTTTTTGTTGCTTTTTTCGATAATAAATCGATTAAATGAGGAAAATTAAGGGAAAAAAAAGAGGAAAAAAATTGAAATTTCGCTCAAATCATTAGTTTTTGTTGCTTTTATCGATAATAAATCGATAAAATTAGGAAAATTAACGGAGAAAAGAGGAAAAAAATTGAAATTTCGCAAAAATTATTTGTTTTTGTAACTTTTTTCGATAAAAAAGCGATAAAATGAGGAAAATTAAGGAAAAAAAATTGAAAATTCACCAATATTATTCGTTTTTGTTGCTTTTTTCCATATAAAATCGATAAAATGTGGAAAATTTTGGGAAAAAAAGAGGAAAAAAATTTAAATTTCGCTCAAATTAGTAGTTTTTGTTGCTTTTTTCGATAATAAATCGATAAAATTAGGAAAATTAAGGGATAAAAAGAGGAATTAATTGAAATTTCGCAAACATTATTAGTTTTTGTTGCGTTTTTTTTCCATAATAAATCGATAAAATTAGAAAAATTAAGGGAAAAAAAGAGGAAAAAAATTGAAATTTCGCCAAAATTATTCGTTTTTGTTTCTTTTTTCCATATAAAATCGAAGAAATGAGGATAATTAAGGGAAAAAAAGAGGAAAAAAATTGAAATTTCGCAAAAATTATTCGTTTTTGTTGCTTTTTTTCGATAATAAATCGATTAAATGAGGAAATTTAAGGGAAAAAAAAGAGGAAAAAAAATTGAAATTCGGCTCAAATCATTAGTTTTTGTTGCTTTTATCGATAATAAATCGATAAAATTAGGAAAATTAAGGGAAAAAAAGAGGAATTAATTGAAATTTCGCAAACATTATTAGTTTTTGTTGCGTTTTTTTTCCATAATAAATCGATAAAATTAGAAAAATTAAGGGAAAAAAAAGAGGAAAAAAATTGAAATTTCGCCAAAATTATTCGTTTTTGTTGCTTTTTTTCCATATAAAATCGAAGAAATGAGGAAAATAAAGGGAAAAAAAAGAGGAAAAAAGTTGAAATTTCGCAAAAATTATTCGTTTTTGTTGCTGATTTTGATAAAATTAGGAATATTAAGGGAAAAAAAGAGGAAAAAAAATTGAAATTTCGCTAAAATTATTCGATTTTGTTGCTTTTTTCGATTATAAATCGATAAAATGAGGAAAATTAAGGGAAAAAAAGAGGAAAAAAAATGGAAATTTCGCTAAATTTATTCGTTTTTGTTGCTTTTTTTCGATAATAAATCGATAAAATTAGGAAAATTAAGGAAAAAAAAAAGGAAAGAAATTGAAATTTCGCCGAAATTATTCGTTTTTGTTGCTTTTTTCGATAATAAATCGATAATATGAGGAAAATTAAGGGAAAAAAAGAGGAAAAAATTTGAAATTTCTCCGAAATTATTCGTTTTTGTTGCTTTTTTCGATGATATATCGATAAAATGCGGAAATAAGGGAAAAAAAAGAAGAAAAAAATTGAAATTTCGCCGAAATTATTCGTTTTTGTTGCTTTTTTCGATAATAAATCGATAAGATCAGGAAAATTAACGGAAAAAGAGAGGAAAAAAATTGAAATTTCGCCAAAATTATTCGTTTTTGTTGCTTTCTTCGATAATAAATCGATAAAATGAGGAAAATTAAGGGAAAAAAAAGAGGAAAAAAATTGAAATTTCGCTCAAATTATTAGTTTTTGTTGCTTTTTTCGATAATAAATCGATAAAATTAGGAAAATTAAGGGAAAAAAAGAGGAAAAAAAATTGAAATTTCGCTCATATTATTAGTTTTTGTTGCTTTTTTCGATAATAAATAGATAAAATTAGGAAAAAATAGAGAAAGAATAAGAGGAAAAAAATTGAAATTTCGCTCAAATTATTAGTTTTTGTTGCTTTTTTCGATAATAAATCGATAAAATTAGGAAAATTAAGGGAAAAAAAGAGGAAAAAAATTGAAATTTCGCTCATATTATTAGTTTTTGTTGCTTTTTTCGATAATAAATAGATAAAATTAGGAAAAAATAGAGAAAGAATAAGAGGAAAAAAATTGAAATTTCGCCAAAATTATTCGTTTTTGTTGCTTTTTTTCGATAATAAATCGATAAAATGAGGAAAATTAAGGAAAAAATAGAGGAAAAAAATTGAAATTTCGCCGAAATTATTACTTTTTGTTGCTTTTTTCGATAATATATCGATAAAATGAGGAAATAAGGGAAAAAAAGAGGAAAAAAATTGAAATTTCGCTCATATTATTAGTTTTTCTTGCTTTTTTCGATAATAAATGGATAAAATTAGGAAAATTAAGAGAAAAAAAGAGGAAAAAAAATGGAAATTTCGCCAAAATTATTCGTTTTTGTTGCTTTTTTCGATAATAAATCGAAAAAATTAGGAAAATTAAGGGGAAAAAAAGAGGAAAAAAATTGAAATTCGGCTCAAATCATTAGTTTTTGTTGCTTTTATCGATAATAAATCGATAAAATTAGGAAAAAACAGGGAAAAAAAGAGGAAATAATTGTAATTTCCCAAACTTATTAGTTTTTGTTGCGTTTTTTTTTCCATAATAAATCGATAAAATTAGGAAAATAAAGGGAATAAAGAGGAAAAAAATTGAAATTTCGCCGAAATTATTCGTTTTTTGTTGCTTTTTTCGATAATAAATCGATAAAATGAGGAAATAAGGGAAAAAAAGAGGAAAAAAAAATTGAAATTTCGCCGAAATTATTCGTTTATGTTACTTTTTTCGATAAAAAAGCGATAAAATGAGGAAAATTAAGGGAAAAAAAGAGAGAAAAAAAATTGAAAATTCGCCAAAATTATTCGTTTTTTGTTCCTTTTTTCCATATAAAATCGATAAAATGAGGAAAATTTAGGAAAAAAAAGAGGAAAAAAAATGAAATTTCGCAAAAATTATTCGTTTTGTTGCTTATTTCGATAAAATTAGGAAAATTAAGGGAAAAAAAGAGGAAAAAAATTGAAATTTCGCTAAAATTATTCGTTTTTTGTTGCTTTTTTCGATTATAAATCGATAAAATGAGGAAAATTAAGGGAAAAAAGAGGAAAAAAATTGAAATTTCGCTAAAAGTATTTGCTTTTGTTGCTTTTTTCGATAATAAATCGATAAAATTAGGAAAATTAAGAGAAAAAAAGAGGAAAAAAATTGAAATTTCGCCGAAATTATTCGTTTTTGTTGCTTTTTTTCGATAATAAATCGATAAAATGAGGAAATAAGGGAAAAAAAGAGGAAAAAAATTAAAATTTCGCCAAAATTATTCGTTTTTGTTGCTTTTTTCGGTAATAAATCGATAAAATGAGGAAAATTAAGGGAAAAAAAAGAGGAAATAAATTGAAATTTCGCCGAAGTTATTCGTTTTTGTTGCTTTTTTTCGATAATATATCGATAACATCAGGAAAATTAAGGGAAAAAAAAGGGGAAAAAAATTGAAATTTCGCCGAAATTATTCGTTTTTGTTACTTTTTTCGATAAAAAAAGCGATAAAATGAGGAAAATTAAGGGAAAAAAAAGAGGAAAAAAATTGAAAATTCGCCAAAATTATTCGTTTTTGTTCCTTTTTTCCATATAAAATCGATAAAATGAGGAAAATTTACGTAAAAAAAGAGGAAAAAAATTGAAATTTCGCTCAAATTATTAGTTTTTGTTTCTTTTTTCGATAATAAATCGATAAAATTAGGAAAATTAAGGGAAAAAAAGAGGAAAAAAAATTGAAATTTCGCTCATATTATTAGTTTTTGTTGCTTTTTTCGATATTAAATCGATAAAAATAGGAAAATTAAGAGAAAAAAAAAGGAAAAAAATTTAAATTTCGCTCAAATTATTAGTTTTTGTTGCTTTTTTCGATAATAAATCGATTAAATGAGGAAAATTAAGGGAAAAAAAAGAGGAAAAAAATTGAAATTTCGCTCAAATCATTAGTTTTTGTTGCTTTTATCGATAATAAATCGATAAAATTTAGGAAAATTAAGGGAAAAAAAGAGGAAAAAAATTGAAATTTCGCCGAAATTATTCGTTTTTGTTACTTTTTTCGATAAAAAAGCGATAAAATGAGGAAAATTAAGGGAAAAAAAGAGGAAAAAAATTGAAAATTCGCCAAAATTATTCGTTTTTGTTCCTTTTTTCCATATAAAATCGATAAAATGAGGAAAATTAGGAAAAAAAAGAGGAAAAAAATTGAAATTTCGCTCAAATTATTAGTTTTTGTTGCTTTTTTTCGATAATAAATCGATAAAATTAGGAAAATTAAGGGAAAAAAAGAGGAAAAAAATTGAAATTTCGCCAAAATTATTCGTTTTTGTTGCTTTTTTCCATATAAAATCGATAAAATGAGGAAAATTAAGGGAAAAAAAGAGGAAAAAAAATTGAAATTTCGCAAAAATTATTCGTTTTTGTTGCTTATTTCGATAAAATTAGGAAAATTAAGGGAAAAAAAGAAGAAAAAAATTGAAATTTCGCTAAAATTATTCGTTTTTTGTTGCTTTTTTTCGATTATAAATCGATAAAATGAGGAAAATTAAGGGAAAAAAGAGGAAAAAAATTGAAATTTCGCTAAAAGTATTTGCTTTTGTTGCTTTTTTTCGATAATAAATCGATAAAATTATGAAAATTAAGGGAAAAAAAAGAGGAAAAAAATTGAAATTTCGCTAAAAGTATTTGCTTTTGTTGCTTTTTTTCGATAATAAATCGATAAAATTAGGAAAATTAAGGGAAAAAAAGAGGAAAAAAAATTGAAATTTCGCCGAAATTATTCGTTTTTGTTGCTTTTTTCGATAATAAATCGATAAAATGAGTAAATAAG
Organism: Sympetrum striolatum; assembly: GCA_947579665.1. Taxonomy (NCBI): domain Eukaryota; kingdom Metazoa; phylum Arthropoda; class Insecta; order Odonata; family Libellulidae; genus Sympetrum; species Sympetrum striolatum. The sequence continues at coordinate 5,109 of CANPUZ010000025.1, forward strand.
GGAAAAAAAGAGGAAAAAAAATTAAAATTTCGCCAAAATTATTCGTTTTTGTTGCTTTTTTCGGTAATAAATCGATAAAATGAGGAAAATTAAGGGAAAAAAAGAGGAAATAAATTGAAATTTCGCCGAAGTTATTCGTTTTTGTTGCTTTTTTCGATAATAAATCGAAAAAATTAGGAAATTAAGGGAAAAAAAATAGGAAAAAAATTAAATTTCGCTCAAATCATTAGTTTTTGTTGCTTTTTTTCGATAATAAATCGATTAAATGAGGAAAATTAAGGTAAAAAAAAGAGGAAAAAAATTGAAATTTCGCTCAAATCATTAGTTTTTGTTACTTTTTTCGATAAAAAAAGCGATAAAATGAGGAAAATTAAGGGAAAAAAAAGAGGAAAAAAATTAAAAATTCGCCAAAATTATTCGTTTTTGTTCCTTTTTTCCATATAAAATCGATAAAATGAGGAAAATTTAGGAAAAAAAAGAGGAAAAAAAATGAAATTTCGCAAAAATTATTCGTTTTTGTTGCTTATTTCGATAAAATTAGGAAAATTAAGGGAAAAAAGAGGAAAAAAATTGAAATTTCGCTAAAATTATTCGTTTTTGTTGCTTTTTTCGATTATAAATCGATAAAATGAGGAAAATTAAGGGAAAAAAAGAGGAAAAAAATTGAAAATTCGCCAAAATTATTCGTTTTTGTTCCTTTTTTCCATATAAAATCGATAAAATGAGGAAAATTTAGGAAAAAAAAGAGGAAAAAAATTGAAATTTCGCTCAAATTATTAGTTTTTGTTGCTTTTTTCGATATTAAATCGATAAAAATAGGAAAATTAAGAGAAAAAAAAAGGAAAAAAATTTAAATTTCGCTCAAATTATTAGTTTTTGTTGCTTTTTTCGATAATAAATCGATAAAATTAGGAAAATTAAGGGAAAAAAAGAGGAAAAAAATTGAAATTTCGCTCATATTATTAGTTTTTGTTGCTTTTTTCGATAATAAATAGATAAAATTAGGAAAAAATAGAGAAAGAATAAGAGGAAAAAAATTGAAATTTCGCCAAAATTATTCGTTTTTGTTGCTTTTTTCGATAATAAATCGATAAAATGAGGAAAATTAAGGAAAAAATAGAGGAAAAAAATTGAAATTTCGCCGAAATTATTACTTTTTGTTGCTTTTTTCGATAATATATCGATAAAATGAGGAAATAAGGGAAAAAAAGAGGAAAAAAATTGAAATTTCGCTCATATTATTCGTTTTTGTTGCTTTTTTCGATTATAAATCGATAAAATTAGGAAAATTAAGGGAAAAAAAGAGGAAAAAAATTGAAATTTCGCTCATATTATTAGTTTTTGTTGCTTTTTTCGATATTAAATCGATAAAAATAGGAAAATTAAGAGAAAAAAAAAGGAAAAAAATTTAAATTTCGCTCAAATTATTAGTTTTTGTTGCTTTTTTCGATAATAAATCGATTAAATGAGGAAAATTAAGGGAAAAAAAAAAGGGAAAAAAATTGAAATTTCGCTCAAATCATTAGTTTTTGTTGCTTTTATCGATAATAAATCGATAAAATTAGGAAAATTAAGGGAAAAAAAGAGGAAAAAAATTGAAATTTCGCCGAAATTATTCGTTTTTGTTACTTTTTTCGATAAAAAAGCGATAAAATGAGGAAAATTAAGGGAAAAAAAGAGGAAAAAAATTGAAAATTCGCCAAAATTATTCGTTTTTGTTCCTTTTTTCCATATAAAATCGATAAAATGAGGAAAATTTAGGAAAAAAAAGAGGAAAAAAATTGAAATTTCGCTCAAATTATTAGTTTTTGTTGCTTTTTTCGATAATAAATCGATAAAATTAGGAAAATTAAGGGAAAAAAAGAGGAAAAAAATTGAAATTTCGCCAAAATTATTCGTTTTTGTTGCTTTTTTCCATATAAAATCGATAAAATGAGGAAAATTAAGGGAAAAAAAGAGGAAAAAAATTGAAATTTCGCAAAAATTATTCGTTTTTGTTGCTTATTTCGATAAAATTAGGAAAATTAAGGGAAAAAAGAAGAAAAAAATTGAAATTTCGCTAAAATTATTCGTTTTTGTTGCTTTTTTCGATTATAAATCGATAAAATGAGGAAAATTAAGGGAAAAAAGAGGAAAAAAATTGAAATTTCGCTAAAAGTATTTGCTTTTGTTGCTTTTTTCGATAATAAATCGATAAAATTACGAAAATTAAGGGAAAAAAAGAGGAAAAAAATTGAAATTTCGCTAAAAGTATTTGCTTTTGTTGCTTTTTTCGATAATAAATCGATAAAATTAGGAAAATTAAGGGAAAAAAAGAGGAAAAAAATTGAAATTTCGCCGAAATTATTCGTTTTTGTTGCTTTTTTCGATAATAAATCGATAAAATGAGTAAATAAGGGAAAAAAAGAGGAAAAAAATTAAAATTTCGCCAAAATTATTCGTTTTTGTTGCTTTTTTCGGTAATAAATCGATAAAATGAGGAAAATTAAGGGAAAAAAAGAGGAAATAAATTGAAATTTCGCCGAAGTTATTCGTTTTTGTTGCTTTTTTCGATAATAAATCGAAAAAATTAGGAAATTAAGGGAAAAAAAATAGGAAAAAAATTTAAATTTCGCTCAAATCATTAGTTTTTGTTGCTTTTTTCGATAATAAATCGATTAAATGAGGAAAATTAAGGTAAAAAAAAGAGGAAAAAAATTGAAATTTCGCTCAAATCATTAGTTTTTGTTACTTTTTTCGATAAAAAAGCGATAAAATGAGGAAAATTAAGGGAAAAAAAGAGGAAAAAAATTAAAAATTCGCCAAAATTATTCGTTTTTGTTCCTTTTTTCCATATAAAATCGATAAAATGAGGAAAATTTAGGAAAAAAAAGAGGAAAAAAAATGAAATTTCGCAAAAATTATTCGTTTTTGTTGCTTATTTCGATAAAATTAGGAAAATTAAGGGAAAAAAGAGGAAAAAAATTGAAATTTCGCTAAAATTATTCGTTTTTGTTGCTTTTTTCGATTATAAATCGATAAAATGAGGAAAATTAAGGGAAAAAAGAGGAAAAAAATTGAAATTTCGCTAAAAGTATTTGCTTTTGTTGCTTTTTTCGATAATAAATCGATAAAATTAGGAAAATTAAGGGAAAAAAAGAGGAAAAAAATTGAAATTTCGCCGAAATTATTCGTTTTTGTTGCTTTTATCGATAATAAATCGATAAAATGAGGAAATAAGGGAAAAAAAGAGGAAAAAAATTAAAATTTCGCCAAAATTATTCGTTTTTGTTGCTTTTTTCGGTAATAAATCGATAAAATGAGGAAAATTAAGGGAAAAAAAGAGGAAATAAATTGAAATTTCGCCGAAGTTATTCGTTTTTGTTGCTTTTTTCGATAATATATCGATAAGATCAGGAAAATTAAGGGAAAAAAAGAGGAAAAAAATTGAAATTTCGCCAAATTTATTCGTTTTTGTTGCTTTCTTCGATAATAAATCGATAAAATGAGGAAAATTAAGGGAAAAAAAGGGGAGAAAAATTGAAATTTCGCCAAAATTATTCGCTTTTGTTGCTTTTTTCGATAATAAATCTTTTAAATTAGGAAAATTAAGGGAAAAAAAGAGGAAAAAAATTGAAATTTCGCTCAAATCATTAGTTTTTGTTGCTTTTATCGATAATAAATCGATAAAATTAGGAAAATTAAGGGAGAAAAAGAGGAAAACTAATTGAAATTTCGCCGAAATTATTCGTTTTTGTTACTTTTTTCGATAAAAAAGCGATAAAATGAGGAAAATTAAGGGAAAAAAAGAGGAAAAAAATTGAAATTTCGCCAAAATTATTCGTTTTTGTTACTTTTTTCGATAAAAAATCGATAAAATGAGGAAAATTAAGGGAAAAAAAGAGGAAAAAAATTGAAAATTCGCCAAAATTATTCGTTTCTGTTGCTTTTTTCTATATAAAATCGATAAAATGAGGAAAATTAAGGGAAAAAAAGAGGAAAAAAATTGAAATTTCGCTCAAATTATTAGTTTTTGTTGCGTTTTTTTCCATAATAAATCGATAAAATTAGGAAAATTAAGGGAAAAAAATTGAAATTTCGCCAAAATTATTCGTTTTTGTTGCTTTTTTCCATATTAAATCGAAGAAATGAGGAAAATTAAGGGAAAAAAAGAGGAAAAAAATTGAAATTTCGACAAAATTATTCGTTTTTGTTGCTTTTTTCCATATAAAATCGATGGAATGAGGAATAATAAGGGAAAAAAGAGGAAAAAAATAGAAATTTCGCAAAAATTATTCGTTTTTGTTGCTTATTTCGATAAAATTAGGTAAGTTAAGACTAAAAAAGAGGAAAAAAATTGAAATTTCGCTAAAATTATTAGTTTTTGTTGCTTTTATCGATAATAAATCGATAAAATTAGGAAAATTAAGGGAAAAAAAGAGGAAAAAAATTGAAATTTCGCCGAAATTATTCGTTTTTGTTACTTTTTTCGATAAAAAAGCGATAAAATGAGGAAAATTAAGGGAAAAAAAGAGGAAAAAAATTGAAAATTCGCCAAAATTATTCGTTTTTGTTCCTTTTTTCCATATAAAATCGATAAAATGAGGAAAATTTAGGAAAAAAAAGAGGAAAAAAATTGAAATTTCGCTCAAATTATTAGTTTTTGTTGCTTTTTTCGATAATAAATCGATAAAATTAGGAAAATTAAGGGAAAAAAAGAGGAAAAAAATTGAAATTTCGCCAAAATTATTGGTTTTTGTTGCTTTTTTCCATATAAAATCGAATAAATGAGGAAAATTAAGGGAAAAAAAGAGGAAAAAAATTGAAATTTCGCAAAAATTATTCGTTTTTGTTGCTTATTTCGATAAAATTAGGAAAATTAAGGGAAAAAAGAAGAAAAAAATTGAAATTTCGCTAAAATTATTCGCTTTTGTTGCTTTTTTCGATTATAAATCGATAAAATGAGGAAAATTAAGGGAAAAAAAGAGGAAAAAAATTGAAATTTCGCTAAAAGTATTTGCTTTTGTTGCTTTTTTCGATAATAAATCGATAAAATTAGGAAAATTAAGGGAAAAAAAGAGGAAAAAAATTGAAATTTCGCCGAAATTATTCGTTTTTGTTGCTTTTTTCGATAATAAATCGATAAAATGAGTAAATAAGGGAAAAAAAGAGGAAAAAAATTAAAATTTCGCCAAAATTATTCGTTTTTGTTGCTTTTTTCGGTAATAAATCGATAAAATGAGGAAAATTAAGGGAAAAAAAGAGGAAATAAATTGAAATTTCGCCGAAGTTATTCGTTTTTGTTGCTTTTTTCGATAATAAATCGAAAAAATTAGGAAATTAAGGGAAAAAAATAGGAAAAAAATTTAAATTTCGCTCAAATTATTAGTTTTTGTTGCTTTTTTCGATAATAAATCGATTAAATGAGGAAAATTAAGGTAAAAAAAAGAGGAAAAAAATTGAAATTTCGCCGAAATTATTCGTTTTTGTTGCTTTTTTCGATAATAAATCGATAAAATGAGTAAATAAGGGAAAAAAAGAGGAAAAAAATTAAAATTTCGCCAAAATTATTCGTTTTTGTTGCTTTTTTCGGTAATAAATCGATAAAATGAGGAAAATTAAGGGAAAAAAAGAGGAAATAAATTGAAATTTCGCCGAAGTTATTCGTTTTTGTTGCTTTTTTCGATAATAAATCGAAAAAATTAGGAAATTAAGGGAAAAAAAATAGGAAAAAAATTTAAATTTCGCTCAAATTATTAGTTTTTGTTGCTTTTTTCGATAATAAATCGATTAAATGAGGAAAATTAAGGTAAAAAAAAGAGGAAAAAAATTGAAATTTCGCTCAAATCATTAGTTTTTGTTGCTTTTATCGATAATAAATCGATAAAATTAGGAAAATTAAGGGAAAAAAAGAGGAAAAAAATTGAAATTTCGCCGAAATTATTCGTTTTTGTTACTTTTTTCGATAAAAATGCGATAAAATGAGGAAAATTAAGGGAAAAAAAGAGGAAAAAAATTAAAAATTCGCCAAAATTATTCGTTTTTGTTCCTTTTTTCCATATAAAATCGATAAAATGAGGAAAATTTAGGAAAAAAAAGAGGAAAAAAAATGAAATTTCGCAAAAATTATTCGTTTTTGTTGCTTATTTCGATAAAATTAGGAAAATTAAGGGAAAAAAGAGGAAAAAAATTGAAATTTCGCTAAAATTATTCGTTTTTGTTGCTTTTTTCGATTATAAATCGATAAAATGAGGAAAATTAAGGGAAAAAAGAGGAAAAAAATTGAAATTTCGCTAAAAGTATTTGCTTTTGTTGCTTTTTTCGATAATAAATCGATAAAATTAGGAAAATTAAGGGAAAAAAAGAGGAAAAAAATTGAAATTTCGCCGAAATTATTCGTTTTTGTTGCTTTTTTCGATAATAAATCGATAAAATGAGGAAATAAGGGAAAAAAAGAGGAAAAAAATTAAAATTTCGCCAAAATTATTCGTTTTTGTTGCTTTTTTCGGTAATAAATCGATAAAATGAGGAAAATTAAGGGAAAAAAAGAGGAAATAAATTGAAATTTCGCCGAAGTTATTCGTTTTTGTTGCTTTTTTCGATAATATATCGATAAGATCAGGAAAATTAAGGGAAAAAAAGAGGAAAAAAATTGAAATTTCGCCAAATTTATTCGTTTTTGTTGCTTTCTTCGATAATAAATCGATAAAATGAGGAAAATTAAGGGAAAAAAAGGGGAGAAAAATTGAAATTTCGCCAAAATTATTCGCTTTTGTTGCTTTTTTCGATAATAAATCTTTTAAATTAGGAAAATTAAGGGAAAAAAAGAGGAAAAAAATTGAAATTTCGCTCAAATCATTAGTTTTTGTTGCTTTTATCGATAATAAATCGATAAAATTAGGAAAATTAAGGGAGAAAAAGAGGAAAACTAATTGAAATTTCGCCGAAATTATTCGTTTTTGTTACTTTTTTCGATAAAAAAGCGATAAAATGAGGAAAATTAAGGGAAAAAAAGAGGAAAAAAATTGAAATTTCGCCAAAATTATTCGTTTTTGTTACTTTTTTCGATAAAAAATCGATAAAATGAGGAAAATTAAGGGAAAAAAAGAGGAAAAAAATTGAAAATTCGCCAAAATTATTCGTTTCTGTTGCTTTTTTCCATATAAAATCGATAAAATGAGGAAAATTAAGGGAAAAAAAGAGGAAAAAAATTGAAATTTCGCTCAAATTATTAGTTTTTGTTGCGTTTTTTTCCATAATAAATCGATAAAATTAGGAAAATTAAGGGAAAAAAATTGAAATTTCGCCAAAATTATTCGTTTTTGTTGCTTTTTTCCATATTAAATCGAAGAAATGAGGAAAATTAAGGGAAAAAAAGAGGAAAAAAATTGAAATTTCGACAAAATTATTCGTTTTTGTTGCTTTTTTCCATATAAAATCGATGGAATGAGGAATAATAAGGGAAAAAAGAGGAAAAAAATAGAAATTTCGCAAAAATTATTCGTTTTTGTTGCTTATTTCGATAAAATTAGGTAAGTTAAGACTAAAAAAGAGGAAAAAAATTGAAATTTCGCTAAAATTATTAGTTTTTGTTGCTTTTATCGATAATAAATCGATAAAATTAGGAAAATTAAGGGAAAAAAAGAGGAAAAAAATTGAAATTTCGCCGAAATTATTCGTTTTTGTTACTTTTTTCGATAAAAAAGCGATAAAATGAGGAAAATTAAGGGAAAAAAAGAGGAAAAAAATTGAAAATTCGCCAAAATTATTCGTTTTTGTTCCTTTTTTCCATATAAAATCGATAAAATGAGGAAAATTTAGGAAAAAAAAGAGGAAAAAAATTGAAATTTCGCTCAAATTATTAGTTTTTGTTGCTTTTTTCGATAATAAATCGATAAAATTAGGAAAATTAAGGGAAAAAAAGAGGAAAAAAATTGAAATTTCGCCAAAATTATTGGTTTTTGTTGCTTTTTTCCATATAAAATCGAATAAATGAGGAAAATTAAGGGAAAAAAAGAGGAAAAAAATTGAAATTTCGCAAAAATTATTCGTTTTTGTTGCTTATTTCGATAAAATTAGGAAAATTAAGGGAAAAAAGAAGAAAAAAATTGAAATTTCGCTAAAATTATTCGCTTTTGTTGCTTTTTTCGATTATAAATCGATAAAATGAGGAAAATTAAGGGAAAAAAAGAGGAAAAAAATTGAAATTTCGCTAAAAGTATTTGCTTTTGTTGCTTTTTTCGATAATAAATCGATAAAATTAGGAAAATTAAGGGAAAAAAAGAGGAAAAAAATTGAAATTTCGCCGAAATTATTCGTTTTTGTTGCTTTTTTCGATAATAAATCGATAAAATGAGTAAATAAGGGAAAAAAAGAGGAAAAAAATTAAAATTTCGCCAAAATTATTCGTTTTTGTTGCTTTTTTCGGTAATAAATCGATAAAATGAGGAAAATTAAGGGAAAAAAAGAGGAAATAAATTGAAATTTCGCCGAAGTTATTCGTTTTTGTTGCTTTTTTCGATAATAAATCGAAAAAATTAGGAAATTAAGGGAAAAAAAATAGGAAAAAAATTTAAATTTCGCTCAAATTATTAGTTTTTGTTGCTTTTTTCGATAATAAATCGATTAAATGAGGAAAATTAAGGTAAAAAAAAGAGGAAAAAAATTGAAATTTCGCTCAAATCATTAGTTTTTGTTGCTTTTATCGATAATAAATCGATAAAATTAGGAAAATTAAGGGAAAAAAAGAGGAAAAAAATTGAAATTTCGCCGAAATTATTCGTTTTTGTTACTTTTTTCGATAAAAAAGCGATAAAATGAGGAAAATTAAGGGAAAAAAAGAGGAAAAAAATTGAAAATTCGCCAAAATTATTCGTTTTTGTTCCTTTTTTCCATATAAAATCGATAAAATGAGGAAAATTTAGGAAAAAAAAGAGGAAAAAAAATGAAATTTTGCAAAAATTATTCGTTTTTGTTGCTTATTTCGATAAAATTAGGAAAATTAAGGGAAAAAAGAGGAAAAAAATTGAAATTTCGCTAAAATTATTCGTTTTTGTTGCTTTTTTCGATTATAAATCGATAAAATGAGGAAAATTAAGGGAAAAAAGAGGAAAAAAATTGAAATTTCGCTAAAAGTATTTGCTTTTGTTGCTTTTTTCGATAATAAATCGATAAAATTAGGAAAATTAAGAGAAAAAAAGAGGAAAAAAATTGAAATTTCGCCGAAATTATTCGTTTTTGTTGCTTTTTTCGATAATAAATCGATAAAATGAGGAAATAAAGGAAAAAAAGAATAAAAAAATTAAAATTTCGCCAAAATTATTCGTTTTTGTTGCTTTTTTCGGTAATAAATCGATAAAATTAGGAAAATTAAGGGAAAAAAAGAGGAAATAAATTGAAATTTCGCCGAAGTTATTCGTTTTTGTTGCTTTTTTCGATAATATATCGATAAGATCAGGAAAATTAAGGGAAAAAAAGAGGAAAAAAATTGAAATTTCGCCGAAATTATTCGTTTTTGTTGCTTTTTTCCATAAAAAATCGATGAAATGAGGAATAATAAGGGAAAAAAGAGGAAAAAAATTGAAATTTCGCAAAACTTATTCGTTTTTGTTGCTTATTTCGATAAAATTAGGTAATTTAAGACTAAAAAAGAGGAAAAAAATTGAAATTTCGCTAAAATTATTAGTTTTTGTTGCTTTTATCGATAATAAATCGATAAAATTAGGAAAATTAAGGGAAAAAAAGAGGAAAAAAATTGAAATTTCGCCGAAATTATTCGTTTTTGTTACTTTTTTCGATAAAAAAGCGATAAAATGAGGAAAATTAAGGGAAAAAAAGAGGAAAAAAATTGAAAATTCGCCAAAATTATTCGTTTTTGTTCCTTTTTTCCATATAAAATCGATAAAATGAGGAAAATTTAGGAAAAAAAAGAGGAAAAAAATTGAAATTTCGCTCAAATCATTAGTTTTTGTTGCTTTTATCGATAATAAATCGATAAAATTAGGAAAATTAAGGGAGAAAAAGAGGAAAACTAATTGAAATTTCGCCGAAATTATTCGTTTTTGTTACTTTTTTCGATAAAAAAGCGATAAAATGAGGAAAATTAAGGGAAAAAAAGAGGAAAAAAATTGAAATTTCGCCAAAATTATTCGTTTTTGTTACTTTTTTCGATAAAAAATCGATAAAATGAGGAAAATTAAGGGAAAAAAAGAGGAAAAAAATTGAAAATTCGCCAAAATTATTCGTTTCTGTTGCTTTTTTCCATATAAAATCGATAAAATGAGGAAAATCAAGGGAAAAAAAGAGGAAAAAAATTGAAATTTCGCTCAAATTATTAGTTTTTGTTGCGTTTTTTCCATAATAAATCGATAAAATTAGGAAAATTAAGGGAAAAAAATTGAAATTTCGCCAAAATTATTCGTTTTTGTTGCTTTTTTCGATAATATATCGATAAGATCAGGAAAATTAAGGGAAAAAAAGAGGAAAAAAATTGAAATTTCGCCAAATTTATTCGTTTTTGTTGCTTTCTTCGATAATAAATCGATAAAATGAGGAAAATTAAGGGAAAAAAAGGGGAGAAAAATTGAAATTTCGCCAAAATTATTCGCTTTTGTTGCTTTTTTCGATAATAAATCTTTTAAATTAGGAAAATTAAGGGAAAAAAAGAGGAAAAAAATTGAAATTTCGCTCAAATCATTAGTTTTTGTTGCTTTTATCGATAATAAATCGATAAAATTAGGAAAATTAAGGGAGAAAAAGAGGAAAACTAATTGAAATTTCGCCGAAATTATTCGTTTTTGTTACTTTTTTCGATAAAAAAGCGATAAAATGAGGAAAATTAAGGGAAAAAAAGAGGAAAAAAATTGAAATTTCGCCAAAATTATTCGTTTTTGTTACTTTTTTCGATAAAAAATCGATAAAATGAGGAAAATTAAGGGAAAAAAAGAGGAAAAAAATTGAAAATTCGCCAAAATTATTCGTTTCTGTTGCTTTTTTCCATATAAAATCGATAAAATGAGGAAAATTAAGGGAAAAAAAGAGGAAAAAAATTGAAATTTCGCTCAAATTATTAGTTTTTGTTGCGTTTTTTTCCATAATAAATCGATAAAATTAGGAAAATTAAGGGAAAAAAATTGAAATTTCGCCAAAATTATTCGTTTTTGTTGCTTTTTTCGATATTAAATCGAAGAAATGAGGAAAATTAAGGGAAAAAAAGAGGAAAAAAATTGAAATTTCGACAAAATTATTCGTTTTTGTTGCTTTTTTCCATATAAAATCGATGGAATGAGGAATAATAAGGGAAAAAAGAGGAAAAAAATAGAAATTTCGCAAAAATTATTCGTTTTTGTTGCTTATTTCGATAAAATTAGGTAAGTTAAGACTAAAAAAGAGGAAAAAAATTGAAATTTCGCTAAAATTATTAGTTTTTGTTGCTTTTATCGATAATAAATCGATAAAATTAGGAAAATTAAGGGAAAAAAAGAGGAAAAAAATTGAAATTTCGCCGAAATTATTCGTTTTTGTTACTTTTTTCGATAAAAAAGCGATAAAATGAGGAAAATTAAGGGAAAAAAAGAGGAAAAAAATTGAAAATTCGCCAAAATTATTCGTTTTTGTTCCTTTTTTCCATATAAAATCGATAAAATGAGGAAAATTTAGGAAAAAAAAGAGGAAAAAAATTGAAATTTCGCTCAAATTATTAGTTTTTGTTGCTTTTTTCGATAATAAATCGATAAAATTAGGAAAATTAAGGGAAAAAAAGAGGAAAAAAATTGAAATTTCGCCAAAATTATTGGTTTTTGTTGCTTTTTTCCATATAAAATCGAATAAATGAGGAAAATTAAGGGAAAAAAAGAGGAAAAAAATTGAAATTTCGCAAAAATTATTCGTTTTTGTTGCTTATTTCGATAAAATTAGGAAAATTAAGGGAAAAAAGAAGAAAAAAATTGAAATTTCGCTAAAATTATTCGCTTTTGTTGCTTTTTTCGATTATAAATCGATAAAATGAGGAAAATTAAGGGAAAAAAAGAGGAAAAAAATTGAAATTTCGCTAAAAGTATTTGCTTTTGTTGCTTTTTTCGATAATAAATCGATAAAATTAGGAAAATTAAGGGAAAAAAAGAGGAAAAAAATTGAAATTTCGCCGAAATTATTCGTTTTTGTTGCTTTTTTCGATAATAAATCGATAAAATGAGTAAATATGGGAAAAAAAGAGGAAAAAAATTAAAATTTCGCCAAAATTATTCGTTTTTGTTGCTTTTTTCGGTAATAAATCGATAAAATGAGGAAAATTAAGGGAAAAAAAGAGGAAATAAATTGAAATTTCGCCGAAGTTATTCGTTTTTGTTGCTTTTTTCGATAATAAATCGAAAAAATTAGGAAATTAAGGGAAAAAAAATAGGAAAAAAATTTAAATTTCGCTCAAATTATTAGTTTTTGTTGCTTTTTTCGATAATAAATCGATTAAATGAGGAAAATTAAGGTAAAAAAAAGAGGAAAAAAATTGAAATTTCGCTCAAATCATTAGTTTTTGTTGCTTTTATCGATAATAAATCGATAAAATTAATAAAATTAAGGGAAAAAAAGAGGAAAAAAATTGAAATTTCGCCGAAATTATTCGTTTTTGTTGCTTTTTTCGATAATAAATCGATAAAATGAGGAAAATTAAGGGAAAAAAAGAGGAAAAAAATTGAAATTTCGCTCAAATTATTAGTTTTTGTTGCTTTTTTCGATAATAAATCGATAAAATTAGGAAAATTAAGGGAAAAAAAGAGGAAAAAAATTGAAATTTCGCTCATATTATTAGTTTTTGTTGCTTTTTTCGATAATAAATAGATAAAATTAGGAAAAAATAGAGAAAGAATAAGAGGAAAAAAATTGAAATTTCGCCAAAATTATTCGTTTTTGTTGCTTTTTTCGATAATAAATCGATAAAATGAGGAAAATTAAGGAAAAAATAGAGGAAAAAAATTGAAATTTCGCCGAAATTATTCCTTTTTGTTGCTTTTTTCGATAATATATCGATAAAATGAGGAAATAAGGGAAAAAAAGAGGAAAAAAATTGAAATTTCGCTCATATTATTAGTTTTTCTTGCTTTTTTCGTTAATAAATGGATAAAATTAGGAAAATTAAGAGAAAAAAAGAGGAAAAAAATGGAAATTTCGCCAAAATTATTCGTTTTTGTTGCTTTTTTCGATAATAAATCGAAAAAATTAGGAAAATTAAGGGGAAAAAAGAGGAAAAAAATTGAAATTCGGCTCAAATCATTAGTTTTTGTTGCTTTTATCGATAATAAATCGATAAAATTAGGAAAAAACAGGGAAAAAAAGAGGAAATAATTGTAATTTCCCAAACATTATTAGTTTTTGTTGCGTTTTTTTCCATAATAAATCGATAAAATTAGGAAAATAAAGGGAATAAAGAGGAAAAAAATTGAAATTTCGCCGAAATTATTCGTTTTTGTTGCTTTTTTCGATAATAAATCGATAAAATGAGGAAATAAGGGAAAAAAAGAGGAAAAAAATTGAAATTTCGCCGAAATTATTCGTTTTTGTTACTTTTTTCGATAAAAAAGCGATAAAATGAGGAAAATTAAGGGAAAAAAAGAGGAAAAAAATTGAAAATTCGCCAAAATTATTCGTTTTTGTTCCTTTTTTCCATATAAAATCGATAAAATGAGGAAAATTTAGGAAAAAAAAGAGGAAAAAAAATGAAATTTCGCAAAAATTATTCGTTTTTGTTGCTTATTTCGATAAAATTAGGAAAATTAAGGGAAAAAAGCGGAAAAAAATTGAAATTTCGCTAAAATTATTCGTTTTTGTTGCTTTTTTCGATTATAAATCGATAAAATGAGGAAAATTAAGGGAAAAAAGAGGAAAAAAATTGAAATTTCGCTAAAAGTATTTGCTTTTGTTGCTTTTTTCGATAATAAATCGATAAAATTAGGAAAATTAAGAGAAAAAAAGAGGAAAAAAATTGAAATTTCGCCGAAATTATTCGTTTTTCTTGCTTTTTTCGATAATAAATCGATAAAATGAGGAAATAAGGGAAAAAAAGAGGAAAAAAATTAAAATTTCGCCAAAATTATTCGTTTTTGTTGCTTTTTTCGGTAATAAATCGATAAAATGAGGAAAATTAAGGGAAAAAAAGAGGAAATAAATTGAAATTTCGCCGAAGTTATTCGTTTTTGTTGCTTTTTTCGATAATATATCGATAACATCAGGAAAATTAAGGGAAAAAAAGGGGAAAAAAATTGAAATTTCGCCGAAATTATTCGTTTTTGTTACTTTTTTCGATAAAAAAGCGATAAAATGAGGAAAATTAAGGGAAAAAAAGAGGAAAAAAATTGAAAATTCGCCAAAATTATTCGTTTTTGTTCCTTTTTTCCATATAAAATCGATAAAATGAGGAAAATTTACGTAAAAAAAGAGGAAAAAAATTGAAATTTCGCTCAAATTATTAGTTTTTGTTGCTTTTTTCGATAATAAATCGATAAAATTAGGAAAATTAAGGGAAAAAAAGAGGAAAAAAATTGAAATTTCGCTCATATTATTAGTTTTTGTTGCTTTTTTCGATATTAAATCGATAAAAATAGGAAAATTAAGAGAAAAAAAAAGGAAAAAAATTTAAATTTCGCTCAAATTATTAGTTTTTGTTGCTTTTTTCGATAATAAATCGATTAAATGAGGAAAATTAAGGGAAAAAAAAGAGGAAAAAAATTGAAATTTCGCTCAAATCATTAGTTTTTGTTGCTTTTATCGATAATAAATCGATAAAATTAGGAAAATTAAGGGAAAAAAAGAGGAAAAAAATTGAAATTTCGCCGAAATTATTCGTTTTTGTTACTTTTTTCGATAAAAAAGCGATAAAATGAGGAAAATTAAGGGAAAAAAAGAGGAAAAAAATTGAAAATTCGCCAAAATTATTCGTTTTTGTTCCTTTTTTCCATATAAAATCGATAAAATGAGGAAAATTTAGGAAAAAAAAGTGGAAAAAAATTGAAATTTCGCTCAAATTATTAGTTTTTGTTGCTTTTTTCGATAATAAATCGATAAAATTAGGAAAATTAAGGGAAAAAAAGAGGAAAAAAATTGAAATTTCGCCAAAATTATTCGTTTTTGTTGCTTTTTTCCATATAAAATCGATAAAATGAGGAAAATTAAGGGAAAAAAAGAGGAAAAAAATTGAAATTTCGCAAAAATTATTCGTTTTTGTTGCTTATTTCGATAAAATTAGGAAAATTAAGGGAAAAAAGAAGAAAAAAATTGAAATTTCGCTAAAATTATTCGTTTTTGTTGCTTTTTTCGATTATAAATCGATAAAATGAGGAAAATTAAGGGAAAAAAAGAGGAAAAAAATTGAAATTTCGCTAAAAGTATTTGCTTTTGTTGCTTTTTTCGATAATAAATCGATAAAATTACGAAAATTAAGGGAAAAAAAGAGGAAAAAAATTGAAATTTCGCTAAAAGTATTTGCTTTTGTTGCTTTTTTCGATAATAAATCGATAAAATTAGGAAAATTAAGGGAAAAAAAGAGGAAAAAAATTGAAATTTCGCCGAAATTATTCGTTTTTGTTGCTTTTTTCGATAATAAATCGATAAAATGAGTAAATAAGGGAAAAAAAGAGGAAAAAAATTAAAATTTCGCCAAAATTATTCGTTTTTGTTGCTTTTTTCGGTAATAAATCGATAAAATGAGGAAAATTAAGGGAAAAAAAGAGGAAATAAATTGAAATTTCGCCGAAGTTATTCGTTTTTGTTGCTTTTTTCGATAATAAATCGAAAAAATTAGGAAATTAAGGGAAAAAAAATAGGAAAAAAATTTAAATTTCGCTCAAATTATTAGTTTTTGTTGCTTTTTTCGATAATAAATCGATTAAATGAGGAAAATTAAGGTAAAAAAAAGAGGAAAAAAATTGAAATTTCGCTCAAATCATTAGTTTTTGTTGCTTTTATCGATAATAAATCGATAAAATTAGGAAAATTAAGGGAAAAAAAGAGGAAAAAAATTGAAATTTCGCCGAAATTATTCGTTTTTGTTACTTTTTTCGATAAAAAAGCGATAAAATGAGGAAAATTAAGGGAAAAAAAGAGGAAAAAAATTAAAAATTCGCCAAAATTATTCGTTTTTGTTCCTTTTTTCCATATAAAATCGATAAAATGAGGAAAATTTAGGAAAAAAAAGAGGAAAAAAAATGAAATTTCGCAAAAATTATTCGTTTTTGTTGCTTATTTCGATAAAATTAGGAAAATTAAGGGAAAAAAGAGGAAAAAAATTGAAATTTCGCTAAAATTATTCGTTTTTGTTGCTTTTTTCGATTATAAATCGATAAAATGAGGAAAATTAAGGGAAAAAAGAGGAAAAAAATTGAAATTTCGCTAAAAGTATTTGCTTTTGTTGCTTTTTTCGATAATAAATCGATAAAATTAGGAAAATTAAGGGAAAAAAAGAGGAAAAAAATTGAAATTTCGCCGAAATTATTCGTTTTTGTTGCTTTTTTCGATAATAAATCGATAATATGAGGAAATAAGGGAAAAAAAGTGGAAAAAAATTAAAATTTCGCCAAAATTATTCGTTTTTGTTGCTTTTTTCGGTAATAAATCGATAAAATGAGGAAAATTAAGGGAAAAAAAGAGGAAATAAATTGAAATTTCGCCGAAGTTATTCGTTTTTGTTGCTTTTTTCGATAATATATCGATAAGATCAGGAAAATTAAGGGAAAAAAAGAGGAAAAAAATTGAAATTTCGCCAAATTTATTCGTTTTTGTTGCTTTCTTCGATAATAAATCGATAAAATGAGGAAAATTAAGGGAAAAAAAGGGGAGAAAAATTGAAATTTCGCCAAAATTATTCGCTTTTGTTGCTTTTTTCGATAATAAATCTTTTAAATTAGGAAAATTAAGGGAAAAAAAGAGGAAAAAAATTGAAATTTCGCTCAAATCATTAGTTTTTGTTGCTTTTATCGATAATAAATCGATAAAATTAGGAAAATTAAGGGAGAAAAAGAGGAAAACTAATTGAAATTTCGCCGAAATTATTCGTTTTTGTTACTTTTTTCGATAAAAAAGCGATAAAATGAGGAAAATTAAGGGAAAAAAAGAGGAAAAAAATTGAAATTTCGCCAAAATTATTCGTTTTTGTTACTTTTTTCGATAAAAAATCGATAAAATGAGGAAAATTAAGGGAAAAAAAGAGGAAAAAAATTGAAAATTCGCCAAAATTATTCGTTTCTGTTGCTTTTTTCCATATAAAATCGATAAAATGAGGAAAATTAAGGGAAAAAAAGAGGAAAAAAATTGAAATTTCGCTCAAATTATTAGTTTTTGTTGCGTTTTTTTCCATAATAAATCGATAAAATTAGGAAAATTAAGGGAAAAAAATTGAAATTTCGCCAAAATTATTCGTTTTTGTTGCTTTTTTCCATATTAAATCGAAGAAATGAGGAAAATTAAGGGAAAAAAAGAGGAAAAAAATTGAAATTTCGACAAAATTATTCGTTTTTGTTGCTTTTTTCCATATAAAATCGATGGAATGAGGAATAATAAGGGAAAAAAGAGGAAAAAAATAGAAATTTCGCAAAAATTATTCGTTTTTGTTGCTTATTTCGATAAAATTAGGTAAGTTAAGACTAAAAAAGAGGAAAAAAATTGAAATTTCGCTAAAATTATTAGTTTTTGTTGCTTTTATCGATAATAAATCGATAAAATTAGGAAAATTAAGGGAAAAAAAGAGGAAAAAAATTGAAATTTCGCCGAAATTATTCGTTTTTGTTACTTTTTTCGATAAAAAAGCGATAAAATGAGGAAAATTAAGGGAAAAAAAGAGGAAAAAAATTGAAATTTCGCCAAAATTATTCGTTTTTGTTACTTTTTTCGATAAAAAATCGATAAAATGAGGAAAATTAAGGGAAAAAAAGAGGAAAAAAATTGAAAATTCGCCAAAATTATTCGTTTCTGTTGCTTTTTTCCATATAAAATCGATAAAATGAGGAAAATTAAGGGAGAAAAAGAGGAAAACTAATTGAAATTTCGCCGAAATTATTCGTTTTTGTTACTTTTTTCGATAAAAAATCGATAAAATGAGGAAAATTAAGGGAAAAAAAGAGGAAAAAAATTGAAAATTCGCCAAAATTATTCGTTTCTGTTGCTTTTTTCCATATAAAATCGATAAAATTAGGAAAATTAAGGGAGAAAAAGAGGAAAACTAATTGAAATTTCGCCGAAATTATTCGTTTTTGTTACTTTTTTCGATAAAAAAGCGATAAAATGAGGAAAATTAAGGGAAAAAAAGATGAAAAAAATTGAAATTTCGCCAAAATTATTCGTTTTTGTTACTTTTTTCGATAAAAAATCGATAAAATGAGGAAAATTAAGGGAAAAAAAGAGGAAAAAAATTGAAAATTCGCCAAAATTATTCGTTTCTGTTGCTTTTTTCCATATAAAATCGATAAAATGAGGAAAATTAAGGGAAAAAAAGAGGAAAAAAATTGAAATTTCGCTCAAATTATTAGTTTTTGTTGCGTTTTTTTCCATAATAAATCGATAAAATTAGGAAAATTAAGGGAAAAAAATTGAAATTTCGCCAAAATTATTCGTTTTTGTTGCTTTTTTCCATATTAAATCGAAGAAATGAGGAAAATTAAGGGAAAAAAAGAGGAAAAAAATTGAAATTTCGACAAAATTATTCGTTTTTGTTGCTTTTTTCCATATAAAATCGATGGAATGAGGAATAATAAGGGAAAAAAGAGGAAAAAAATAGAAATTTCGCAAAAATTATTCGTTTTTGTTGCTTATTTCGATAAAATTAGGTAAGTTAAGACTAAAAAAGAGGAAAAAAATTGAAATTTCGCTAAAATTATTAGTTTTTGTTGCTTTTATCGATAATAAATCGATAAAATTAGGAAAATTAAGGGAAAAAAAGAGGAAAAAAATTGAAATTTCGCCGAAATTATTCGTTTTTGTTACTTTTTTCGATAAAAAAGCGATAAAATGAGGAAAATTAAGGGAAAAAAAGAGGAAAAAAATTGAAAATTCGCCAAAATTATTCGTTTTTGTTCCTTTTTTCCATATAAAATCGATAAAATGAGGAAAATTTAGGAAAAAAAAGAGGAAAAAAATTGAAATTTCGCTCAAATTATTAGTTTTTGTTGCTTTTTTCGATAATAAATCGATAAAATTAGGAAAATTAAGGGAAAAAAAGAGGAAAAAAAATTGAAATTTCGCCAAAATTATTGGTTTTTGTTGCTTTTTTCCATATAAAATCGAATAAATGAGGAAAATTAAGGGAAAAAAAGAGGAAAAAAATTGAAATTTCGCAAAAATTATTCGTTTTTGTTGCTTATTTCGATAAAATTAGGAAAATTAAGGGAAAAAAGAAGAAAAAAATTGAAATTTCGCTAAAATTATTCGCTTTTGTTGCTTTTTTCGATTATAAATCGATAAAATGAGGAAAATTAAGGGAAAAAAAGAGGAAAAAAATTGAAATTTCGCTAAAAGTATTTGCTTTTGTTGCTTTTTTCGATAATAAATCGATAAAATTAGGAAAATTAAGGGAAAAAAAGAGGAAAAAAATTGAAATTTCGCCGAAATTATTCGTTTTTGTTGCTTTTTTCGATAATAAATCGATAAAATGAGTAAATAAGGGAAAAAAAGAGGAAAAAAATTAAAATTTCGCCAAAATTATTCGTTTTTGTTGCTTTTTTCGGTAATAAATCGATATAATGAGGAAAATTAAGGGAAAAAAAGAGGAAATAAATTGAAATTTCGCCGAAGTTATTCGTTTTTGTTGCTTTTTTCGATAATAAATCGAAAAAATTAGGAAATTAAGGGAAAAAAAATAGGAAAAAAATTTAAATTTCGCTCAAATTATTAGTTTTTGTTGCTTTTTTCGATAATAAATCGATTAAATGAGGAAAATTAAGGTAAAAAAAAGAGGAAAAAAATTGAAATTTCGCTCAAATCATTAGTTTTTGTTGCTTTTATCGATAATAAATCGATAAAATTAGGAAAATTAAGGGAAAAAAAGAGGAAAAAAATTGAAATTTCGCCGAAATTATTCGTTTTTGTTACTTTTTTCGATAAAAAAGCGATAAAATGAGGAAAATTAAGGGAAAAAAAGAGGAAAAAAATTGAAAATTCGCCAAAATTATTCGTTTTTTGTTCCTTTTTTCCATATAAAATCGATAAAGTGAGGAAAATTTAGGAAAAAAAAGAGGAAAAAAATGAAATTTTGCAAAAATTATTCGTTTTTGTTGCTTATTTCGATAAAATTAGGAAAATTAAGGGAAAAAAAGAGGAAAAAAATTGAAATTTCGCTAAAATTATTCGTTTTTGTTGCTTTTTTCGATTATAAATCGATAAAATGAGGAAAATTAAGGGAAAAAAGAGGAAAAAAATTGAAATTTCGCTAAAAGTATTTGCTTTTGTTGCTTTTTTCGATAATAAATCGATAAAATTAGGAAAATTAAGAGAAAAAAAGAGGAAAAAAATTGAAATTTCGCCGAAATTATTCGTTTTTGTTGCTTTTTTCGATAATAAATCGATAAAATGAGGAAATAAGGGAAAAAAAGAATAAAAAAATTAAAATTTCGCCAAAATTATTCGTTTTTGTTGCTTTTTTCGGTAATAAATCGATAAAATGAGGAAAATTAAGGGAAAAAAAGAGGAAATAAATTGAAATTTCGCCGAAGTTATTCGTTTTTGTTGCTTTTTTCGATAATATATCGATAAGATCAGGAAAATTAAGGGAAAAAAAGAGGAAAAAAATTGAAATTTCGCCGAAATTATTCGTTTTTGTTGCTTTTTTCCATAAAAAATCGATGAAATGAGGAATAATAAGGGAAAAAAGAGGAAAAAAATTGAAATTTCGCAAAAATTATTCGTTTTTGTTGCTTATTTCGATAAAATTAGGTAATTTAAGACTAAAAAAGAGGAAAAAAATTGAAATTTCGCTAAAATTATTAGTTTTTGTTGCTTTTGTCGATAATAAATCGATAAAATTAGGAAAATTAAGGGAAAAAAAGAGGAAAAAAATTGAAATTTCGCCGAAATTATTCGTTTTTGTTACTTTTTTCGATAAAAAAGCGATAAAATGAGGAAAATTAAGGGAAAAAAAGAGGAAAAAAATTGAAAATTCGCCAAAATTATTCGTTTTTGTTCCTTTTTTCCATATAAAATCGATAAAATGAGGAAAATTTAGGAAAAAAAAGAGGAAAAAAATTGAAATTTCGCTCAAATCATTAGTTTTTGTTGCTTTTATCGATAATAAATCGATAAAATTAGGAAAATTAAGGGAGAAAAAGAGGAAAACTAATTGAAATTTCGCCGAAATTATTCGTTTTTGTTACTTTTTTCGATAAAAAAGCGATAAAATGAGGAAAATTAAGGGAAAAAAAGAGGAAAAAAATTGAAATTTCGCCAAAATTATTCGTTTTTGTTACTTTTTTCGATAAAAAATCGATAAAATGAGGAAAATTAAGGGAAAAAAAGAGGAAAAAAATTGAAAATTCGCCAAAATTATTCGTTTCTGTTGCTTTTTTCCATATAAAATCGATAAAATGAGGAAAATCAAGGGAAAAAAAGAGGAAAAAAATTGAAATTTCGCTCAAATTATTAGTTTTTGTTGCGTTTTTTCCATAATAAATCGATAAAATTAGGAAAATTAAGGGAAAAAAATTGAAATTTCGCCAAAATTATTCGTTTTTGTTGCTTTTTTCGATAATATATCGATAAGATCAGGAAAATTAAGGGAAAAAAAGAGGAAAAAAATTGAAATTTCGCCAAATTTATTCGTTTTTGTTGCTTTCTTCGATAATAAATCGATAAAATGAGGAAAATTAAGGGAAAAAAAGGGGAGAAAAATTGAAATTTCGCCAAAATTATTCGCTTTTGTTGCTTTTTTCGATAATAAATCTTTTAAATTAGGAAAATTAAGGGAAAAAAAGAGGAAAAAAATTGAAATTTCGCTCGAATCATTAGTTTTTGTTGCTTTTATCGATAATAAATCGATAAAATTAGGAAAATTAAGGGAGAAAAAGAGGAAAACTAATTGAAATTTCGCCGAAATTATTCGTTTTTGTTACTTTTTTCGATAAAAAAGCGATAAAATGAGGAAAATTAAGGGAAAAAAAGAGGAAAAAAATTGAAATTTCGCCAAAATTATTCGTTTTTGTTACTTTTTTCGATAAAAAATCGATAAAATGAGGAAAATTAAGGGAAAAAAAGAGGAAAAAAATTGAAAATTCGCCAAAATTATTCGTTTCTGTTGCTTTTTTCCATATAAAATCGATAAAATGAGGAAAATTAAGGGAAAAAAAGAGGAAAAAAATTGAAATTTCGCTCAAATTATTAGTTTTTGTTGCGTTTTTTTCCATAATAAATCGATAAAATTAGGAAAATTAAGGGAAAAAAATTGAAATTTCGCCAAAATTATTCGTTTTTGTTGCTTTTTTCCATATTAAATCGAAGAAATGAGGAAAATTAAGGGAAAAAAAGAGGAAAAAAATTGAAATTTCGACAAAATTATTCGTTTTTGTTGCTTTTTTCCATATAAAATCGATGGAATGAGGAATAATAAGGGAAAAAAGAGGAAAAAAATAGAAATTTCGCAAAAATTATTCGTTTTTGTTGCTTATTTCGATAAAATTAGGTAAGTTAAGACTAAAAAAGAGGAAAAAAATTGAAATTTCGCTAAAATTATTAGTTTTTGTTGCTTTTATCGATAATAAATCGATAAAATTAGGAAAATTAAGGGAAAAAAAGAGGAAAAAAATTGAAATTTCGCCGAAATTATTCGTTTTTGTTACTTTTTTCGATAAAAAAGCGATAAAACGAGGAAAATTAAGGGAAAAAAAGAGGAAAAAAATTGAAAATTCGCCAAAATTATTCGTTTTTGTTCCTTTTTTCCATATAAAATCGATAAAATGAGGAAAATTTAGGAAAAAAAAGAGGAAAAAAATTGAAATTTCGCTCAAATTATTAGTTTTTGTTGCTTTTTTCGATAATAAATCGATAAAATTAGGAAAATTAAGGGAAAAAAAGAGGAAAAAAATTGAAATTTCGCCAAAATTATTGGTTTTTGTTGCTTTTTTCCATATAAAATCGAATAAATCAGGAAAATTAAGGGAAAAAAAGAGGAAAAAAATTGAAATTTCGCAAAAATTATTCGTTTTTGTTGCTTATTTCGATAAAATTAGGAAAATTAAGGGAAAAAAGAAGAAAAAAATTGAAATTTCGCTAAAATTATTCGCTTTTGTTGCTTTTTTCGATTATAAATCGATAAAATGAGGAAAATTAAGGGAAAAAAAGAGGAAAAAAATTGAAATTTCGCTAAAAGTATTTGCTTTTGTTGCTTTTTTCGATAATAAATCGATAAAATTAGGAAAATTAAGGGAAAAAAAGAGGAAAAAAATTGAAATTTCGCCGAAATTATTCGTTTTTGTTGCTTTTTTCGATAATAAATCGATAAAATGAGTAAATAAGGGAAAAAAAGAGGAAAAAAATTAAAATTTCGCCAAAATTATTCGTTTTTGTTGCTTTTTTCGGTAATAAATCGATAAAATGAGGAAAATTAAGGGAAAAAAAGAGGAAATAAATTGAAATTTCGCCGAAGTTATTCGTTTTTGTTGCTTTTTTCGATAATAAATCGAAAAAATTAGGAAATTAAGGGAAAAAAAATAGGAAAAAAATTTAAATTTCGCTCAAATTATTAGTTTTTGTTGCTTTTTTCGATAATAAATCGATTAAATGAGGAAAATTAAGGTAAAAAAAAGAGGAAAAAAATTGAAATTTCGCTCAAATCATTAGTTTTTGTTGCTTTTATCGATAATAAATCGATAAAATTAATAAAATTAAGGGAAAAAAGAGGAAAAAAATTGAAATTTCGCCGAAATTATTCGTTTTTGTTACTTTTTTCGATAAAAAAGCGATAAAATGAGGAAAATTAAGGGAAAAAAAGAGGAAAAAAATTGAAAATTCGCCAAAATTATTCGTTTTTGTTCCTTTTTTCCATATAAAATCGATAAAATGAGGAAAATTTAGGAAAAAAAAGAGGAAAAAAAATGAAATTTTGCAAAAATTATTCGTTTTTGTTGCTTATTTCGATAAAATTAGGAAAATTAAGGGAAAAAAGAGGAAAAAAATTGAAATTTCGCTAAAATTATTCGTTTTTGTTGCTTTTTTCGATTATAAATCAATAAAATGAGGAAAATTAAGGGAAAAAAGAGGAAAAAAATTGAAATTTCGCTAAAAGTATTTGCTTTTGTTGCTTTTTTCGATAATAAATCGATAAAATTAGGAAAATTAAGAGAAAAAAAGAGGAAAAAAATTGAAATTTCGCCGAAATTATTCGTTTTTGTTGCTTTTTTCGATAATAAATCGATAAAATGAGGAAATAAGGGAAAAAAAGAATAAAAAAATTAAAATTTCGCCAAAATTATTCGTTTTTGTTGCTTTTTTCGGTAATAAATCGATAAAATGAGGAAAATTAAGGGAAAAAAAGAGGAAATAAATTGAAATTTCGCCGAAGTTATTCGTTTTTGTTGCTTTTTTCGATAATATATCGATAAGATCAGGAAAATTAAGGGAAAGAAAGAGGAAAAAAATTGAAATTTCGCCGAAATCATTCGTTTTTGTTGCTTTTTTCCATATAAAATCGATGAAATGAGGAATAATAAGGGAAAAAAGAGGAAAAAAATTGAAATTTCGCAAAAATTATTCGTTTTTGTTGCTTATTTCGATAAAATTAGGTAATTTAAGACTAAAAAAGAGGAAAAAAATTGAAATTTCGCTAAAATTATTAGTTTTTGTTGCTTTTATCGATAATAAATCGATAAAATTAGGAAAATTAAGGGAAAAAAAGAGGAAAAAAATTGAAATTTCGCCGAAATTATTCGTTTTTGTTACTTTTTTCGATAAAAAAGCGATAAAATGAGGAAAATTAAGGGAAAAAAAGAGGAAAAAAATTGAAAATTCGCCAAAATTATTCGTTTTTGTTCCTTTTTTCCATATAAAATCGATAAAATGAGGAAAATTTAGGAAAAAAAAGAGGAAAAAAATTGAAATTTCCCTCAAATCATTAGTTTTTGTTGCTTTTATCGATAATAAATCGATAAAATTAGGAAAATTAAGGGAGAAAAAGAGGAAAACTAATTGAAATTTCGCCGAAATTATTCGTTTTTGTTACTTTTTTCGATAAAAAAGCGATAAAATGAGGAAAATTAAGGGAAAAAAAGAGGAAAAAAATTGAAATTTCGCCAAAATTATTCGTTTTTGTTACTTTTTTCGATAAAAAATCGATAAAATGAGGAAAATTAAGGGAAAAAAAGAGGAAAAAAATTGAAAATTCGCCAAAATTATTCGTTTCTGTTGCTTTTTTCCATATAAAATCGATAAAATGAGGAAAAACAAGGGAAAAAAAGAGGAAAAAAATTGAAATTTCGCTCAAATTATTAGTTTTTGTTGCGTTTTTTTCCATAATAAATCGATAAAATTAGGAAAATTAAGGGAAAAAAATTGAAATTTCGCCAAAATTATTCGTTTTTGTTGCTTTTTTCCATTTAAAATCGAAGAAATGAGGAAAATTAAGGGAAAAAAAGAGGAAAAAAATTGAAATTTCGAAAAAATTATTCGTTTTTGTTGCTTATTTTGATAAAAAATCGATAAAATAAGGAAAATTAAGGGAAAAAAAGAGGAAAAAAATTGAAATTTCGACAAAATTATTCGTTTTTGTTGCTTTTTTCCATATAAAATCGATGAAATGAGGAATAATAAGGGAAAAAAGTGGAAAAAAATTGAAATTTCGCTAAAATTATTAGTTTTTGTTGCTTTTATCGATAATAAATCGATAAAATTAGGAAAAGTAAGGGAAAAAAAGAGGATAAAAATTGAAATTTCGCCGAAATTATTCGTTTTTGTTACTTTTTTCGATAAAAAAGCGATAAAATGAGGAAAATTAAGGGAAAAAAAGAGGAAAAAAATTGAAAATTCGCCAAAATTATTCGTTTTTGTTCCTTTTTTCCATATAAAATCGATAAAATGAGGAAAATTTAGGAAAAAAAAGAGGAAAAAAATTGAAATTTCGCTCAAATTATTAGTTTTTGTTGCTTTTTTCGATAATAAATCGATAAAATTAGGAAAATTAAGGGAAAAAAAGAGGAAAAAAATTGAAATTTCGCCAAAATTATTCGTTTTTGTTGCTTTTTCCATATAAAATCGATAAAATGAGGAAAATTAAGGGAAAAAAAGAGGAAAAAAATTGAAATTTCGCAAAAATTATTCGTTTTTGTTGCTTATTTCGATAAAATTAGGAAAATTAAGGGAAAAAAGAAGAAAAAAATTGAAATTTCGCTAAAATTATTCGTTTTTGTTGCTTTTTTCGATTATAAATCGATAAAATGAGGAAAATTAAGGGAAAAAAAGAGGAAAAAAATTGAAATTTCGCTAAAAGTATTTGCTTTTGTTGCTTTTTTCGATAATAAATCGATAAAATTAGGAAAATTAAGGGAAAAAAAGAGGAAAAAAATTGAAATTTCGCCGAAATTATTCGTTTTTGTTGCTTTTTTCGATAATAAATCGATAAAATGAGTAAATAAGGGAAAAAAAGAGGAAAAAAATTAAAATTTCGCCAAAATTATTCGTTTTTGTTGCTTTTTTCGGTAATAAATCGATAAAATGAGGAAAATTAAGGGAAAAAAAGAGGAAATAAATTGAAATTTCGCCGAAGTTATTCGTTTTTGTTGCTTTTTTCGATAATAAATCGAAAAAATTAGGAAATTAAGGGAAAAAATTAGGAAAAAAATTTAAATTTCGCTCAAATTATTAGTTTTTGTTGCTTTTTTCGATAATAAATCGATTAAATGACGAAAATTAAGGTGAAAAAAAGAGGAAAAAAATTGAAATTTCGCTCAAATCATTAGTTTTTGTTGCTTTTATCGATAATAAATCGATAAAATTAGGAAAATTAAGGGAAAAAAAGAGGAAAAAAATTGAAATTTCGCCGAAATTATTCGTTTTTGTTACTTTTTTCGATAAAAAAGCGATAAAATGAGGAAAATTAAGGGAAAAAAAGAGGAAAAAAATTGAAAATTCGCCAAAATTATTCGTTTTTGTTCCTTTTTTCCATATAAAATCGATAAAATGAGGAAAATTTAGGAAAAAAAAGAGGAAAAAAAATGAAATTTCGCAGAAATTATTCGTTTTTGTTGCTTATTTCGATAAAATTAGGAAAATTAAGGGAAAAAAGAGGAAAAAAATTGAAATTTCGCCGAAATTATTCGTTTTTGTTACTTTTTTCGATAAAAAAGCGATAAAATGAGGAAAATTAAGGGAAAAAAAGAGGAAAAAAATTGAAAATTCGCCAAAATTATTCGTTTTTGTTCCTTTTTTCCATATAAAATCGATAAAATGAGGAAAATTTAGGAAAAAAAAGAGGAAAAAAAATGAAATTTCGCTCAAATTATTAGTTTTTGTTGCTTTTTTCGATAATAAATCGATAAAATTAGGAAAATTAAGGGAAAAAAAGAGGAAAAAAATTGAAATTTCGCCGAAATTATTCGTTTTTGTTACTTTTTTCGATAAAAAAGCGATAAAATGAGGAAAATTAAGGGAAAAAAAGAGGAAAAAAATTGAAAATTCGCCAAAATTATTCGTTTTTGTTCCTTTTTTCCATATAAAATCGATAAAATGAGGAAAATTTACGTAAAAAAAGAGGAAAAAAATTGAAATTTCGCTCAAATTATTAGTTTTTGTTGCTTTTTTCGATAATAAATCGATAATATTAGGAAAATTAAGGGAAAAAAAGAGGAAAAAAATTGAAATTTCGCTCATATTATTAGTTTTTGTTGCTTTTTTCGATATTAAATCGATAAAATTAGGAAAATTAAGAGAAAAAAAGAGGAAAAAATTGAAATTTCGCCAAAATTATTCGTTTTTCTTGGTTTTTTCGATAATAAATCGAAAAAATTAGGAAATTAAGGGAAAAAAAAAAGGAAAAAAATTTAAATTTCGCTCAAATTATTAGTTTTTGTTGCTTTTTTCGATAATAAATCGATTAAATGAGGAAAATTAAGGGAAAAAAGAGAGGAAAAAAATTGAAATTTCGCTTAAATCATTAGTTTTTGTTGCTTTTATCGATAATAAATCGATAAAATTAGGAAAATTAAGGGAAAAAAAGAGGAAAAAAATTGAAATTTCGCCGAAATTATTCGTTTTTGTTACTTTTTTCGATAAAAAAGCGATAAAATGAGGAAAATTAAGGGAAAAAAAGAGGAAAAAAATTGAAAATTCGCCAAAATTATTCGTTTTTGTTCCTTTTTTCCATATAAAATCGATAAAATGAGGAAAATTTAGGAAAAAAAAGAGGAAAAAAAATGAAATTTCGCTCAAATTATTAGTTTTTGTTGCTTTTTTCGATAATAAATCGATAAAATTAGGAAAATTAAGGGAAAAAAAGAGGAAAAAAATTGAAATTTCGCCGAAATTATTCGTTTTTGTTACTTTTTTCGATAAAAAAGCGATAAAATGAGGAAAATTAAGGGAAAAAAAGAGGAAAAAAATTGAAAATTCGCCAAAATTATTCGTTTTTGTTCCTTTTTTCCATATAAAATCGATAAAATGAGGAAAATTTACGTAAAAAAAGAGGAAAAAAATTGAAATTTCGCTCAAATTATTAGTTTTTGTTGCTTTCTTCGATAATAAATCGATAAAATTAGGAAAATTAAGGGAAAAAAAGAGGAAAAAAATTGAAATTTCGCTCATATTATTAGTTTTTGTTGCTTTTTTCGATATTAAATCGATAAAATTAGGAAAATTAAGAGAAAAAAAGAGGAAAAAATTGAAATTTCGCCAAAATTATTCGTTTTTCTTGGTTTTTTCGATAATAAATCGAAAAAATTAGGAAATTAAGGGAAAAAAAAAAGGAAAAAAATTTAAATTTCGCTCAAATTATTAGTTTTTGTTGCTTTTTTCGATAATAAATCGATTAAATGAGGAAAATTAAGGGAAAAAAGAGAGGAAAAAAATTGAAATTTCGCTCAAATCATTAGTTTTTGTTGCTTTTATCGATAATAAATCGATAAAATTAGGAAAATTAAGGGAAAAAAAGAGGAAAAAAATTGAAAATTCGCCAAAATTATTCGTTTTTGTTCCTTTTTTCCATATAAAATCGATAAAATGAGGAAAATTTAGGAAAAAAAAGAGGAAAAAAATTGAAATTTCGCTCAAATTATTAGTTTTTGTTGCTTTTTTCGATAATAAATCGTATAATTAGGAAAATTAAGGGAAAAAAAGAGGAAAAAAATTGAAATTTCGCCAAAATTATTCGTTTTTGTTGCTTTTTTCCATATAAAATCGATAAAATGAGGAAAATTAAGGGAAAAAAAGAGGAAAAAAATTGAAAATTCGCCAAAATTATTCGTTTTTGTTCCTTTTTTCCATATAAAATCGATAAAATGAGGAAAATTTAGGAAAAAAAAGAGGAAAAAAAATGAAATTTCGCTCAAATTATTAGTTTTTGTTGCTTTTTTCGATAATAAATCGATAAAATTAGGAAAATTAAGGGAAAAAAAGAGGAAAAAAATTGAAATTTCGCCGAAATTATTCGTTTTTGTTACTTTTTTCGATAAAAAAGCGATAAAATGAGGAAAATTAAGGGAAAAAAAGAGGAAATAAATTGAAAATTCGCCAAAATTATTCGTTTTTGTTCCTTTTTTCCATATAAAATCGATAAAATGAGGAAAATTTACGTAAAAAAAGAGGAAAAAAATTGAAATTTCGAACAAATTATTAGTTTTTGTTGCTTTTTTCGATAATAAATCGATAAAATTAGGAAAATTAAGGGAAAAAAAGAGGAAAAAAATTGAAATTTCGCTCATATTATTAGTTTTTGTTGCTTTTTTCGATATTAAATCGATAAAATTAGGAAAATTAAGAGAAAAAAAGAGGAAAAAATTGAAATTTCGCCAAAATTATTCGTTTTTCTTGGTTTTTTCGATAATAAATCGAAAAAATTAGGAAATTAAGGGAAAAAAAAGGAAAAAAATTTAAATTTCGCTCAAATTATTAGTTTTTGTTGCTTTTTTCGATAATAAATCGATTAAATGAGGAAAATTAAGGGAAAAAAGAGAGGAAAAAATTGAAATTTCGCTCAAATCATTAGTTTTTGTTGCTTTTATCGATAATAAATCGATAAAATTAGGAAAATTAAGGGAAAAAAAGAGGAAAAAAATTGAAATTTCGCCGAAATTATTCGTTTTTGTTACTTTTTTCGATAAAAAAGCGATAAAATGAGGAAAATTAAGGGAAAAAAAGAGGAAAAAAATTGAAAATTCGCCAAAATTATTCGTTTTTGTTCCTTTTTTCCATATAAAATCGATAAAATGAGGAAAATTTAGGAAAAAAAAGAGGAAAAAAATTGAAATTTCGCTCAAATTATTAGTTTTTGTTGCTTTTTTCGATAATAAATCGTATAATTAGGAAAATTAAGGGAAAAAAAGAGGAAAAAAATTGAAATTTCGCCAAAATTATTCGTTTTTGTTGCTTTTTTCCATATAAAATCGATACAATGAGGAAAATTAAGGGAAAAAAAGAGGAAAAAAATTGAAATTTCGCAAAAATTATTCGTTTTTGTTGCTTATTTCGATAAAATTAAGGGAAAAAAGAAGAAAAAAATTGAAATTTCGCTAAAATTATTCGTTTTTGTTGCTTTTTTCGATTATAAATCGATAAAATGAGTAAATAAGGGAAAAAAAGAGGAAAAAAATTAAAATTTCGCCAAAATTATTCGTTTTTGTTGCTTATTTCGATAAAATTAAGGGAAAAAAGAAGAAAAAAATTGAAATTTCGCTAAAATTATTCGTTTTTGTTGCTTTTTTCGATTATAAATCGATAAAATGAGTAAATAAGGGAAAAAAAGAGGAAAAAAATTAAAATTTCGCCAAAATTATTCGTTTTTGTTGCTTTTTTCGGTAATAAATCGATAAAATGAGGAAAATTAAGGGAAAAAAAGAGGAAATAAATTGAAATTTCGCCGAAGTTATTCGTTTTTGTTGCTTTTTTCGATAATAAATCGAAAAAATTAGGAAATTAAGGGAAAAAAATAGGAAAAAAATTTAAATTTCGCTCAAATTATTAGTTTTTGTTGCTTTTTTCGATAATAAATCGATTAAATGAGGAAAATTAAGGTAAAAAAAAGAGGAAAAAAATTGAAATTTCGCTCAAATCATTAGTTTTTGTTGCTTTTATCGATAATAAATCGATAAAATTAGGAAAATTAAGGGAAAAAAAGAGGAAAAAAATTGAAATTTCGCCGAAATTATTCGTTTTTGTTACTTTTTTCGATAAAAAAGCGATAAAATGAGGAAAATTAAGGGAAAAAAAGAGGAAAAAAATTGAAAATTCGCCAAAATTATTCGTTTTTGTTGCTTATTTCGATAAAATTAGGAAAATTAAGGGAAAAAAGAGGAAAAAAATTGAAATTTCGCTAAAATTAATCGTTTTTGTTGCTTTTTTCGATTATAAATCGATAAAATGAGGAAAATTAAGGGAAAAAAGAGGAAAAAAATTGAAATTTCGCTAAAAGTATTTGCTTTTGTTGCTTTTTTCGATAATAAATCGATAAAATTAGGAAAATTAAGGGAAAAAAAGAGGAAAAAAATTGAAATTTCGCCGAAATTATTCGTTTTTGTTGCTTTTTTCGATAATAAATCGATAATATGAGGAAATAAGGGAAAAAAAGTGGAAAAAAATTAAAATTTCGCCAAAATTATTCGTTTTTGTTGCTTTTTTCGGTAATAAATCGATAAAATGAGGAAAATTAAGGCAAAAAAAGAGGAAATAAATTGAAATTTCGCCGAAGTTATTCGTTTTTGTTGCTTTTTTCGATAATATATCGATAAGATCAGGAAAATTAAGGGAAAAAAAGAGGAAAAAAATTGAAATTTCGCCAAATTTATTCGTTTTTGTTGCTTTCTTCGATAATAAATCGATAAAATGAGGAAAATTAAGGGAAAAAAAGGGGAGAAAAATTGAAATTTCGCCAAAATTATTCGCTTTTGTTGCTTTTTTCGATAATAAATCTTTTAAATTAGGAAAATTAAGGGAAAAAAAGAGGAAAAAAATTGAAATTTCGCTCAAATCATTAGTTTTTGTTGCTTTTATCGATAATAAATCGATAAAATTAGGAAAATTAAGGGAGAAAAAGAGGAAAACTAAATGAAATTTCGCCGAAATTATTCGTTTTTGTTACTTTTTTCGATAAAAAAGCGATAAAATGAGGAAAATTAAGGGAAAAAAGAGGAAAAAAATTGAAATTTCGCCAAAATTATTCGTTTTTGTTACTTTTTTCGATAAAAAATCGATAAAATGAGGAAAATTAAGGGAATAAAAGAGGAAAAAAATTGAAAATTCGCCAAAATTATTTGTTTCTGTTGCTTTTTTCCATATAAAATCGATAAAATGAGGAAAATTAAGGGAAAAAAAGAGGAAAAAAATTGAAATTTCGCTCAAATTATTAGTTTTTGTTGCGTTTTTTTCCATAATAAATCGATAAAATTAGGAAAATTAAGGGAAAAAAATTGAAATTTCGCCAAAATTATTCGTTTTTGTTGCTTTTTTCCATATAAAATCGAAGAAATGAGGAAAATTAAGGGAAAAAAAGAGGAAAAAAATTGAAATTTCGAAAAAATTATTCGTTTTTGTTGCTTATTTTGATAAAAAATCGATAAAATAAGGAAAATTAAGGGAAAAAAAGAGGAAAAAAATTGAAATTTCGACAAAATTGTTCGTTTTTGTTGCTTTTTTCCATATAAAATCGATGAAATGAGGAATAATAAGGGAAAAAAGAGGAAAAAAATTGAAATTTCCAAAAAATTATTCGTTTTTGTTGCTTATTTCGATAAAATTAGGTAAGTTAAGACTAAAAACGAGGAAAAAAATTGAAATTTCGCTAAAATTATTCGTTTTTGTTGCTTTTTTCGATAATAAATCGATAAAATGAGGAAAATTAAAGGAAAAAAAGAGGAAAAAAATTGAAATTTCGCCGAAATTATTTGGTTTTTTTTTTTTTCGATAATAAATCGATAAAATGAGGAAAATTAAGGTTAAAAAAGTGGAAAAAAATTGAAATTTCGCAGAAATTATTCGTTTTTGTTGCTTTTTTCGATAATAAATCGATAAAATGAGGAAAATTAAAGGAAAAAAAGAGGAAAAAAATTGAAATTTTGCTAAAAGTATTTGCTTTTGTTGCTTTTTTCGATAATAAATCGATAAAATTAGGAAAATTAAGGGAAAAAAAGAGGAAAAAATTGAAATTTCGCCAAAATTATTCGTTTTTGTTACTTTTTTCGATAAAAAAGCGATAAAATGAGGAAAATTAAGGGAAAAAAGAGGAAAAAAATTGAAAATTCGCTAAAATTATTCGTTTTTGTTTTTTTTTCGATAATAAATCGATAAAATGAGGAAAATTAAGGGAAAAAAATTGACATTTCGCCGAAATTATTCGTTTTTGTTGCTTTTTTCGATAATAAATCCATAAAATGAGGAAAATTAAAGGAAAAAAAGAGGAAAAAAATTTAAATTTTGCTAAAAGTATTTGCTTTTGTTGCTTTTTTCGATAATAAATCGATAATATGAGGAAATAAGGGAAAAAAAGTGGAAAAAAATTAAAATTTCGCCAAAATTATTCGTTTTTGTTGCTTTTTTCGGTAATAAATCGATAAAATGAGGAAAATTAAGGGAAAAAAAGAGGAAATAAATTGAAATTTCGCCGAAGTTATTCGTTTTTGTTGCTTTTTTCGATAATATATCGATAAGATCAGGAAAATTAAGGGAAAAAAAGAGGAAAAAAATTGAAATTTCGCCAAATTTATTCGTTTTTGTTGCTTTCTTCGATAATAAATCGATAAAATGAGGAAAATTAAGGGAAAAAAAGGGGAGAAAAATTGAAATTTCGCCAAAATTATTCGCTTTTGTTGCTTTTTTCCATATAAAATCGATAAAATGAGGAAAATTAAGGGAAAAAAGAGGAAAAAAATTGAAATTTCGCTCAAATTATTAGTTTTTGTTCCTTTTATCGATAAAAAAGCGATAAAATGAGGAAAATTAAGGGAAAAAAAGAGGAAAAAAATTGAAAATTCGCCAAAATTATTCGTTTCTGTTGCTTTTTTCCATATAAAATCGATAAAATGAGGAAAATTTAGGGAAAAAAAGAAGAAAAAAATTGAAATTTCGCTCAAATTATTAGTTTTTGTTGCTTTTTTCGATAATAAATCGATAAAATTAGGAAAATTACGGTAAAAAAAGAGGAAAAAAATTGAAATTTCGCCAAAATTATTCGTTTTTGTTGCTTTTTTCCATGTACAATCGATAAAATGAGGAAAATAAAGGGAAAAAAAGAGGAAAAAAATTGAAATTTCGCTCAAATTATTAGTTTTTGCTGCTTTTATCGATAATAAATCGATAAAATTAGGAAAATTAAGGGAAAAAAAGAGGAAATTATTGAAATTTCGCAAACATTATTAGTTTTTGTTGCGTTTTTTTCCATAATAAATCGATAAAATTAGGAAAATTAAGGGAAAAAAAGAGGAAAAAAATTGAAATTTCGCAAAAATTATTCGTTTTTGTTGCTTATTTTGATAAAAAATCGATAAAATTAGGACAATTAAGGGAAAAAAAGAGGAAAAAAATTGAAATTTCGCCAAAATTATTCGTTTTTCTTGCTTTTTTCGATAATAAATCGAAAAAATTAGGAAAATTAAGGGAAAAAAAAGAGGAAAAAATTGAAATTTCGCCAAAATTATTCGTTTTTGTTCCTTTTTTCGATAAAAAAGCGATAAAATGAGGAAAATTAAGGGAAAAAAAGAGGAAAAAAATTGAAATTTCGCTCAAATTATTAGTTTTTGTTGCGTTTTTTTCCATAATAAATCGATAAAATTTGGAAAATTAAGGGAAAAAAATTGAAATTTCGGCAAAATTATTCGTTTTTGTTGCTTTTTTCCATATAAAATCGAAGAAATGAGGAAAATTAAGGGAAAAAAAGAGGAAAAAAATTGAAATTTCGCAAAAATTATTCGTTTTTGTTGCTTATTTTGATAAAAAATCGATAAAATTAGGAAAATTAAAGGAAAAAAAGAGGAAAAAAATTGAAATTTCGACAAAATTATTCGTTTTTGTTGCTTTTTTCCATATAAAATCGATGAAATGAGGAATAATAAGGGAAAAAAAGAGGAAAAAAATTGAAATTTCGCAAAAATTATTCGTTTTTGTTGCTTATTTCGATAAAATTAGGAAAGTTAAGGGAAAAAAGAGGAAAAAAATTGAAATTTCGCTAAAATTATTCGTTTTTGTTGCTTTTTTCGATAATAAATCGATAAAATGAGTTAAATTAAGACTAAAAAAGAGGAAAAAAATTGAAATTTCGCTAAAATTATTCGTTTTTGTTGCTTTTTTCGATAATAAATCGATAAAATGAGGAAAATTAAAGGAAAAAAAGAGGAAAAAATTGAAATTTCGCCGAAATTATTCGTTTTTGTTGCTTTTTTCGATAATAAATCGATAAAATGAGGAAAATTAAAGGAAAAAAAGAGGAAAAAAATTGAAATTTTGCTAAAAGTATCTGCTTTTGTTGCTTTTTTCGATAATAAATCGATAAAATTGGGAAAATTAAGGGAAAAAAAGAGGAAAAAAATTGAAATTTCGCCGAAATTATTCGTTTTTGTTGCTTTTTTCGATAATAAATCGATAAAATGAGGAAAATTAAGGAAAAAAAAGGAAAAAAATTGAAATTTCGCCGAAATTATTAGTTTTTGTTTTTTTTTTCGATAATATATCGATAAAATTGGGAAAATTAAGGGAAAAAAAGAGGAAAAAAATTGAAATTTCGCCGAAATTATTCGTTTTTGTTGCTTTTTTCGATAATAAATCGATAAAATGAGGAAAATTAAGGAAAAAAAAGGAAAAAAATTGAAATTTCGCCGAAATTATTAGTTTTTGTTTTTTTTTCAATAATAAATCGATAAAATGAGGAAAATTAAGGGAAAAAAAAAGGAAAAAAATTGAAATTTCGCCGAAATTATTAGTTTTTGTTTTTTTTTCAATAATAAATCGATAAAATGAGGAAAATTAAGGGAAAAAAAGAGGAAAAAAATTGAAAATTCGCCAAAATTATTCGTTTTTGTTCCTTTTTTCCATATAAAATCGATAAAATGAGGAAAATTTAGGAAAAAAAAGAGGAAAAAAATTGAAATTTCGCTAAAATTATTAGTTTTTGTTGCTTTTTTTGATAATAAATCGTATAATTAGGAAAATTAAGGGAAAAAAAGAGGAAAAAAATTGAAATTTCGCCAAAATTATTCGTTTTTGTTGCTTTTTTCCATATAAAATCGATAAAATGAGGAAAATTAAGGGAAAAAAAGAGGAAAAAAATTGAAAATTCGCCAAAATTATTCGTTTTTGTTCCTTTTTTCCATATAAAATCGATAAAATGAGGAAAATTTAGGAAAAAAAAGAGGAAAAAAAATGAAATTTCGCTAAAATTATTAGTTTTTGTTGCTTTTTTCGATAATAAATCGATAAAATTAGGAAAATTAAGGGAAAAAAAGAGGAAAAAAATTGAAATTTCGCCGAAATTATTCGTTTTTGTTACTTTTTTCGATAAAAAAGCGATAAAATGAGGAAAATTAAGGGAAAAAAAGAGGAAATAAATTGAAAATTCGCCAAAATTATTCGTTTTTGTTCCTTTTTTCCATATAAAATCGATAAAATGAGGAAAATTTACGTAAAAAAAGAGGAAAAAAATTGAAATTTCGCTCAAATTATTAGTTTTTGTTGCTTTTTTCGATAATAAATCGATAAAATTAGGAAAATTAAGGGAAAAAAAGAGG
The DNA here is from genome assembly GCA_947579665.1 of Sympetrum striolatum. NCBI lineage: Eukaryota > Metazoa > Arthropoda > Insecta > Odonata > Libellulidae > Sympetrum > Sympetrum striolatum. The sequence continues at coordinate 41,960 of CANPUZ010000025.1, forward strand.
AAAAAAATTGAAATTTCGCTCATATTATTAGTTTTTGTTGCTTTTTTCGATATTAAATCGATAAAATTAGGAAAATTAAGAGAAAAAAAGAGGAAAAAATTGAAATTTCGCCAAAATTATTCGTTTTTCTTGGTTTTTTCGATAATAAATCGAAAAAATTAGGAAATTAAGGGAAAAAAAAAGGAAAAAAATTTAAATTTCGCTCAAATTATTAGTTTTTGTTGCTTTTTTCGATAATAAATCGATTAAATGAGGAAAATTAAGGGAAAAAAGAGAGGAAAAAATTGAAATTTCGCTCAAATCATTAGTTTTTGTTGCTTTTATCGATAATAAATCGATAAAATTAGGAAAATTAAGGGAAAAAAAGAGGAAAAAAATTGAAATTTCGCCGAAATTATTCGTTTTTGTTACTTTTTTCGATAAAAAAGCGATAAAATGAGGAAAATTAAGGGAAAAAAAGAGGAAAAAAATTGAAAATTCGCCAAAATTATTCGTTTTTGTTCCTTTTTTCCATATAAAATCGATAAAATGAGGAAAATTTAGGAAAAAAAAGAGGAAAAAAATTGAAATTTCGCTCAAATTATTAGTTTTTGTTGCTTTTTTCGATAATAAATCGTATAATTAGGAAAATTAAGGGAAAAAAAGAGGAAAAAAATTGAAATTTCGCCAAAATTATTCGTTTTTGTTGCTTTTTTCCATATAAAATCGATACAATGAGGAAAATTAAGGGAAAAAAAGAGGAAAAAAATTGAAATTTCGCAAAAATTATTCGTTTTTGTTGCTTATTTCGATAAAATTAAGGGAAAAAAGAAGAAAAAAATTGAAATTTCGCTAAAATTATTCGTTTTTGTTGCTTTTTTCGATTATAAATCGATAAAATGAGTAAATAAGGGAAAAAAAGAGGAAAAAAATTAAAATTTCGCCAAAATTATTCGTTTTTGTTGCTTTTTTCGGTAATAAATCGATAAAATGAGGAAAATTAAGGGAAAAAAAGAGGAAATAAATTGAAATTTCGCCGAAGTTATTCGTTTTTGTTGCTTTTTTCGATAATAAATCGAAAAAATTAGGAAATTAAGGGAAAAAAATAGGAAAAAAATTTAAATTTCGCTCAAATTATTAGTTTTTGTTGCTTTCTTCGATAATAAATCGATTAAATGAGGAAAATTAAGGTAAAAAAAAGAGGAAAAAAATTGAAATTTCGCTCAAATCATTAGTTTTTGTTGCTTTTATCGATAATAAATCGATAAAATTAGGAAAATTAAGGGAAAAAAAGAGGAAAAAAATTGAAATTTCGCCGAAATTATTCGTTTTTGTTACTTTTTTCGATAAAAAAGCGATAAAATGAGGAAAATTAAGGGAAAAAAAGAGGAAAAAAATTGAAAATTCGCCAAAATTATTCGTTTTTGTTGCTTATTTCGATAAAATTAGGAAAATTAAGGGAAAAAAGAGGAAAAAAATTGAAATTTCGCTAAAATTAATCGTTTTTGTTGCTTTTTTCGATTATAAATCGATAAAATGAGGAAAATTAAGGGAAAAAAGAGGAAAAAAATTGAAATTTCGCTAAAAGTATTTGCTTTTGTTGCTTTTTTCGATAATAAATCGATAAAATTAGGAAAATTAAGGGAAAAAAAGAGGAAAAAAATTGAAATTTCGCCGAAATTATTCGTTTTTGTTGCTTTTTTCGATAATAAATCGATAATATGAGGAAATAAGGGAAAAAAAGTGGAAAAAAATTAAAATTTCGCCAAAATTATTCGTTTTTGTTGCTTTTTTCGGTAATAAATCGATAAAATGAGGAAAATTAAGGCAAAAAAAGAGGAAATAAATTGAAATTTCGCCGAAGTTATTCGTTTTTGTTGCTTTTTTCGATAATATATCGATAAGATCAGGAAAATTAAGGGAAAAAAAGAGGAAAAAAATTGAAATTTCGCCAAATTTATTCGTTTTTGTTGCTTTCTTCGATAATAAATCGATAAAATGAGGAAAATTAAGGGAAAAAAAGGGGAGAAAAATTGAAATTTCGCCAAAATTATTCGCTTTTGTTGCTTTTTTCGATAATAAATCTTTTAAATTAGGAAAATTAAGGGAAAAAAAGAGGAAAAAAATTGAAATTTCGCTCAAATCATTAGTTTTTGTTGCTTTTATCGATAATAAATCGATAAAATTAGGAAAATTAAGGGAGAAAAAGAGGAAAACTAAATGAAATTTCGCCGAAATTATTCGTTTTTGTTACTTTTTTCGATAAAAAAGCGATAAAATGAGGAAAATTAAGGGAAAAAAGAGGAAAAAAATTGAAATTTCGCCAAAATTATTCGTTTTTGTTACTTTTTTCGATAAAAAATCGATAAAATGAGGAAAATTAAGGGAATAAAAGAGGAAAAAAATTGAAAATTCGCCAAAATTATTCGTTTCTGTTGCTTTTTTCCATATAAAATCGATAAAATGAGGAAAATTAAGGGAAAAAAAGAGGAAAAAAATTGAAATTTCGCTCAAATTATTAGTTTTTGTTGCGTTTTTTTCCATAATAAATCGATAAAATTAGGAAAATTAAGGGAAAAAAATTGAAATTTCGCCAAAATTATTCGTTTTTGTTGCTTTTTTCCATATAAAATCGAAGAAATGAGGAAAATTAAGGGAAAAAAAGAGGAAAAAAATTGAAATTTCGAAAAAATTATTCGTTTTTGTTGCTTATTTTGATAAAAAATCGATAAAATAAGGAAAATTAAGGGAAAAAAAGAGGAAAAAAATTGAAATTTCGACAAAATTATTCGTTTTTGTTGCTTTTTACCATATAAAATCGATGAAATGAGGAATAATAAGGGAAAAAAGAGGAAAAAAATTGAAATTTCCAAAAAATTATTCGTTTTTGTTGCTTATTTCGATAAAATTAGGTAAGTTAAGACTAAAAAAGAGGAAAAAAATTGAAATTTCGCTAAAATTATTCGTTTTTGTTGCTTTTTTCGATAATAAATCGATAAAATGAGGAAAATTAAAGGAAAAAAAGAGGAAAAAAATTGAAATTTCGCCGAAATTATTTGGTTTTTTTTTTTTTTCGATAATAAATCGATAAAATGAGGAAAATTAAGGTTAAAAAAGTGGAAAAAAATTGAAATTTCGCAGAAATTATTCGTTTTTGTTGCTTTTTTCGATAATAAATCGATAAAATGAGGAAAATTAAAGGAAAAAAAGAGGAAAAAAATTGAAATTTTGCTAAAAGTATTTGCTTTTGTTGCTTTTTTCGATAATAAATCGATAAAATTAGGAAAATTAAGGGAAAAAAAGAGGAAAAAATTGAAATTTCGCCAAAATTATTCGTTTTTGTTACTTTTTTCGATAAAAAAGCGATAAAATGAGGAAAATTAAGGGAAAAAAGAGGAAAAAAATTGAAAATTCGCTAAAATTATTCGTTTTTGTTTTTTTTTCGATAATAAATCGATAAAATGAGGAAAATTAAGGGAAAAAAATTGACATTTCGCCGAAATTATTCGTTTTTGTTGCTTTTTTCGATAATAAATCCATAAAATGAGGAAAATTAAAGGAAAAAAAGAGGAAAAAAATTTAAATTTTGCTAAAAGTATTTGCTTTTGTTGCTTTTTTCGATAATAAATCGATAATATGAGGAAATAAGGGAAAAAAAGTGGAAAAAAATTAAAATTTCGCCAAAATTATTCGTTTTTGTTGCTTTTTTCGGTAATAAATCGATAAAATGAGGAAAATTAAGGGAAAAAAAGAGGAAATAAATTGAAATTTCGCCGAAGTTATTCGTTTTTGTTGCTTTTTTCGATAATATATCGATAAGATCAGGAAAATTAAGGGAAAAAAAGAGGAAAAAAATTGAAATTTCGCCAAATTTATTCGTTTTTGTTGCTTTCTTCGATAATAAATCGATAAAATGAGGAAAATTAAGGGAAAAAAAGGGGAGAAAAATTGAAATTTCGCCAAAATTATTCGCTTTTGTTGCTTTTTTCCATATAAAATCGATAAAATGAGGAAAATTAAGGGAAAAAAGAGGAAAAAAATTGAAATTTCGCTCAAATTATTAGTTTTTGTTCCTTTTATCGATAAAAAAGCGATAAAATGAGGAAAATTAAGGGAAAAAAAGAGGAAAAAAATTGAAAATTCGCCAAAATTATTCGTTTCTGTTGCTTTTTTCCATATAAAATCGATAAAATGAGGAAAATTTATGGAAAAAAAGAAGAAAAAAATTGAAATTTCGCTCAAATTATTAGTTTTTGTTGCTTTTTTCGATAATAAATCGATAAAATTAGGAAAATTACGGTAAAAAAAGAGGAAAAAAATTGAAATTTCGCCAAAATTATTCGTTTTTGTTGCTTTTTTCCATGTAAAATCGATAAAATGAGGAAAATAAAGGGAAAAAAAGAGGAAAAAAATTGAAATTTCGCTCAAATTATTAGTTTTTGCTGCTTTTATCGATAATAAATCGATAAAATTAGGAAAATTAAGGGAAAAAAAGAGGAAATTATTGAAATTTCGCAAACATTATTAGTTTTTGTTGCGTTTTTTTCCATAATAAATCGATAAAATTAGGAAAATTAAGGGAAAAAAAAGGAAATAAATTGAAATTTCGCCAAAATTATTCGTTTTTGTTGCTTTTTTCCATATAAAATCGAAGAAATGAGGAAAATTTAGGGAAAAAAAGAGGAAAAAAATTGAAATTTCGCAAAAATTATTCGTTTTTGTTGCTTATTTTGATAAAAAATCGATAAAATTAGGACAATTAAGGGAAAAAAAGAGGAAAAAAATTGAAATTTCGCCAAAATTATTCGTTTTTCTTGCTTTTTTCGATAATAAATCGAAAAAATTAGGAAAATTAAGGGAAAAAAAAGAGGAAAAAAATTGAAATTTCGCCAAAATTATTCGTTTTTGTTCCTTTTTTCGATAAAAAAGCGATAAAATGAGGAAAATTAAGGGAAAAAAAGAGGAAAAAAATTGAAATTTCGCTCAAATTATTAGTTTTTGTTGCGTTTTTTTCCATAATAAATCGATAAAATTTGGAAAATTAAGGGAAAAAAATTGAAATTTCGGCAAAATTATTCGTTTTTGTTGCTTTTTTCCATATAAAATCGAAGAAATGAGGAAAATTAAGGGAAAAAAAGAGGAAAAAAATTGAAATTTCGCAAAAATTTTTCGTTTTTGTTGCTTATTTTGATAAAAAATCGATAAAATTAGGAAAATTAAAGGAAAAAAAGAGGAAAAAAATTAAAATTTCGACAAAATTATTCGTTTTTGTTGCTTTTTTCCATATAAAATCGATGAAATGAGGAATAATAAGGGAAAAAAAGAGGAAAAAAATTGAAATTTCGCAAAAATTATTCGTTTTTGTTGCTTATTTCGATAAAATTAGGAAAGTTAAGGGAAAAAAGAGGAAAAAAATTGAAATTTCGCTAAAATTATTCGTTTTTGTTGCTTTTTTCGATAATAAATCGATAAAATGAGTTAAATTAAGACTAAAAAAGAGGAAAAAAATTGAAATTTCGCTAAAATTATTCGTTTTTGTTGCTTTTTTCGATAATAAATCGATAAAATGAGGAAAATTAAAGGAAAAAAAGAGGAAAAAATTGAAATTTCGCCGAAATTATTCGTTTTTGTTGCTTTTTTCGATAATAAATCGATAAAATGAGGAAAATTAAAGGAAAAAAAGAGGAAAAAAATTGAAATTTTGCTAAAAGTATCTGCTTTTGTTGCTTTTTTCGATAATAAATCGATAAAATTGGGAAAATTAAGGGAAAAAAAGAGGAAAAAAATTGAAATTTCGCCGAAATTATTCGTTTTTGTTGCTTTTTTCGATAATAAATCGATAAAATGAGGAAAATTAAGGAAAAAAAAGGAAAAAAATTGAAATTTCGCCGAAATTATTAGTTTTTGTTTTTTTTTTCAATAATAAATCGATAATATGAGGAAAATTAAGGGAAAAAAAGAGGAAAAAATTTGAAATTTCGCCGAAATTATTCGTTTTTGTTACTTTTTTCGATAAAAATGCGATAAAATGAGGAAAATTAAGGGAAAAAAAGAGGAAAAAAATTGAAAATTCGCCAAAATTATTGGTTTTTGTTTTTTTTTCGATAATAAATCGATAAAATGAGGAAAATTAAGGGAAAAAAGAGGAAAAAAATTGAAATTTCGCCGAAATTATTCGTTTTTGTTGCTTTTTTATATAATAAATCGATAAAATGAGGAAAATTAAAGGAAAAAAAGAGGAAAAAAATTGAAATTTTGCTAAAAGTATTTGCTTTTGTTGCTTTTTTCGATAATAAATCGATAAAATTAGGAAAATTAAGGGAAAAAAAGAGGAAAAAAATTGAAATTTCGCCAAAATTATTCGTTTTTGTTGCTTTTTGCCATATAAAATCGATAAAATTAGGAAAATTAAGGGAAAAAAAGAGGAAATAATTGAAATTTCGCAAACATTATTAGTTTTTGTTGCTTTTTGCCATATAAAATCGATAAAATGAGGAAAATTAAGGGAAAAAAAGAGGAAATAAATTGAAATTTCGCCGAAGTTATTCGTTTTTGTTGCTTTTTTCGATAATATATCGATAAAATTGGGAAAATTAAGGGAAAAAAAGAGGAAAAAAATTGAAATTTCGCCGAAATTATTCGTTTTTGTTGCTTTTTTCGATAATAAATCGATAAAATGAGGAAAATTAAGGAAAAAAAAGGAAAAAAATTGAAATTTCGCCGAAATTATTAGTTTTTGTTTTTTTTTCAATAATAAATCGATAAAATGAGGAAAATTAAGGGAAAAAAAAAGGAAAAAAATTGAAATTTCGCCGAAATTATTAGTTTTTGTTTTTTTTTCAATAATAAATCGATAAAATGAGGAAAATTAAGGGAAAAAAAGAGGAAAAAATTTGAAATTTCGCCGAAATTATTCGTTTTTGTTACTTTTTTCGATAAAAATGCGATAAAATGAGGAAAATTAAGGGAAAAAAAGAGGAAAAAAATTGAAAATTCGCCAAAATTATTGGTTTTTGTTTTTTTTTCGATAATAAATCGATAAAATGAGGAAAATTAAGGAAAAAAAAGGAAAAAAATTGAAATTTCGCCGAAATTATTCGTTTTTGTTTTTTTTTCGATAATAAATCGATAAAATGAGGAAAATTAAGGGAAAAAAAGAAGAAAAAAATTGAAATTTCGCCGAAATTATTCGTTTTTGTTGCTTTTTTATATAATAAATCGATAAAATGAGGAAAATTAAGGGAAGAAAAGAGGAAAAAAACTGAAATTTTGCTAAAAGTATTCGTTTTTGTTGCTTTTTTCGGTAATAAATCGATAAAATAAGGAAATAAGGGAAAAAAAGAGGGAAAAAATTGAAATTTCGCCGAAATTATTCGTTTTTGTTGCTTTTTTCGATAAAAAATCGATAAAATGAGGAAAATTAAGGGAAAAAAAGAGGAAAACAATTGAAATTTCGCCGAAATTATTCGTTTTTGTTGCTTTTTTCGATAATAAATCGATAAAATGAGGAAAATTAAGGGAAAAAAAGAGGAAAAAAATTGAAATTTTGCCGAAATTATTCGTTTTTGTTGCTTTTTTCGGTAATAAATCGATAAAATGAGAAAATAAGGGAAAAAAGGAGGAAAAAAATTGAAATTTCGCCGAAATTATTCGTTTTTGTTGCTTTTTTAAATAATAAATCGATAAAATGAGGAAAATTAAGGGAAAAAAAGAGGAAAAAAATTGAAATTTCGCCGAAATTATTCGTTTTTGTTGCTTTTTTCGATAATAAATCGATAAAATGAGGAAAATTAAAGGAAAAAAAGAGGAAAAAAATTGAAATTTTGCTAAAAGTATTTGCTTTTGTTGCTATTTTCGATAAAAAATCGATAAAATTAGGAAAATTAAGGAAAAAAAAAGGAAAAAAATTGAAATTTCGCCGAAATTATTCGTTTTTGTTGCTTTTTTCGATAATAAATCGATAAAATGAGGAAAATTAAGGGAAAAAAAGAGGAAAAAAATTGAAATTTCGCCGAAATTATTCGTTTTTGTTGCTTTTTTCGATAATAAATCGATAAAATGAGGAAAATTAAGGGAAAAAAAGAGGAAAAAAATTGAAATTTCGACCAAATTATTCGTTTTTTTTGCTTTTTTCGGTAATAAATCGATAAAATGAGGAAAATTAAGGGAAAAAAAGAGGAAAAAAATTGAAATTTTGCAGAAATTATTCGTTTTTGTTGCTTTTTTCGGTAATAAATCGATAAAATAAGGAAATAAGGGAAAAAAAGAGGGAAATTAAGGGAAAAAAAGAGGAAAACAATTGAAATTTCGCCGAAATTATTCGTTTTTGTTGCTTTTTTCGATAATAAATCGATAAAATGAGGAAAATTAAGGGAAAAAAAGAGGAAAAAAATTGAAATTTCGCCAAAATTATTCGTTTTTGTTGCTTTTTTCGGTAATAAATCGATAAAATGAGGAAAATTAAGGGAAAAAAAGAGGAAAAATTTGAAATTTCGCCGAAATTATTCGTTTTTGTTGCTTTTTTCGATAATAAATCGATAAAATGAGGAAAATTAAGGGAAAAAAAGAGGAAAAAAATTGAAATTTCGCCGAAATTATTCGTTTTTGTTGCTTTTTTCGATAATAAATCGATAAAATGAGGAAAATTAAGGGAAAAAAAGAGGAAAAAAATTGAAATTTCGCCGAAATCATTCGTTTTTGTTGCTTTTTTCGGTAATAAATCGATAAAATGAGGAAATAAGGGAAAAAAAGAGGAAAAAAATTGAAATTTCGCCGAAATTATTCGTTTTTGTTGCTTTTTTCGATAATAAATCGATAAAATGAGGAAAATTAAGGGAAAAAAAGAGGAAAAAAATTGAAATTTCGCCGAAATTATTCGTTTTTCTTGCTTTTTTCGATAATAAATCGATAAGATCAGGAAAATTAACGGAAAAAAAGAGGAAAAAAATTGAAATTTCGCCAAAATTATTGGTTTTTGTTGCTTTCTTCGATAATAAATCGATTAAATGAGGAAAATTAAGGGAAAAAAAGAGGAAAAAAATTGAAATTTCGTTCAAATCATTAGTTTTTGTTGCTTTTATCGATAATAAATCGATAAAATTAGGAAAATTAAGGGAAAAAAAGAGGAATAAAATTGAAATTTCGTTAAAATTATTCGTTTTTGTTGCTTTTTTCGATAAAAAAGCGATAAAATGAGGAAAATTAAGGGAAAAAAAGGAGGAAAAAAATTGAAAATTCGCCAAAATTATTCGTTTTTGTTGCTTTTTTCCATATAAAATCGATAAAATGAGGATAATTTAGGGAAAAAAAAAGGAAAAAAATTGAAATTTCGCTCAAATTATTAGTTTTTGTTGCTTTTTTCGATAATAAATCGATAAAATTAGGAATATTAAGGGAAAAAAAGAAGAAAAAAATTGAAATTTCGCCAAAATTATTCGTTTTTGTTGCTTTTTTCCATATAAAATCGACAAAATGAGGAAAATTGAGGGAAAAAAAGAGGAAAAAAATTGAAATTTCGCAAAAATTATTCGTTTTTGTTGCTTATTTCGATAATAAATCGATAAAATTAGGAAAATTAAGGTAAAAAAGAGGAAAAAAATTGAAATTCTGCAAAAATTATTCGCTATTGTTGCTTTTTTCGATAATAAATCCATAAAATGAGGAAAATTAAGATAAAAAAAGAGGAAAAAATTGAAATTTCGCTCAAATTATTAGTTTTTGTTGCTTTTTTCGATAATAAATCGATAAAATGAGGAAAATTAAGGTAAAAAAAGAGGAAAAAATTAAATTTCGCAAACATTATTCGTTTTTGTTGCTTATTTCGATAATAAATCGATAAAATTAGGAAAATTAAGGTAAAAAAGAGGAAAAAAATTGAAATTCTTCAAAAATTATTCGCTTTTGTTGCTTTTTTCGATAATAAATCCATAAAATGAGGAAAATTAAGATAAAAAAAGAGGAAAAAATTGAAATTTCGCTCAAATTATTAGTTTTTGTTGCTTTTTTCGATAATAAATCGATAAAATGAGGAAAATTAAGGTAAAAAAAGAGGAAAAAATTAAATTTCGCAAACATTATTAGTTTTTGTTGCTTTTTTCCATAATAAATCGATAAAATTAGGAAAATTAAGGGAAAAAAAAGGCATAAAATTGAAATTTCGCTCAAATTATTAGATTTTGTTGCTTTTTCCGATAATAAATCGATAAAATTAGGAAAATTAAGGTAAAAAAAGAGGAAGAAAATTGAAATTTCGCCAAAATTATACGTTTTTGTTGCTTTTTTCCATATAAAATCGATGAAATTAGGAAAATTAAGGGAAAAAACAGGAAAAAAATTGAAATTTCGCTCAAATTATTCGTTTTTGTTGCTTTTTTCGATAATAAATCGATAAAATGAGGAAAATTAAGAGAAATAAAGAGGAAAAAAATTGAAAATTCGCTAAAATTATTCGTTTTTGCTGCTTTTTTAGATAATAAATCGATAAAATGAGGAAAATAAAGGGAAAGAAATTGAAATTTCGCTCAAATTATTTTTTTTTTTGTTTTTCCGATAATAAATCGAAAAAATGAGGAAAATAAAGGGTAAAAAGAGGAAAAAAATTGAAAATTCGCTAAAATTATTCGTTTTTGTTGCTTTTTTCGATAAAAATCGATAAAATGAAGAAAATTAAGGGAAGAAAAGAGGAAAAAAATCGAAATTTCGCTCAAATTATTCGTTTTTGTTGCTTTTTTCGATAATAAATCGACAAAATGCGGAAAATTAAGGGAAAAAAAGAGGAAAAAAATCGAGAATTCGCTAATATTTTTTCGATTTTGTTGCTTTTTTAGATAATAAATCGATAAAATGAGGAAAATTAAGGGAAAAAAGAGGAAAAAAATTGAAATTTCTCTAAAATTATTCGTTTTTGTTGCTTTTTTCGATAGTTAATCGATAAAATATGGAAAATTAAGGAAAAATAAAGGAACAATATTGAATTTTCGCTAAAATTATTCATTTTTGTTGCTTTTTTCGATAATAAATCTATAAAATGAGGAAAATTAAGGAATAAATAGGAAAAAAATTGAAATTACGTTAAAAATATTCGTTTATGTTGCTTTTTTGGATAATAAATCGATAAAATAAGGAAAATTTATGAAAAAAATGGAAAAAAAAGGAAATTTCACTAAAATTATTCGTTTTTGTTGCTTTTTTCGATTATAAAATGATAAAATGAGGAAAATTAATGAAAAAAATTTAACATTTCGCTAAAATTATTCGTTTTTTTTTCTTTTTTCGATACTAAATCGATAAAATGAGGAAAATTAAGGAAAAATAGTGGAAAAAAATTGAAATTTCGCTAAAATTATACGTTTTTGTTGCTTTTTTCGATAATAAATCGATAAAATGAGGAAAATTAAGTGAAAAAAAGATGAAAATATTGAAATTTCTCTAAAATTATTCGTTTTTGTTTCTTTTTTCGATAATAAATCGATAAAATGAGGAAAAATAAAGGAAAAAAATTGACATTTCGCTAAAATTATTCGTTTTTGTTTTTTTTTTCGATAATAAATCCATAAAATTTAGGAAAATTAAGGAAGAAAAAGAGGAAAAAAATTGAAATTTCGCTAAAATTATTCGTTTTTGTTGCTTTTTACGATAATAAATCGATAAATTGAGGAAAAGTAAGAAAAAAAAGAGGAAAAAAATTGAAATTTCGCTAAAATTATTCGTTTTTGTTGCTTTTTACGATAATAAATCGATAAATTGAGGAAAAGTAAGAAAAAAAAGAGGAAAAATATTGAAATTTCGCTAAAATTGTTCGTTTCTGATAAGTTTATCTTTCATATATCGATAATATGAGGAAAATTAAGGAAATAAAAGAGGAAAGAAATTGAGATTTCTCTAAAATTATTCGTTTTTGTTGCTTTTTTCGATAATAATCGATAAAATGAGAAAATTAAGGAAAAATATTGAGATTTCAATAAAATTAGTCCAATTTTTTTTCTGAATTTTCCTCATTTTATCTGAAATTATACGTTTTTGTTGCTTTTTTCGGTCATATTTCGAAAAAATGAGGAAAATTAAGGAAAAATGCAGAGGAAAAATATAAATGTAATTAAAATTAACCGTTTTAGTCGTTTTTTCGATCAAATCTCGATAAAATGACAAAATGTAAGGTAAAATAGTGTAGAAAATTTGGGATTTCACTAAAATTATCCGTTGTCGTTGCGTTTTTCGATCATATCTCGATAAAATGATTAAAAATAAAGACAGAATACAGAAATAATATTAAAATTTCGCCAAAATTATCCGTTTTTTTTGCTTTTCGGATCTTATCTCGATAAAATAACTAATATTAAGGCTAAAATAGAGGAGAAAAATTGAAAATTCGCTAAAATTATCCGTTTTTGAGGCTTTTTTCGTACATAACTCGATAAAATGACAAAAAATAAAGACATAATTCAGGCGAAAAATTAAAATATCGCTATAAAAATAATCCGTTTTCGTTTCTTTTATGGATCATATCTTGGTTAAAGGACAAAAAATAAACACAAAATAGACGAGAAAATCCAAATTTCGTTCAAATTATCCGTTTTCGTATCCTTTTTCATTCAAATCTCGAGAAAATTGTGAAATCTAATGAAAAAATAGCGAAGAACAATTAAAATTTCGCAAAATTTATTCGTTTTCGTTGCTTTTCTTGATTATATCTAGTTAGAATATGGAAAAATAAACACAAAATAGACGAAAAAATTTAAATTTCGCTAAAATTATCCGATTTCGTTGCTGTTTTGATCATAACTTCATAAAATGACGAAATATAAAGACAAAATTGTGGAGAAAAATTGAAATTTCGCTAAGATTATCCGTTTTCATTGATTTTTTTAATCATATCTTGATAAAATTACCAAAATTAAGAGAAAATAGTGGAAAAATTTACCTTTCGCTAATATTATCCGTTTAAGTTGCTTTTATTGATCATAATACGATAAAATGACGAAAAATTAAGAAAAAATAGAAGAAAAAAATTGAAATTTCGCTAAAATTATCCGTTTTCGTTGCTTTTTTCGATCATATCTTCATTAAAGGACGAAAAATAAACACAAAATACACGAAATAATTTAAATTTCGTTAAAATAATCCGTTTTCGTTGCCTTTTTCGATCATATCTCGATAAAATGGTGATAATTAAGGAGAAATAGAGGAGAAAAATAAAAATTTCGCAAAATTTTTCGGTTTTCATTGCTTTTTTTGATCTTATCTCGATAAAATATCGAAAAATAAAGACAAATTACAGAAAAAAAGGTTTAAATTTCGCTTAAATTTTCTGTTTTCGTTGCTTTTTCGATCAATTCTAGATTAAATATCGAAAAATGAAGACAAAATAAGGATTAAAAATTTAAATTTTGATAAAATTATCCGTTTTCGTTGATTTTTTTGATCATATCTTGATAAAATTACCAAAATCATCCACACATTTCGGAAAAAATCGGCGAGAAATTGTACATTTTTTAGATCATTTTCAGTATTTTGGCTGTACTATGCCTAAAATTCGAGATATGTTAGTCGTATCGGAAAGGCATTAAAGATTCCAATTTTTCCATATTTTTAACAAAAATCCAAATTTAACAAATTTCCGAAACAAAAAAAATCGGAAAAATCATCAAAAAATGGGCATTATTTCCAACCTTTTTAGTAATTTGGCTGTATTTCGCCTTAAATTCTAGGAAAATAGTTGAAGAAGTACTCAAAAAGAAGACCTTACCATGATTTACACTTAATTTGAAAATATATTCTACATTAATTCACAAATTTCGGAGACATCAACAAAATATTGGCATTTTTTCGACATTTTTTTGTTTTTCGCTGTATTTTGCTTGCAATTGAAAAATACTTAGTCGTACTTGGACTCGTATTGAAGATCTAACCGAGATTTTTCCATATTTTGAACAAAAAGTCCACATCTATAAGCCAATTTCGGAAAAATCGAAGAAAAATGATAATTTTTTCAAGCTTATTCAGTATTTTGGCAGTTTTCCTTAAATTGGAGAGCACTAGTTGTTTAAAGACTCATATTGAAGATATTACCGAGATTTATACATATTTTGTACAAATATTCTATATTAATCCACAAATTTCGGAAAAATTAGCAAAAAATTGGCAATTTTTTCGAAAAGTTTTAATTTTTCTGGTTGTGTTATGCCTAAATTTCGAGATATAATAGTCATATGTGGACACGTATTGACGACCTAAGAGAGAATTTTCCATATTTTCATAAAAATTCCCTCATTAATATTATATTTCGAACAAATATTCCACTTTGTAAGCAATTTAAGAAATAATCCGCTAAAAATGGGAATTTTTTCGAACTTTTTCACTTTTTTGGCTGTATTTTTCCTACAATTTGAGAAAACCTATTCGTATCTGGACACGTATTGAAGATATAAGAGAGATTTTTCCATCTGTTCAATAAAAATCCGACATTTATCCGCAAATTTCGGATATATAAAAAATAAATGGGCATTTTCTCGAGCATTTTCTGATTTTCTGCTTTATTTGCTTACAACTCGAGAAACGTAGTACCAATTCGGACTCGTTTTGAACATCTATGCATACCTTCCATATTTCGAAAGAAAATTCCACTTTTATCAGCAAATTAATAGAAAATTGGCGAAAAATGGGTATTTTTTCGAAAATATTCAGGTATTTGGTTATATTTTTCCTTTTTTTGAAGAAGTAAACGATTTCTTTAGATATTTTCAACAAATAATTCATTTTTATTAAGAATTACCGGAGAAATCAGCGAAAATTGGGATTATTTTCGAAATATCTCCCTTTTTTCGCTGTATTTTGCCTAAAATTCGAAAAAGGTAGCTGTGTTTGGTGCCGTATTTAAGAACGTATGTATGTATATTAAAATGAATATATAAATATATTTTGAACAAATATTCCTCATTAAATCAGAAAATTATAGAAAGATCGGTAGAAAATGGTTATTTTTTCGAACATTTTCATAAATTCTATGGTATTAAGCCATTTTCAGCTTTTGGCGGTATTTTGCCTGAAATTCGAGAAAACATACCTAAATATGTACTCGGTTTAAGATGAAACTGGAAATTTCCACATTTTGCACAGATATTCCTATATTTAAGTGCATTTCAGATAAATCGGCGACAATGTTCATTTTTTTCGAAAATTTATTTTCTGATGTATTTTCCTAAATTTTGAGAAAACCTACTCGATATTGGACTTGTTTTGATGATCTCAGCAAGATCTTTCCATATTTTGAACAAACATTCCAATTTTACCAGCAAGTTACGGGTAAATTGGCAAAAATTGGGCATTTTTCAAAAATCTTCACAGCTGAAAAAACATTTATACTTTTTATAAGTTCCTGAGTAAAATCCTTATGGAAAATTAGTAATCAGTTTTCAGTTATACCTTTTTACAACATCTCGGCCGAAACGTTAGATTATACAAATTTTTAAGAGTGTTGGCTGTACTTTGCCTAATATTCGAGAATGCTACACAAATTTGGATTGGTCTTGAAGAGCTTACCGATTTTCTTAGATGAATTGCACAAAAATCCCCTTTATTAGCAAAGAACGGAGAAATCAAAGAAAAATTTGAATTTTTTTGATACTGTTCAGTTTTTGGGCTGTGATTTTCCGGAAATTCACAAACATTTAGCCGTATTTGAACTCTCCTTAATCATCAAGCAAAAACATTCCATATATGGAAATTAGATTCCTTTTTTATTAGCAACTTTCAGAAAAATCTGCGAAATATGGGCATGTTTATAATTTTCAGTTTTTTTGGCTGTATTTTGTTTAAATGTTATAAAACTTAGTCCGATTTGGAATCGTTTTGAAGATATTTGCATGTTCATCCCATATT
This sequence comes from Sympetrum striolatum, assembly GCA_947579665.1. Classification (NCBI taxonomy): domain Eukaryota; kingdom Metazoa; phylum Arthropoda; class Insecta; order Odonata; family Libellulidae; genus Sympetrum; species Sympetrum striolatum. Next base: position 57,815 of record CANPUZ010000025.1, read on the forward strand.
TCAAAAAAATATTCCACTTTAATGAGCGATTCTCCGAAAAATTGGCGAAAAGTGAACACTTTTTTTCAATTTTTCAGATTTTGGCTTTATTGTGCCAAAACATTCAAGATAAACTGTTCGAAATATGAATGTTTTTGATGATCTGAGCGAGATATTTACATATTAAAAAAATTCCATTTTAATTAGCATATATCAATTAAAAAATCAGCGAAAAATGAATTTTGGAAATGTGTTTCTTTTTTGGCTGTATTTTCTTAGATTTCGAAAAAATATCGTCGTATTTGGACTTGGATTGAAGAACTGAGCGTTAAACCTTCCATATTTTGAATCTAAATGCCACATTAGTCCGTAAACTTCGGTGAAATCGGCGAAAAATTGATATATTTTTTTATATTTTTAATGTTTTTGGCTGTATTTTGCCTGAATGTCAAAAATACCTAGTCGCATTTGGACTCGTTATGAAGATCTAACCGAGATTTTTCCATATTTTGAACAAAAATTCCACATTTATCGGCTAATTTCTGAAAATTCTTAGAAAAATGGCAATTCTTTCAATCTCTTTCCGTATTTTGGCTGTATTTTGACTTAACTTTGAGAGCACTAGTTGTATAAGGACTCTTATTGAAGATCTTACCGAGATTTATACATATTTCTAACAAATATTTTACATTAAACTACAAATATAGGAAAAATGGGCTTTTTTTGAAAACGTTTACTTTTTTGGCTGTATTTTGCCTAAATTTTGAGTAAACTTGGTCGTATTAGGACACTTATTGAAGAGGAAAGCGAGATTTTTTTCTTATTTTTAACAAAAATCTCAAGTTTATCTCCAAATTTCGAAAAAATCAACAAAAAATTGGCATTTCTGGATCGGTTTATCGGTTTTCAGTTTTTTTGGCCTTTTCTGCCTTTAATCCGAGAATACGACATTATTCGAAATGTATGACATATTGTTTAGGAGTTATTTGTGAAATACTGATAAACCGGAAGTTGCTGATTGTGCATTTTGTGGGTGCTCTAACGTGAAAACTATTTTCCGTATCAATACCAATCTTCTTATATAGCAGTAGGTATATAGCATACAAATCAGCATATATGTAGATGCTGTTAGAGTGGATTAGCTTTTGGAGTAAATTGGCAACCGGAAGTTGAGCTTTATTTTTCGAAGCTCGTTTTCGTTGTTGCAAGATTTCTCTATCAATCCTATATTTAGGCATACGCAGTTATCTACAATAGTTACGAAAAATGTATTTTTCTATTAGTTTTATTAGAAAAAATATTCGCTACCAACCACCATCAGTGTTAACATAGTTACCCAATTTTGTGGTTATTGCGAGATATTTACGTCAAAACGTCGCACAGAATCGAAAAAACCTGGACAAGGGGCTAAAAATGGTTTTCTTGAGTGCGGTTATTGAAACTTGGCATAGTTATTGCAAAATGATTGAATTTTATGTTCCCGCTCGTCGTATTTTAAAATATTCAGGTGTCAAATAGATACAGGGCGTCAGACTTGAGAAATGTTCACCAAAACGGGAAGTTTCGGATTTTTTGGAAAAACGTTCAAGTTTGTTTATATATAGTTTCTTTTGAGATAAGCTGTTGGAAAAAAACAACACAGCAGTAATCTAGCATTACTTTTTGTCTTTCAATTCGCTGAATGTTTCATGCTCTAAGATGATTCTGTGGTTATTTAAAGCAACAAAATGGCGGACACCTTTTTCGGACAAATTTCGAGATAAAGTAAGGAAATCAACTAGGTAAACAGCGATGGACTATCAAGTCTCTTATACCACGTCAATCTGCAAGGCTTGTAGATATGGAATCTGAAGAGACTGTTTCATTTCACCTGCTACCCTGTGATTTCGGTGGACTTTTCCTAAGCGCTGCGCGGTCCGGCTGGGCGCCGTAGAATCCCCAAATCATGTTTCGGGGTCTTTTTGGTTAGGTTGAGTCGCAAATTTTGCTTCTTTTATGTTTAATTCTGGCAAACCATATTAAAAACTTATTTTAATACACTTAAAGATATTAGTTTGAGACCATTAATTTTGATAATAAATGCGGAATTGAGAAATTTTGGTACATTAGAAACATTGATCTATATTATATTTTTACCAGTAAAAATAACTCTGGCGAACTATATAATTTCTATGCTGGTCAAAAATACTGTTAACAGAACTGAGCAATCTTCTCATCTGCCAATTTAGCCGGTCCTTATTTTATGGGCCCTGAGTTAATTACGGATTACGGCACTCTAGTGCAATGCCAACATCCGTACGCATCCGCCCCTTTGCTAGGGCTATTGGGCACGTGCCTTCGGAGTTGTTAGGAAAGAGAAAATATTTTGGAAGTTTCAGTTTTAGTCTTTCTTTGAAGGCAAAAAGTTGGTTTCTTGTGCTTTTGGTTTTCGGATATCCTGCCACAGTATTTTGGCTTCATGAGACTCCACGAGATACAACGACGAACCGTTTGCCCTGGGGCTGTTATTTAGAAATATCTAGCTGATCCATCACATAAAGTATGAGTAATTTATTAAAATAAGAAAAATTTGGTTAATGGCGTCTAAATAAGATTTTTAGAAAATCTGATATTTTTTTTACCAAGAGTGATAGGAATCTTAAATGTTTTTATGCCGAAAATTGCGCATCTAAGTGAATTGGGTACTTTTCATCATTCAACATGGAGAATGAAGCAACAGATCCTTATTTATTTCCGTTTTTTAAATAGTCTTTTACTTGACGTTTATTGAAACATAGAATTGTCTTTTGTGAAATGCATTTTTCCGAAATTACTTGATTGGTGATTCTTCAAGTAATTATAAAAGAGAAGGAAACCAAATCAGTCTTGGATCGAAAGAATCATCTGCTGATTTTTTTGATTTGCAAGTTGAACTTGAAAGATTAAACCCTGATGTGAATGATTCTCTTAGATACTGCCTTGCTCCATATCCAGAAGGGATTTCCGTTTCGGAAGAGACTTGCGAAGTGAATTTGTAATCTCTGCTAGCACATACATCGTCAAGAATTGTAGCTTCAATATCAACAGTACAAGCCTCAAAGCGTAAGATTAAATGCTCTCTAACCTGCAAATATGGTTTCGATGGAAGCTCTGGCCCTGTACTGTATAAGCAAGGATAGCAACAGGAGGGAAAATCGTACGAGTTCTTATTCGTGAGATCTCTCGTTCCTCTCCGTTTAGTCAAAGATAATACAGGTGAATAGCACTAATTCAGCGTTTTACTCAAACTTAAACTTAAAATAAGACAACTTTCATCTAGTCATTTCAATAATTTTGGTAATTATATTACATTAAGGTAAAATAATATGGTCAAATCCGCGGCCATCCTCAACATGTTTTGGCAGCCAATTCCCCTTCAATGGAAGAAGGAGACGAAAAGCATTCCGAAGATGGAATACATTTTCCATTTTTTCAAGCTACTGCTGGGATACTGCCTGTCTCTACGTAAATTTGTATCATTGGTACTATTTGCCTCCAACAGAAAATAAAGTACTTTTTCACGGAACAGGAATATCAAAAGATGCGATTCTTCCGTTTAGAGAGCTATCAGAAGAAGCCATAATGCTAGAAACAAAGATATCAGGAGGTTTCGGGTAAGATTCGCGAGGAAACACTCGAGAATAGCCACTAATGATGATTTAATAAAAAGGCTGCTGGTAACATCAGATGCCAGGTTTACTATGTAAGGCACATTGAAATCCAAGAAGAAAAGGATCCTAATGATGATTTAATAAAAAGACTGCTGGTAACATCAGATGCCAGGTTTACAATGTAAGGCACATAAAAATCCAAGAAGAAAAGGATCCTAACAACAGAGTTATTTAACTCCTGATCATCGACGACCGAGAGAGTGAGTTATTTGTATCCGAGGATTCAGATGAAGAATCTTCTGACGACTGAGCGGGAGGCACTTAATAAGGTAATGAAATACGTTAATTACAATTAATAATTGAGATTTAAGCAGCCATTCCGACAATTAAGGTAATATATGTATAATTCACAGGAATATTAACAATTTTAAGAGTTTTTATATGTATTAAACTAACTAACAAACAATTTCCCTTATGTGCCAACATTTCTCAATTCCGCATTTATTATCTAAATTAATGGTCTCAAACTCATATCTTAAAGTGTATTAAAATAAATATTTTATATGGTTTGCCAGAATTAAACATAAAAGAAGCAAAATTTGCGACTCAACCTAACCAAAAGGACACCGAAACCGGATTTGGGGATTCTACGGCGCCCAGCCGGACCGCGCAGAGCTTAGGAAAAGTCCACCGTAATCACAGGGTAGCAGGTAAAACGAAACAGTCTCTTCAGATTCCATATCTACAAGCCTTGCAAATTGACGTGGTATAAAAGACTTGATAGTCCATCGCTGTTTACCTAGTTGATTTCCTTACTTTATCTCGAAATTTGTCCGAAAAAGGTGTCCGCCATTTTGTTGCTTTAAATAACCACAGAATCATCTTAGAGCATGAATCAATCAGCGAATTGAAAGAAAAAGAGTAATGCTAGATTACTGCTGTGTTGTTTTTTTCCAACAGCTTATCTCAAAAGAAACTATATATAAACAAACTTGAACGTTTTTCCAAAAAATCCGAAACTTCCCGTTTTGGTGAACATTTCTCAAGTTTGACGCCCTGTATCTATTTGACACCTGAATATTTTAAAATACGACGAGCGGGAACATAAAATTCAATCATTTTGCAATAACTATGCCAAGTTTCAATAACCGCACTCAAGAAAACCATTTTTAGCCCCTTGTCCAGGTTTTTTTGATTCTAGCCCACTGAGCGTCGTTTTCATCTATACCTTTTCGTAATACTACATCTACATCTACATCTACATCTACATTAATACCCTACAAGCCGCCTTTCGGCGTGTGGCAGGGGGTGTAAACACCAGTTGAATCTAAATTACTTCCTTATTCGATTATTGTCACGTATTGTTCGCGGAAAGAATGAATCTCTAAAACGATTCGTCCTAGCATCTATTTCTCTTAACTTACGGTCATTATCGGATCGACCGACGCAGCAGGGGGGTTGCATGATACCGATTGTATCTTTGGAAAATGTAGTTTCCCTGAATTTATTAAGCAATCGCAGCCTAGCTTCCAATCTCCTTTCTTTCAAGGATTCCCAACCTACGTCTGAGAGCATTTATGTAACGCTTGCTTTTTTATCGTAGCATTTCTTAACAAAACGAACCGCTTTACGCTGCACTTTCTCGAGTTCGCGAGTACACGTTTCATCCGCCGGATCCCATATACTTGCCGCATATTCCAGAAGGGGTCTGACCAAGGTAAAATAACATCGCTCTCTCACCTTTTCGTCGCATTTACCGACAATACGCTTTACAAAGCCAAGCCTTTTACTTGCTTTGCCGCAGATTTTTCGAATATGCGTGCTCCAATTTAAGTTATTAGTAATGTTGATCCCGAGATATTTAACTGAATCTACTACTTTGATACGAATTCCATTAATTTTGTATGGGTGATTTGGACGCATTTTTTTCTTTTCGAAGAAATTAACTACGGAGCATTTACTTACGTTAATATATAATTCCCATTTTTCGCACCACCTTTGGATGAGGACTAAATCGTTTGAGAGAGATGTCCGGTCTTCCTCGTTTGTTATTTCCCTATATATAACCGAGTCATCCGCAAATATCCTCACATTACTGACTATCTCGTCACTCAAGTCATTGATATAAATAAGGAAAAGAAGAGGTCCAATTACACTGCTTTGAGGTACGCCAGAGGTAACTTTGACTCTATTTGAGCTAACGCCATCCAGCACAACTTGTTGTTCCCTCTGGTAGAGAAAATCCTTAACCCAGTCGACTACTTCCTTGCTAATGCCCGCTAGTTTTAGTTTGTAAATTAGTTTGTAGTGGGGGACTCTATCGAATGCTTTTTTGAAATCTAGGAAAATAGCGTCCAATTGCTTTTTACTTTCGGCGGACTTTAAGATATCGTGTACAAATAGAGCAAGTTGGGTTTCACATGATCGGGACTTACGAAAACCATGCTGGTTTGCGTTGAGGAATTCATTTCTATCTAAAAATCCCATGAGTGAGCTTACGACGATATGTTCCATTACCTTTCCGGACAGCAAAGTTAATGATATAGGTCTATAATTTCCTGGGTCCTCCTTTAATCCGCTTTTGTAAACAGGAGTAATATTAGCTAATTTCCAATCGGATGGGACCCTACCTTCATTTATCGATTTACCAAATATAATTTTGAGATAAGGGGCGACGCTTTCTGCCAGTTCTTTAAGCACTCTTGCTGGAATGCCTTCTGGCCCTGGCGACTTATTTGGCTTAATTTTGCGTAATATTTTAACTATACCGTCTGTCGTAAAAGTTATATTTGGCATGGAATCCAGTATATTAACCTTAGGGAGGATCTCTATGTTACAATCTGATGTGAATACGCTTTGGTAAAATTCGTTTAGAATATTCGCTTTCCTCTTCGAATCGCAAGTAATGTTACCTTCGATATCCCTTATCGAGCTCACTTTTTGTATCTTTCCCTGTACCTCTCTAACGTAGGACCAGAAAGCTTTAGGGTCTTCCTCTAAACATTCCCCAAGTATTTGGGGAATGTTTAGAGGAACATATACATATATATATACAACATGATTGCTGTATTTCTTCAAAGTTTTATTTGGAGGCTGATTTTAAATTTAAAACACGAATATTTCCAAATAATTATTCAGTTATAATATTTAGCTGAAAATTGTAACTGTGAGCTGACTCTCTTGCTGTAGATTGAGCTATTGCTGATTGATAAGTTTTAAAAGTTTTCTCCTTTGTTTTTTATTCCATTTGTCATTATTGGTTTTCTTTTCTGTATATTGTTAATTTTCGACATTCTCTGTCACCTTTTAGGTTCCCACATTTTAAATGTGTGGTCTTTATTATTAATAATAGTTTTTGTTTGTAATTTTCTAAAATTATAACACTTATGGTATTGGAGAAATTTATAATTAATCGCCAGTTTTATCGGTTATCATCGAATATGTCCAGAAAAACATTATTTATCATCTTTGTGGCAATTAGTTAATATAACATAAATTTTAAAACACTTAAACATCCCAAGGAATAACGGACTTGATAAAGATCTGACAGGGCCGGGAATCGAACCCTGGATCTTCCTCTATCCGGCAAATTAAAATTTAATATAGTCATCGGGAACACTGTCGTAGATAAAAAAATCTTATTTGTGGAGAAAGTCATATGCTGGCCACATCAGATTTTTACTTTCTTCATATACGAAGTATAAAGAAAGTATTGTTTTCACGAAAAAATTCGACTTCGAGATTTCAACGGACATACATGTTTTGGGGTCCCTAGAACACGTTTTGACCATTTTCGTAATGTCGTCTGTGTGTGTGTGTGTGTTTATATTATTATTATTATTTGCGTTTTTGCACTTTCTCAGCGTTTCCGCTGGAAAATATTCACCTGTCCATAGATGGTTAGGACTAGGCTCAGTCGACACGGAGAGAGAATTCACTCTAACCCATTTGATCTTATTATTAATTGCTGAGGAACTTGCGCACAATGTGACATGTTTGCAGTAATACTGCTTTCTGTGCTGCATCGATGGTATATTCCTCTAAACCAATTTTCTCCACATTTTTACCAAAATTGTTGGTCATCAATCCTTCAACAGATATTACAAATGGGACAACCTGGACCTCTACTAATTTCCAGATATCCTTTAATTGCCACGCAAGCTCTTCGTATTTGTCCCTCTTTTCCATCTCCGTTCTTCGTATGTTATGAGACAGTGGCACAGCTATATCAATGATTATTGCGGTTTTGTTCGCATTATTAATTAGCAAAATATCTTGTCTGTTGTATTTAATCGTTTTATCTGTTAAAACTGGTCTATCCCAATAAAGGATGATCTTGTTCCTCTCTAAAACAGGAGCAGGCTGATATTTATAATATGGAACGATATCCTCATCAAGGAGTTCATATTTCATACCCAGTTGTTGATGTATGAGCTTCGCCACCTGGTTGTGCCCTCCTAGGTATGCTGTGTCTGCTAGATTTGGACAACCAGCCATTATGTGTTCGATGGACTTCCCTGTTTTTCCACATTTTCGGCATCTATCTTCCACATTCAGCTTCAGGATATGTTTTTGGTAATTTAACGTTTTCATTACTCTGTCTTGGATTGCAAAAAGGAATCCCTCGGTTTCAGGATACAAGTATCCTTGGTGTATCCATTGTAATGAGGCCTTTTTAACGATATAAGGTTGGTCTAGTAATCTTGGGAACTTTCCATGTATATCCATACTTTCCCATACTTTTTTATCCTCTTGAGTGTTTAGTTCTTTACTGGTTCCTTCCTGTTGGAGATTGAGGGGAGTGTATCCCTCATCAGCTTCTACCGCCATCTTCATAAGTTCGTCAGAAGATGTTCTTAGTTTCTCTTTCATTTGAGAAACCTGGACATTACACATATTCTTGATGTTCAGCAGGCCTCTTCCACCTTCCTTGCGAGGTAAATATAACCTCTTGACAGATGAGTTTGGATGAAGGAATCTAAACTTCGTCAGGAGAGTTCTTGTTTTCCTGTCTATTTCATCTTAGTCACTCTCAGACCATTTTACTACCCCAAAGGAGTAAATAAGGATTGGAACTGCCCAGCTGTTGATTCCTTCAACTATCCTCTTCCCTGATAGCTTTGTATTACATAATGTTGCAATTCTCCTTATGTATTTTTCCTTGAACTCCCTTTTCAGTTGGGTGTGGTCTATTCTACCGTTTTGGAGAGATCCTAGATATTTATAGATCTCATCCTGTCTTAAATTTTTTATTCCGAGGAAATCCTCTTCGTGTTTTTTAATAGTTCCTCTTTTAATGCTGACAGTCGCACATTATTCCAATCCAAAGGACATGTAGATGTCTCTGCTAAACAGGGCTACAGTTTTTATTAATGATTTTAGTTTTTTAGGTGTTTCTGCATAGAGTTTTACGTCGTCCATGAACAGCAGATGGTTTAGTCTTCTCTTTCCATTTCTGATCAGTTTATAGCCGATGTTAGTGTCCTTCAAAAGAGTAGATAGGGGATTGATGGCAAGACAAAACCATAAGGGTGACAGCGAGTCCCCTTGGAAAATGCCCCTTCTTATATTAATTTCACCTATGGAATAATTACCTCTCATCAGTCTGGTCTTCCACATTGACATGACACTACTTAGAGTATTTCTAATTTTAGGGCAGATCTTATAAATTTCAAAAACCTTGATTAACCAGGAGTCGGGAACCGAATCAAAGGCTTTAGAGTAGTCAATGTACGCCATCTCTAAATTTCTTTGTTTAACTTGTGCCTGCTTCAAAATCACCGCATCAACTGTTAATTATTATTATTATTATTATTATTATTTTATGCCAGGTAGGGAGTGTACTCAATGCTCCACGACGGCCGTCTGGCGTGAATGGGGCGGTGCGGGCCCCTTGCCCCCTCCCAGTGCGGCCGTCCTACCTTCCTATATAATCCCCAGAACCCCCCTTGCCGGGTAAACCAGGGCTCAGCCTGGTTTCCCCCTGGCCCTAACAAAGTCCCAACCCCCCCACCCTCACCCACCCTCTGCCCTATCCCACCCAACCCCGTTCCCCACGACCCTCCCCCAAAAACCCCCTCCCCCACCCCGGCCCCTCTGCCCCAGTCCCCCTGCCCAACTGCCCCAGTTCCCGTTCCCCCCACCCTACTCCAGACTCTGGAACCTAACCGTGTGCTGTTGTGGTTGGTTTGTGTCGTGCGTATGTGCCTGTGACGCCGACGATGATGATGGTGATGATGATAAAGAGGATGATGATGATGATGTCGATGACGGTGCCAGCAGCTTGCACGACTCTTTTAAACTGTCATTTTAAGGATCGAGTAGGTGACCCCCCTGCGCCGAGAACCGGATGTGTGCCGCTTTCGTTCCGTTCAGATTCGCTCTGCAACCTTCCGACACCAGTCGGCTCCTGAGGGTGTTGCTTATGGCGACGAGGTAGTCGACGTACGCCCTCTTGCCTCGCATGTACAACATCAACTCGTTGTACACGACGCCTTTCGTGAGGTTGACGAGGAAGTTCGAGAGGGCGCAACGTCGCTTGTCGGAGGTGCCCGTGGGTTTGAGGCCGGCGTAAAGATCTCGAACGAGGATCACCGCTCTCCCGGTGATCCGCTTGATCGCACCTGTCACGGCACCCCAGACGGGCTTGGACTTTCGGCAGCCGAATAGCAGGTGCCGTACGTCTCCGACCTCGTCTGGGCACCATGGGCATAGCCAGTCCGGTCTGATTCCGGCCCGGTGGAGGAATACGGCGTCTGCCCAGGCACCGTGAGCGAAACGCCAAGCCGCGTCGGCCTGGTGTCCGAGTGTCGGCCAAGCCCTCATCTCCCGCCAGTTGATCGGCTCTTCGTCTCGCTTTCCCCTGAACGGCTAGACGTCCCTGTTTCGAAGGTGCAAGAACTCCCTGTACGCCTCTCAGTTCGACAGAGGCAGCCTGCGCTCCGTCTTGGAGAAGGCGCTTGCGAACAGGAGTTCGGGCGGTCCATCGGTAGTTTCGCTGTCGCGCGGTGCTGGAGGACGCTTCGGCCGGAGCAGCCTCCAGGCTCGCGCCACGGACTGGTGGTAACCGTCCCAGTGCGCCACCTCCCGGAACGGTCTGCTGTTTGACAGGGAGCTGATGATATCCAGACCGGCCAGCACGTCGCTGAGGAGCGCGGAGGACACGCGTTGCCTCGTGGACGTGTTCCCGTGGAGGAGCAACCTCTGTGCCGTGAGGAACCGGAATCCTAGGATTTTGTTCTCTACGTCCACCAGTCCCAGCCCCCCCTGGTCTATAGGCACTGTGAGTTTTTCAGCGGAGACCCAGTGCTTACGCCCGTTCCAGACGAAACGGACGAGGGATTACGCTGGATCTCTTCGATGGCTACCGCGGACGGCGTGAACGTCTGTACGAGGTGCCAGATCTTGGGGGCGACGAACTGGTTAATCGCTTTTACCCTACCACGGAGGGACATGGACGCGATCCTGGGTTTCCAACGAGTGGTGGCGGTGTCGATCCTTCGATTTATTTCGTCTTCGACGGCTGTTTTCTCGGCCCGTGGACAATTGTCCACGTAGCGGCCGAGGAATTTTGCGCCGTAGCGACGCCACTCGATTCCGAGCGGTCGGTCCGTTCGGGCGGTCCATCGGCCACCCCACAACCCCTGGCACTTTTCCCTGTTGAGGCGGGCACAGCTTCTCCTAGAATATTCGTCGAAAGCTGGCAGGATCTTATGGAAATCGTCCTCGCGGTCGAAGAAGACGGTGACGTCATCGGCGTACGCGCAGACGGCCAGGTGCGCGTCGTGCGAAAGTGCCGCTCCCGCGAGGTTCGACTTCAGCCTTCTTATCAGGGGCTCCATCGCTAGGGAGTAGAGCAGGCCGGACAGTGGACAACCCTGCCTGATACCGCTGGTGACGGTATTGGGCGCGGTGAGTCCCCCCGCCAGTCTCACCATGCACGTCGCGTCTGCGTAGAGGGTGCGGAGCAGATGAAGTATGTTTTCTCCTAGTCCCATCGCCGCCAGAACCGCGAAGAGGTAACGATACCTCACCCTGTCGAACGCCTTGGACTGATCCAAGGACAGTATCGCGAGGGGTTGGTGTCTTCGGTTCTTGAGGTGGACGACGTCGCGGATGGTGGCGATAGGGTCGAAAATGGTGCGACCCGGGACGCAGTTACTCTGCTCCCACGACGTGAGGGTGGGCATGACCGTTCTGACGCGGTTGGCGATCGCCTTGGCTACGATTTTATAGTCGGCCGTCACGATGGATATCGGTCGCCACTCTCCGATGTCCAGGGCGTCGCCACCCTTGGGCAAGAGCCCGACGACCGCGGTCCGCGTCGTCCTGGGAAGCCTTCCGCTCCGCAGAGATGCCTCGACCATGGCGCAGAAGGGGAGCCGCAGGACGTCCCACAAGCGGAGGTAGAGCTCCGGGGTGAGACTGTTGATACCGGGGGCGTTGCCTCTCTGCAGCGCTTTGAGCGCCTCGTGTTGTTCGACCTCGGAGATGGGAAGGTCCAGCCGCTCTCTGTCAGCGTCTTGCAGTCGGTCGAGGGGCCGGAAGAAATCGTCTCGTTCCACCTCGAGATCGTCGTCGCCGTCGTCTGGAGGGTTGAACAGCTCCTTGTAGTAGTATCGAACGTGCAGGGTGACCTCCGCGTGCTCTTCGACGTTACGCCCGTCGATGCGGAGTTTGCCGAGCGGTCTCGGCGACGTTATGGTCGCCCAGCGAGCAACGTGTGCGGCGGGGGGGCGGTCGTTGGCGAGGATCGACTCCCAACCGGCCCTGGGCACGATGGCATTGGCTTGCTCCTGCAGGAGAGCGGTCTGCTCTGGCCCCGTCCTTCCCCTTCTCCTGTCGGCGGCGTAAACAATTGCGTGCTCCTTCACTTCGGATTTAAGAAGTTCCCAACGCGGGAGCGGATCCTTCTCGGGGTCGCGTCTTTACCAACAGAGGGCTCGTACGAGCTCCCTCGCGTGCCCGACGTACGCCTCGTCCTCGAGCAGTACATTGTCGAAGCGCCAATAGGGACGCCTCGAACGCTCAAATCTGAGGGGCACCGTCAGGGAGACGGCCCTGTGGTCCGTGAAGGATGGTGACGTCTTGATGGTCGTCGCGTCGTTGACCCTGTCCGTAGATACTTAAAAACGGTCCAGCCTGGCTCTCGAGCTTCGGGAGGCGTGGGTGTAGCCCGGCACTTCGGGCCTCAGCTCGGACCAGGCGTTTACCAGGTCGAAATCCCGCACGAGCGATCGCAGTTCGGCGGCGTACGCTGGGTGCCTCTCCCAGCCCGAAGTCCTGTCTGTGACGGAGGAAAGGGTCACGTTGTAGTCGCCCCCCATGACTACGAAGGAGTCGTGACCGAGGTTGGCTTGACGGAAAACCGTCAGCTGCTCTCTGAGGGCGTCCGCGAGGGAGATGGCGAGCCTATGGTCATGTGGCCCATACACGGAGAGGAGGAGGAGGGCGAGCGTTCCCCCCGTGCTCTGCGAGAGGTCCAGGGTGACCGCGAGGGCGTCCCCCTCGAACACGACCGTAGGTGTCACCACGGATGTTCTTATGTTCCTCCTTATGCCGATGGTGGTGCCGGATTGCGGAGTCGTGGGTGGGCAGAAGTGGAGCTCGTACTGCGGGAGCGTCTTCAGGGGCACGTTGGAGGTATTGGTCTCCAGCAGCAGTACTACGTCCGGATCCGTGGTGTTCAGGAACGTGGTCAGCTGGGCCCACTTCCATTTCCTCTTCACCGATCGTACGTTGAGGGTCGACACGGAGAGGCCCGACGCCCTCCAGGTTGTTTCTCCGCCCGCCATTTTCGTGTAAGATGGATGGATCAGCAGTTACTCGGACTCCGAGTCTCGGAGTTTGGCCAAGATCCTCTTGACCCTCATCCTCAGGCCCGGGTCCTTGATGGCTCTTTCTTGCAGGAGTCTGGCCAGCAACCTGGTGAGGTCCTCCTGGTTTTCGAAGGAGTCCTTCGCGAGCCCCACCACGTCGCCGTGGCCCTTTGCCTCCTGCATGAATCTCCGCAGGGTTTAGAGAGGAATTGCGGATACCCCAGGGTTGGCGCTGTAATATTTATCGATATGCTTGAGGCCTTCGTCGTCGCCGCCCGCAACCGCGTCGGTCTTCAGCTGTTTATTGCTCGGGCTCTTCCCAGGCAGATACTGAGAATCCCTCTCGAGGGTGGCGTCAGTCTTTCGCTTGACGGGCCCGGCCGCCGCAGAAGTCTCGGGGCAGGTTTTCTCCGGCCCCGGTGTGGTGGGCTCAGGCCTTACCTCCTCGGACCTGGAGGGAGAGAGGGTTCTTCGATGTGGCGGCGGGAGGTTGACTGTCCGGCGCGTCGTCAACGTCCATGACTGCAGGCGTGTCCGGGAAGGCGGGAGCGGGTTCGTCCACCGGCTCGGCCGTTGATGCGGGTGCTGGAGCTGTCGGGGGCGAGGTGCCTTGGCGATCGTCTGGTTGTGACTATAGAGGGGCGCGCTGACCGGTCGCGATGTTTTCCTCCTGTTGCTTCCTCTGCGGGCAGTCCTTGGCGATGTGGCCGGCCGTGCCGCAGTGGAAACAACGGTTGTCGTCGACGCGGACGAATATGCGGTGCGGGGCGCCGGCGAATTCCACCAGGAAGGACTCGGGGAGAACGAGACCGTCCCGCAGCACTACGTGGACCATCCGCCTCCAAGACGTTATTCCGGTGTACCCCTCCGATAGCCAACCCATCGATAGGTTATAAACGGGCGACACCACCCTCCGGCCTCGGACATCAGCTCCGTTATTACGTCGTTGGGGATTTCCGGCAAGACGTTGCTGGGATATATTTTTTGCGAGACGGTGACCATGCGTCTCGCAGGAATCCACGTGTTCTTTAGGGAGATGCCACCGTGTGCCGTGAGAAATTCCGTGGCTAGGGCCTCGCTCGCCAGGCATAGGCGAACTCTCTGATTTGCGAGACGGTTAGCGTGGGTAATTTTCTCGCCTCCTCCCACGAGTTTTCCCTTCGCCATCGCGTATTCTAACAGAGGGGTGTCCGGGAGCGCCTGAAAAATAATCCCCCTCTTCCTGTTGGGCCCGTTTGCATTCGGAGTGATGATCTTTTTCGAAAACATAAAGTTGGCCGGTGGCGCGTTTTCTCGGGCACTGGTCGAGGCTGCGGCGTGTTTTTTACGCTGTTGGCGTAAGATCGCGATTTTTCATTCGCGCTCGAGGGCGATGCGGTTGGCCCTCCGACGGACAGGGATGGAGAGGGGAGAGGGTGGTCGCGCTGTGGGGGAGGGTGGTTCCTCCTGCCCGCGGAGAAGTTATCGGCGGCGGCGCCGGTGTTCCCTTGATGCGCGCCTGTGGAGGTGCGGGCGGCAAGAGACGGTAGGGGCGGGTAGTCCGCTGGCAGACTCATGAGGGGCGGTAACTGAACCGGCTTTCTGACAGGGTGGAGGAAGGATTTTTCCTCGAGGAAGTGGGCGCAGGGGGCGGGGAAACCGGTTTCGCCGGTGAAGGTGGCGGCGAAGGCGAAGCACATGGCAAAAATGGCAGAACAAATACATCTATCGCCGAAACAATTTTTGCGAATAAATCAGGGGATGATGTGCTCAGCCCCTTAATGATACCTGATGATCGGGAAACGCGAGTGCTGTCCATCAGCGGAGTGCTCAAGGCTCCGTCTGCCGCCACCGAGGCGGCAGAAGAAGATCTCTTGATGGACACCGCGATATCGAGTAATAAATTACGCAAAATCACTTAGATTGAATTTACGATGATTAAATGGCTTGTGAAATGACTCACCCAATGTGTGATTGTGCGGCGATACGATTTGATGAACGAGGTGATGATCGGATGAAAAGAAAGCGATCGGAAGATCAAGATACACAATCCTTAGCGGGAGCTCGATGTGAACACGTCTGCTCTCGTCGGCGTCAGGTATGTTTGTGTGTGTGTGTGTCGGTGTGTGTGATATTGGGCGCTCTTACGTGAAAACTATTGGTCGTATCAATACCACACTTCATATATAGTATTGTGGTGTGTGCTGTCAGAATTGATTAGTTTTTGGAGTAAATCGGTTAACCGGAAGTCGAGCTTCATTCTTCAATCCTCATTTCCGGTTTTCAAAATATCTCCATAAATATGATATTAAGGTAGATACGTTTATGTATAAATGTTTTAGAAAAAAAATTACTATAACTTTTGTATAAAATACATTTTTGTATCACTAATTGTTTAAGAGTTATTCATGAAATACTGATAAACCGGAAGTTGCTGATTCTATACTTTGTGGGCGCTCTGGGCTTAATGGGCGAAAGGCCAATTTCATCGTTTTTCATCGATCATGTCCCAAAAAACATTATTTATATTGTTTGTGACGTCAAAGATAATAATTTATAAATTAACCCCTCATCTTCCAAGTTTAAATGGAATATAAAGTTCGAAATTACTGTCGTATATAGATATTTACATCTTATATATGGAGAAAGTCATGTGCTGGCCACATCAGATTTTTCGTATATATTTCATTTATATTGGAATATGTATTACAACTTGGGTGGATATCTTCGAAAGCTTTAAAACTAGTCCGTAATTGACTAGGAGTTTCGTTTTTTAGCATTTTAGCGCCAATATAATTTATTTTTTACTGAAAGCGCGAGTTATTCTATTATTTTCAGTGAATATTTTGATACATTTTAGAATTTTTAACATATTTGGTTCAATTTCGCTGAAATCTTAATAATAATATAAGGCATAATCGTTATTCGGCGACTATTTTCTCAAGTTAAGAGCAACTTAAAGCCAAATACATGATTTTTTTACATAAATATTGACTTTTCGCCCGTTTTTTTGTGAAATTTTTTATAACTTTGAAAGAGAGACTTCTTGAAAATATTTATACTAAATCGCTATTTTACTAGGTTTTCTGGAATTTTGGGCATTTTAAGCCGTAAAAACTTCAAATTTGAGAGAACTTATTCAATTTTGCCCATTCTTTCGTTGAAATTTCGAAAAATTGAGAATTAATCATCATACTTGGTGTGATATCTTCAAAACATTAAAATGTAAACACTTACTATGTTACATGATAATTTCAGGGAAAATTAAAACATGCATGGGAAATCCCTTCACAATGTACCTTGAATATCATTGTAAACTAAGCTAAGTCTTCAAATAATAAAATGATAATCAGCTCAACATTTACTTTGTGATGCAGAATGATTACCTATTTTCTTAGTCGCATATTTATAAAAACCTACTTTCCACTAGCAAAAATCCACTCTGTAAAGTGATACAGTACATTATACACTGATAATTACAATATAGTTAATGACTATATAACTACTATAGAACATATATCAATTTTCTATAACCTTACAATCAACAAAATATATTTATTGAATATTTATAACGTCTCACTATTAAATTACGATTTTTGCTAATCTTAACGTATCATAATACGTTCAACATGCAATCATAATTCCTACAATTCTTATGTTTTCCTTTAAAAATTTAATGCCACTAGCAAATGCATGTTTGTAATGTATATATATGACAAGAATTAGCATTTCCTCAAAATCATTAAAATAAAAATCCTTATTTGCAACTTTGAATATGATTTTGTACTTTTGTATAATTGAATTTATCATGGGTGAACTAATAAATAAATTAATACAGCCTGCTGTAGTTAAAAGACTAAAAACCATAGCTCTAAACACATCCATGATTTTTTTGTATTTAACAATACATTTCGCACACAAATAATAATAATACCAAGTGATACATAAGAATAAGCCTTGCAATGAGGACATTCTGAAAAGGAACTCAATATACATTAACCATTACCTTACCATTACACTTTACTATTACACTACCTTAATATACATAAGAGGAGACAGAAATTAAAAAAAAAACTTTTGTCCTCAGGAAATATTGCGAGAAAGGTCCTGAAGTGTACACAAAAATCAGAATTTGACATCAAATTGGAAAATATTTTGGAAAATAATTATTTATCTCACAATAAATTCCAAAGTTTTGAGAGGAAATTATTCATCAAAGATACAAAATGTTTCTATTTCTATGGAAAATTTTAATTAATTAGAACGTAGTAGTAGATGAGAAAATACATTAAGAACACATCAACACCTTACTTTATTCCATGCTTTTCAAATGGCATCCATCTAACAACACTTCTATCCTCAACTTATATCTGGAGCATAGGCAAAGAAGAGGTTTTCCTGTTCATGATGTGGACCGACATATTTTCTTTCTCAATGCTCTTCTTTCATAGTTACTGATATTGCATCTTACCTCACTACATATACAACCTTGTAAATAGTAATATGTTTATTATGAATGTAATCCCATTGACTGTTTACAATAAAAACATTTACAGTATTATAAAATACTATTGTAATAAGGAATATAACCAGAGAAAATAAATACAATCTATAAAATACTATCTAGAAAATAAAATCAATCAAATAATGTTAACATAATAACTAAATTTATATTTTTCAAATGAATGTTGTCTTAGGTGAAGGAATCATTCATTCAAAAGATGTGAGATAAATATTGAGTTATTGTGGTTTTGTAGATTTTATTGTAGACACAATTTTTCTGGCAGTTACACGTTATGGCCAATACACCCTAAAAATTTCAACTCAATCAAGCTTGTGGTTTAGCTCTCTATATACCTATCTATATATGAATGAATCCGGAGAAGCTTCTATATATAATAGATATATTCATGTGTGTTCTTTCTATTATAATTTTATAGATTTTCCTGACTATTTTCTTTTATTGAAAATTGTACTTTTATAGATATTTTTCTTTTCCACCTGACTTTAATATTATCAATATATAATTTTATTACTGATATACATATATAATGACATAATTTCCTCTTCAGTATTTCTATAAATGTAAGTGGGTTCATCCCATAAGAATTTAAAAAATAGATAGTGTCCCAAAAAAAAGTTGGTTGGGTGAAAAATGGAACCAACTGCTCCCAAACCAACAAGTTACAGAATAGGGCCCATGTAGTCATTAATTATTAGCCATGCAATTAACAAAATATCAAATAAGCTGTTTCAATACAAGGGGTAGGCAAGTTTTAAAACTATTACTATTTGATAATTCCTATTTATAGATTTGAATGCCATGGACTTTGTACTTAAATTATTCCTAGACAGCAGATGAGCGTGAGGCATCTCTATTGACACATGAATCAGTACATTCAGTCAAGAGTACATTCAGTGATAATGAAACCTCTCCTAGACTGAGAGGCAATGGATACATGAACATACTTAGAGTCACCCATCAGTATAAAGGTTAGCAGAAGAGCAGAATAAAAATCTAAGCTATATAACAAATATATGTGCCTGAGTATTATATGAGTCTGAAACAAAAACAAATTATAGCAGTAGAGTATATTAACCACAATACAGTTTTCAAAAGTTAAGATATCATTTTACTTTTGTTCTAAGGTATCTAATTAAGTAAGTAGAACATCTGTGAAGAATTAGTGCTAGTTGTTGTGAAAAGGGCTGGATGAAAATTACTCAGTGTAGCTCCACAGAGTCGTGGGATGTTAGTAGAGCAATGACACTAGTGGAACATGGTTAGAATTATGTTCCCCTATGAATGTATATAAGAGTAAAAGTTGCTTGAATTTTGTAAGCATATTAATTATACAAACTACATGTCTATAATATATATCGAAAAGGTCACTCAAAAATTATTAAATGGAAATATTCTAAAAAATTGCAGCAATTTATTTTTAAAAGTTGAAATCATCATCAAACTGGTGGCAAACTTACACCTACTTGGTGACATTTTTATTTATATATATTTATTTATATAGATATATATAATGTAGCGGTTTTCCCATCCGGTCACTACATCCTTAACTTTTTTGATTGCCAATAACGTCTTTTTCTTTTTTTTGGGTTCATAGTATGTTTCTTTTTTTTGTGTGTTTTATTCTTGTTAAATACAGATTCTATGAAAGTGTTTATTATTCTTTTTGTGTGTATCGAGTGCGGGTGCCAAAAGCCCTGGCAAGTGTGTATATATCGCGTGTGTTTTGTCTTGCCGAACAGCAGAAGGCTAACCTCCTCGCGCGAAGAAGTCCGCGGAGGGGAGGGTTGTGTGACCGGTGCTCCTTTTAAAAAGGGGCGGACGCTCTCTATCACAAGCTTTTTTTTAGCTCTAGCACTCAGTCAGTCAGTGCATACCTCTATGGGTCTTGCGCCCAGTCGACCTAAATACGTCAGAAGAGACAAGGAGGACTCCCCAACAACCAACCCCAACCCCAAAGCAGATTCCCCAAGTGTGGGATATACCCGGCCACATTTGAGCCGCAGGAGGCTGCAGAGGAGAGGATTGTGCATGTGACAGTGGGCTTCTTCCTCAATTTCGACGAGGGCGATTTTCTAAGCCCTTTTAAGCAGACCATGAGGTCGTACAGTAAGACTCACCTGGCGTGACTGACTTAATTAGTGTTTTGGCAAACTATCAGTTCCATTGTTGCTTCGCTCCTGTTCGGAGCATACAATTTCAATCGTAGTATTCTTGTACATGTATTATTTTGGGGAGACCTTTGTTGAGATATTTGTGTGATAGCTGTTTTGGGAGCTATCAGTAATATTTTGGCTTTGATTCTGTTCGGAGCATTCCATTTCATTTGCGGCATTATTGTGTATGTATTATTTTGGGGGGAATATCTGTTTGAGATATTTCCGTAATAGCTATTCTGAGGCTATTTATTGTTCTTTGATTTTGCTCGTGATTGAGCCTGGTTTTTTTTGAGTAGCTTAGTGTGTGCGTGTCCTTTCTTTTGGGGGGTTTTGTGAATGTTGTATATTTGGGGTTCACTGTTATTGTATCTCTGTCAATTAAACGCAATAGTTGGCCCAAAAGAAAAAGAGATTCAGTTATTGGCGTTCCATCGTAATCGGCGTCCCTTCCGGAGTCCCGCTGTACGCATGCCTGATAACGGGTAAGCACGATTAGGTATCACCCGAGGAATGAGATAATTTTAGGCTCGGCCCACGGAATCCTGCGAGCGCAAAGCAAATGGATTCATTATTTTTTTTTACGGTTCATCCTTTGACCAGCTATCCCCTCTCCGTGTTTGCATAAGCTCGGAAGGGGATTTTTCTAGTGTGCGGTTCCAGGCACGTGAGCTAGCCGACGAAGTCTGGGACGGAATGGTCACAATATATATATATATAATTTTTTTGGGAAATCTATGATTTAGAATTCCCTATCGAAGGAACAAAGAAAGGAGGGAATACATGTAAATCCATGGTAGATATATAACTTATATAATTGAAATATTGAGGTAGATATCTTACCAGGAAGGTCCTAAAATAACACATCATTATCCCCATTTGAAATGCGGAAAGAAGTGTAAATGGCTCTCTGGGATCGAACCAAGGACCATTAGGGACCCTATGAAAAATGGATATAAAATGTGTTCATGATCCATAATTAAATGCCGAGTTTCATGCTTCTATGTTATCGGGGAATGGTTTTTTTAAATCTTAAAAATTGAAACAATGCATTTTAATTGGGAGAATATTTGCGCCAACATAGAGTCGAACCAAGGATAATTGTAGAAGATATTTTTTTTTGTTTTATCAGATATGCACAATTTCCAGAAATCTCTTGAATTTCTTTTCTCTACTTTGCCGTGAAGTTCCTCAAAATATTTTTCAAAATCACGGCAATGGATCTTTAAGGAGAAAATCAGGACTTTGGGACCTTCTGGCATCAAACCCATTGCTCTGAGGTGCAAAGCAACACTTTTTCTGCCCATTACAGAATATGGCCAGTATGTAGCAAAAATTTCAAGTCAATGACACTTGTGGAAAATGGTAAGAGTTTTGATCGCTTATATATATACTAGCAGAATTGTCCATTGAATCTCAATGGGGGGATTGCAGTTGATAAATACCAGTGTAACAACCTTGATTGTATCAATGCCTCATAATTTTAGGCAGATAGCAAATACCAGGCTATAATTATTTCAAAACGGATAAACATAGAAAAGGGAGTAGTAATTAAGTCTATAAATTCGCCTAAATATTAGAATATATTTTTATAACTTATTGCACTCTTCAAATAAATAAAAATAAACTTACTTTACCTCTTTTTACGATTTTTACATCCAATCACTGTTGTATTGATCGAGAGAAAGCAATTTACCTAACAAACTGCTATAAACCCATTTATCCCACAAAATAGTTAGTAAACAATAACATTGATATGAATAAAACTTGGTTGATACAGACTCTTCCATAAAATTAGAAAACATTTCAAAAATACTGGTTTTTGTACATTTTTATGCTTGATTCTTCACAGTATATCATTCATAGCTGCAGTTACTAATATCTCCTTAAATTTCTCCCTCTTCATATAATCTATCACTTATTCCTAACATTAATTTGAGTTGGGCATATTTTCTCAATGTGTTCTTTCCAATAAATACATGAGCTGGGGACTCAACATTCGCCTTTATCGTCAGAGGGATGGGTTGTTTACAAACTCAAAATTTCGATAAAATATTCACATACCATATCAAAATGTGCGCATGCTTGAATATCAAACATTATTCCAGGATCATAAAAAGAATCCTTATTCTATTCTTTTTCTTATGGTGCTTAATTTGACTTCCTACAACAATTATTTCTAATTTAATTTTGAAAAACAAATTAACCTTGCAACAAAAAATTACCTTGACATTTATTTCTCAAGAAAACGTTTTCACCCATCTGTGTATGAAACATGGACTTCAGGGAAATAAAGAGTAGCCTGTAAGTAGCCTGTAAGTAGCCTAAGAGTAGCCTCTGCATGGGGTTGACTTTTAATAATGTAGAATAATTCTAAGTTGTGTGACTCTTGGTTCTCCAGTATTTAGTAAACACACACACACACACTATTTTATATTTTACATATACATTCATATAGAAGACTAGTTGAAGTGCTCATTGTTTCTCAAGGGGAATATTTTAATTGATAAATACAATTGTTAAATAGTTGATAGTACCACATGCCTCATAATTTTAGCTACATAGAAAATACTTTGCTACAATCATTTCCAAACCAATAAACAAACAAAATAAAGTTATAATAAAATCTGTAAAAAAACTATATATTAGAACTCATATCATTTGAATGAAAAATTTCTTTGATGAAGACAACATTTGTTTAAGGATAATAAAAATTTATTCGAAGATAGCATTAGGAAAAGAAGCATCATGTTTAAGGAGATACTTTAGGAAAGGCACCAATGGATATCGGAATCAATGAACAAACAAAAAAGAAATATATTTTATTTCACTCTAAAACAACCAATGAATATTCTTTGCATAAAGTAAGTGTATTACGGAGCTGACTTGTGCCCCAATGCTATAATTTGTAACAGGGAGCTCGATCAAATAACACAAATTCAGTCACAGTGCATAAACAGATGCAGAGATTAAACACCAATAACTGAAAAATATCAAATGTATACGAAGTGGAACCACTTAAAAAAATGTGATGTGGCCAACACACGACTTTCTCCATATTTATTGAAAACAGAAGCATCTGCCGGTAATATATAAATAACTCGAAAACAATGAGTGTACAGATAAATATTAAAAAAAAAAAAATTTTAGTGAAGTATATTATGTATAACTTTTGTGTGTAACTGTATATACCTGCATTGCATTGTGACAGAGATATATATGAAAGACTTCCATTTCTGGATAAACAACAACTTTCGGTTAACCATTAATCAAGAATAACACCTAAACCATCAGTGTTACAAAAAAATGTTTCAAACAAAATTTGTAGTAAAGTACATTATCTATAACGTTTGTGCATGATTGTATATACCTACATTGCATCTGACATAGATATTTATGAAACAAAATGTTGTTCCAGCTAAACCACAACTTCCGGTTATGCGGTATTCATCAAAAACTAATCTACTCTTGGCATTGTTAGGAAAATACTAAATATGAATAATGTAAATGATTGGATAACTACCTTTTAAAATAGAGCGCCCACAATTTTTTTTACCTCAGACAGACAAGTTTGGGAAAATAGTGAAAACAAAAAATATGAGCCCCAAAACATCTATTTCTAATGAAATTTGGAGGCTGAATTTTTTGCGAATTCAATACTTTCTCTTTACAATGTATAGGGAGAAAGTAAAAATACTATGAATTACTTTTTGCATTCGGCATATAACAAAACATAAACTTGCTTTACCTCTCCGATCAAGGAATATGGTATTGGAGATTTGCTACAACATGACAACTCGCCGTTTAACAGCATATCGTTCATAGCTGCAGCTACTACGAGTTATTGCTGACATTAATTTGAAGTACTCATATCTTCTCAATGTGTACTTACCAATAAATACATAAGCTAGAAAAAAACAAATACCTTGA
Source organism: Sympetrum striolatum (assembly GCA_947579665.1). NCBI lineage: Eukaryota > Metazoa > Arthropoda > Insecta > Odonata > Libellulidae > Sympetrum > Sympetrum striolatum. Next base: position 81,828 of record CANPUZ010000025.1, read on the forward strand.
TCTTCAGGGGGATGGGTTGTCTACGAACTAAAAATATCGATAAAATATTCACATATTTTATCAAAATATTCGCAATTTCAAATCAAGCATGATTTTCAACAACCAATATAAGAATCTGTATTCTATTTTCCTTCTTTTGGTGCTTCAATCGACTCTTGAAGACTGTTATTTCTAATTTAATTTTGAAAAAGAAATGAATCCTGCAACAAAAGAAATTTATTTTACCTCTATATCTTATGAAAATGTTTTGACCTGTCTGGGTTTGAACCCTGGACTTTACTTAAGTAAATAAAAAGTAGCCTATTTTTTGCGCAAACTTTAATAATGTAGAAAATCTCAAAGGTTTGCAACTTACAAGTTTTTAGAGACCATACACAGAAACACACCCACCGTCTATTTTATATAAATATATGGATACATATTTATAATCTATAAAATAAATATTCAGAAAATATTTAAATTTTAGTAATTGAGAATAAAATTGCTTGATTAATAAAATTTCAATGGTAATTGTTCACTGTTACTGTTGTCTGTTAAAATATCTACCTTCCAATGATGACAATAGAATTCACAACACTTTTAAAAAATATATAAGATGATAAAACTCAAGATTGTAGGCAATTATTTGGTCAATTTATATTATGAGAGTAATAAAGTTATAGAATATATCACTAAAATCACAAAGATTCCTAACAAACGCAGTGGCAGAGATCCAAAGTTTTTCCGAGATAATCCAAAGGTACTGATTCGCTTTGAGGAATACAACTTAGTCACCTCTAAAAGTTCACTCATCTACATTGTTGCAATTCTTCCAGAAATTTATATTTCAAAAGTAGAGCGTTGATGGCTTCTTGCTATAATCATGTTGTTTGGTCATAAATATTACGTCATAATTTTATTGCTAAAAACTAAAGAACACCAGCAAATACAGATGTGATGTAAGTAGTAAAGAATTGTTGGAAACTGATTAGTAAAGATTCAAAATGGCCTAATTGTGACATCTGTAGCATATTTATGTAGCATCAATTATAACATAGATACATTATTTTACAGTCCACTGAAGGACTCAAAAAGTAACACCAACAAAAAGAGGAATAAAAGTATAAGCTTTTAGGTATATTTCGTTGATTTGTATATTGATATTTAATTTATTATATCAATATACAAATCGTTGATAAATATATTCAAGAATACTAATGCAAAAATATATGCTACAACTGTTGACATATATTCTTGCAATGCATTTGGACTTGAGTTTATTTACTCATGGAATAAGGTGATTCAGCCAAATGTCATTATATTCATCTTGACAAATACTTTTAAAGCTCAAGTCCCATACCAAATATGCTCCCTGCACTTCAGCAAAAGTATTTGCACGATTTTTTAAGCCTAAAAAATGCTAAAATTAACTTCTATAGCAAATTATTAACAAAAATTTCTGATTTTTAAGACTCTGGTTATTTTTTTATGTAATTAATACCTGACTGTGATGTAAAATAAAAATATTTAACCAATTTATTGCAAGTCTATCGCTTACAATTAATAATGGAATATTTTTACCAATCAAAGAGGTAAAGAAGTACTTAATAGAAAATATTGTGATTGTTACATATAAATAAACAACATTATAGACATCAGTATATCATTAAGTATATTTGTACTACGGTTAGCACGAATGTTTCTTAACGCAAACTCTTTACTGAGTTTACTGTATTCTAGAATAATAATAACTAATAATAATTAATAATCTATTAACAATATAATCATAATATGTACGAACAAAACTTACATAAAAGCATATTGATAATGCAAATGAAAAGACGGTATCAAATCCAGTATTCCCTCAAACCTAATTTTGTATTCCCTCTATAATATAAATATATGGTTGAATACAAATGGTGCCCCAGCTAGAACACAATTTTCATAAGGTGATAGTATTAGATAGTGATATAATACATCACCTCACATTCCTGGTCAGAGAATTTTCAACTTTTGTTTAACGAATACAAAAAATTGAAATTCCCCAAAAAACATTTCAAATGGTCGAGCTACCTGGTCTTGAACCCCAGGCTTTTCCGATATTGTGAAAACATAGAACTACCATATAGGAATAAGACTAATTTAATACAATGTTTTAAAAGAATATCATACCTGGGTTATCCTTAAAGAAGAATCTTTTATCCACATTTTCAAAACAGAGATATGCTAATGGCGCTCTGTCTTTCAATCAAGGATGATGAGAGAAACCGTTAAATTCTTATATGAAATGTATTTATGATCTCTATTTACATGCAGTATTTTACGTTTGCATGTAATCCGAAAGGAGATTGAAAAGAGTATTAAAAATTGTGGCAATTTTTCTTAAATGGGAGAAATTTTCACTTAGCCAGGCATAGGCACTTAAATTATTCCATATATAATTCCATTCTGCATTCAGCAGACCTGGTGTCGAACCAAGTCATTTTATGACAAAATGACATGGGAAAATTTGCATTGGGATATTCTAACAATTTCTAAAATCCCAATTCAATTATCGCAAAACTCTTAAAATGGAACTCTATATTTGTGTTTAATTGAATGATGGATTCCAAACCGTGCATCGAACCAATGATCATAAGGGAAATGATTAGCTTCGTTCATGAAAGATCCATTACTTTGGTTCATATGCATGGTCAAAATTTCAACCTTAAATCAATCATAAAAAATTTGAAAATCTCGATATACATAATTCTAAAAAAGTCGAGAAGCCTAGTATCAAATGCAAAAACATATTGAGGTTTTGAAAAAATAGAATGACCTGACAAGAAAGGAAGCACTTACAAAAATTTATATTGTAATCTTATACCTAAATATATATATTATAACTCAAATAAGGAATGAAATATATCAAAAATTATGAACTCCCTAGAATATTATGATCATACACAACCAAATCGAGCATAGAGCAATGTGAAAGGAAAAGCAAGAGCAAACATATTTTGAAAGGAGAGGTTTTAACAGTACTTCAGAGGAAACGAACGGAAACCACAACAATTCAACAAGGGCAAACTGGAGCAAAGTATGTGAAAAAAAATTCCTAATTTTCCTCATCATACCATCTAAATCTAGTGTATCATACTTGAAACCCAATTAACTTATCACTACCGATTAAAAACATACATTTACATGATATAACAACATTGAAACATGATCAAAGTAATAATTAGGTCTTTCATAGTTTTAGGAAAACATAGAAATGCATTTCAAAACAATGAATTGAAATAATATACGTAATAATATCTTTTGGCAGACATTGGCTTACATAAACATATTGACGAAATCATATTGCAACCTGTACAACGGAATATATTGACAGCAATTGCAATATTGCATCGAACACATGACACTGAAGCTATGAATCGTTTTATTCTATGTGGTTAAACATTATGGCCAGTACGTTGAAAAAATTTCAAGTCAGTGACACTTATGAAATATGGTTACAATTTTTATCCCCCATGAATGAATCAGTGAATGTTTAATTAGGTATAATATTAGAAATTTCTATATGTAATAGATAGGAGATGGATTAACAGATATAACTGTAATTTGTAAACATCATAAAGTCATTTTTGATACAGCACTTTGTGCTACCAGTGCCTCAATGAGGCCATGGCAGTGGACGATGATGCACAGTCGGACGAGACCACACTTGCCCTTGCAAACAAAGTTCCCAAAATGGCCTGTGGAAAAACTACTACTAAACAGTCGACCCATAACCTTGTGCCCAAAGCCGTGCGGAGCTTGTGTCAAACCAAACTAGCTAGGCATACTCTATGCTCCATAGAACTGGATACACAATGAATATATTTCAATAAATTTCTATGAACCTATTATATTTCCATAGGAAGTTCTATTGGAAATGGATACGTTGCCAATAGAGAACAGCAATTACGCACCTGATAAAGAATAATATTAATAAATAACAGATGAAAATTTTAAAACTTAGGTCTCATATTTTTCCTTAAGTAGATAATCAGCAACTTCCCATTGATCAGTATTTCATGAATAACTCCTAAACAATCAGTTATACAAAAATATCTTTCACACAAAAGTTATATTAATTGCATTCTCTAAAACTTTTATAAATAATTGTATACACCTAAGTATCAGATTAATGGAGATATTTTGCAAAAATCAGAAACGAGCCTCAAAAGTAGAACTAGACTTCCAGCTAACCGATTTAAACCAGAAACTCTAACGACACCAACCAAAGTACTATATATGAAATTAGACGTTGATAAAACAAACAGTTTTCATATTTCAGTGCCCACAAAGTACATAATCAGCTACTTCCGGTTTATCAGTATTTCACCAATAACTCCTTACCAATCAGTGATAAAAAATATGTTCAATACAGCAGTTATGGAAAATTACATTTTCTAAAACAATAGTATAAACCTAAATACCATTTTTTTTGAGATATTTCACAACAAAGGAAATTTGCTTCCAAGAATGAAAAAGCTCAACTTCTGGTTAAAAGATTTACTCCAAAAAATTATCAACTCTGTCAGCACCCCACAGTATATATGTGAAGTTTGGTACTGATAGGGCTAATAGTTTTCACGTTAGAGTGCCCACAAGCACACAAACACACACAGATGCTGACATCATTCCAAAAATGGTCAGAACGTATTCTAGGGACCCCAAAACATGTATTTCGGTTGAAATCTCAAAGTCAAATTTTTTCATGAAAACAATAGTTTCTATATACTATGAATATGGAGAAAGTAAAAACCCAATTAGCATGAAGGAACTGACCCTAAAATACATTGTATATTGGCAATAACAAAACATCTTCTACCACTATTCAAAGAGTCTAAACTTTTTTGGTTACAGACCAGCCATTGCCATTTTACACTTCCATTATTTCATTGAATTTAAGAAAAATAAATCCAACAAAGCAAACCAAAAGACTGCTTAAATGTAAAGTAACCACAAGGATGATCATTGAAATAAATCAGATTTCCAAAAATACATCCCATAAACTTCATCCATGATCTCCAATTGGAAATTTTCCTATAACTATAATAAAGTCTGCTAGTTAAGACGGCAGACATTGGCTTACTCAAGCATATTGACGAAATCGTATTGCGACCTGTATAACAGAATATATTAACAGTAATTGCAATATTATATCTTAAAATATATTATAACTAAACAAGGTATGAAATATATATAAAAAATTTTAAACTCCCCAGAATATTATGATCATGCACCGCCAAATCGAGCATAGAGCAATGTGAAACGAAAAGCCGGAGCAAAGCTATTTTGAAAGGAGAGGATTTAACAGTACTTCAACAGTACGAATGGAAAACCACAACAATTATACAGAGGCAAACTGGAGCAAAGTATATGAAAAAAATTCCTGATTTTCCCCATCATACCATCTAAATCTAGTGTATCATACTTGAAACCCAATTAAGTTATCACTACCGATTAAAAACATAAATTTACATGATATAACACCATTGAAACTTGATCAAAGAAATAATTAGGTCTTGCATTGTTTTAGGAAAACATAGAGATGCATTTCAAAACAATGAATTGAAAACAATATACGTAATAATATCTTTTGGCAGACATTGGCTTACACAAGCATATTGAAAAAATCATATTGCAACCTGTAAAACGGAATATATTGACACAAATTGCAATATTATATCTTAAAATATATTATTACTAAATAAGGCATGTAATATATATAAAAATTATAAATTCCGCAGAATATTATGATCATGTACCCCTGAGTGGAGCATAGAGCAATGTGAATGGAAAAGCCGGAGCAAAGATATTTTGAAAGGAGAGGATTTAACAGTACTTCAACAGAACGAACGGAAAACCATAACAATTCAACAGAGGCAAACTGGAGCAACGTATATGAATAAAATTCCTGCTTTTCCCCATCATACCATCTAAATCTAGTTTATCATACTTGAAACCCAATAAACTTATCACTACCGATTATAAACATAAATTGACATGATATAACACCATTGAAACTTGATCAAAGAAATAATTAGGTCTTGCATTGTATTGGAAACCTTAGAGACGCATTTCAAAACAATGAATTGAAAACAATATATGTAATAATATCTTACTCTGTAGCCACCTTAAAGCACTCAGTGGCTGTCGTTATACTACCCTCGCCCTAAACAGGAGCCATCGAGAGGCCTCGTACATTCTTCCAATAATTTCTCCGCAACTTGGTGTCTCCCTTAAGAACTGTCCCATACTGTACACTGCATTGGTCCATTTCCACCATTCTCCACTCTACTCCCAAGTTGCAGCACTCTGGAGCTTCTGGTATTATTAGAGGAACATTCAGTGCATATTCTCTATATGAATAATAGGACGAACACATAATATATTTATTATAATTATAAACGCCGATTGAAATTCCAGTAATAGCAGCAGATCATATTAGATGATTACAAATCAATGAAACAAGGAAATTACAATTTGGGATGCATAGTGCTAAACCCTTATTGAAATGAGAATCTATTAAATGATAAAAGAGTTACCTTAGATTATTCATGAGGAGAGCCTGCACGAACCTTCTCAAACTAACCTGTAGTATCTGGTTCATCGATTTCTTCCACATCTCAGCTTTATAGTAGGTCATGGTTTTTACTCAAGATCATTAGGTACAGAATGACTTATCTTGCCAAAGCAATTAGGAATGTGCTGCTGCAGTTCCTATGTATTTTACAATTTTTCTCTCCCACAAAATGGTTAAGGAGGAAATTTTAAGGTAGGAACACCAGTCACTATATCAATAATGTATTTATTAGCTCCCCATTCCTGAAAGGTTAGAAAAGAGACCATGAATATTCAATTACAAAATTCATATCATAAAAAGTATTATTTTCTAATGATAATCAGATGCCAATACTTAAAAAAATATATATTCTAAAATCTTTACAAAAACATACCTTATTTTGTCATCACCAATTGGGAAGGCATTGGAATCCTTCCATCCAAAGATAATCTCAAATAAGATGCCTTCTTCAAAGCACATCGATTATTAAAACATCTCACTAGACATGAGAGGTCAGATCAGACCCTCTACATGAAATCTTCAAGTTTTAGTCCCATAATGGGCAGAACTTCTCAATCAAGCCGAGAGGCAAAAGGCCTCTCGTTGACGAGAATTGTATCTGCAAATGGTATCTCTCTTTTGTTAGCTACCAGAAAATCTTGAAGGACAAAACATCTCAATCGGAATCCTGATCGTCGATGAGAATATTATTTTGCCAAAGGTAGCTTTCTATTGAGTGATACCATGAGGTACGCAGACCCTCTTTCCATGGGCAGAACCTCTCAAACAGGAGAGGCATTACACCTCCCCTGAAGAGAACTGTATTCTGAAAATAGTACCTTACATTTGAGAGTTACCCAGTGGTCCCGAGACCCACTCGATGGACAGAATCTCTCGACCTGGGGGTGGCATCACACCACTCCATAGTGAGAATTTTATTCTGCTAGGGTAGCTCTCTTTTGAAGTTACCAGAAGACCTCTCCATATGGGTACCTATAAAGCAATAGTTGATAATTATGGCCTTAAAATAATTGAATCATTTTGTCCAATTTTATTTATATATTTCTAAAATTATTTTAGGCTTAAACCTATTTACTCTAAAATTTGTAACCATATGATGATCGATTACCTCGAAAGTCCAGTTAATTTATTGAAGAAGTAGAAATTTTTCCCATTGCCTATCCAACAACATCCAAAGATTTCTAATTTCTCTGTCCACAGCTGCTTGGGTTTAATGAACATAGGTACGGCACTGCTTAGTCCAAAATTAGGTTGACCTCAACTAATGCAAACTTACGATCTTCATCTTCGTGCTCATAGGAGTTTTTTTCTTTTGTTAACCATCTCTTTCTAATGCCGTCTACGGTTATTGTATCTCTGCTGCAAATAAAGCATCAAATGTACTCAAATATTTATTATAATTTTCAAACTTTGGATTAAGTTTTACCATAAAGCTAGTTTAGTTTAGTTATCACACATTCATTGACTATATAGATATTTGCTTACCTTTCCGGATCATTAGTGACTGATATCCACTGCTTTTCCATAGTAGTTAGCATCAAACACATGACACTGATGCTATGAATCGTTTTTTTCTATGTGGTTAAACATTATGGCCAGGGCGTTGAAAAAATTTCAAGTCAGTGACACTTATGAAATATGGTTACAATTTTTATCCCCCATGAATGAATCAGTGAATGTTTAATTAGGTATAATATTAGAAACTTCTATATGTAATAGATAGGAGATGGATTAACAGATATAACTGTAATTTGTAAACATCATAAAGTCATTTTTGATACAGCACTTTGTGCTACCAGTGCCTCAATGAGGCCATGGCAGTGGAGGATGATGCACAGTCAGACGAGACCACACTTGCCCTTGCAAACAAAGTTCCCAAAATGGCCTGTGGAAAAACTACTACTAAACAGTCGACCCATAACCTTGTGCCCAAAGCTGTGCGGAGCTTGTGTTAAAAATTGAATGCACTCAAACCAAACTAGCTAGGCATACTCTATGCTCCGAAGAACTGGATACACAATGAATATATTTCAATAAATTTCTATGAACCTATTATATTTCCATAGGAAGTTCTATTGGAAATGGATACCTTGCCAATAGAGAACAGCAATTACGCACCTGATAAAGAATAATATTAATAAATAACAGATGAAAATTTTAAAACTTAGGTCTCACATTTTTCCTTAAGTAGATAATCAGCAACTTCCCATTGATCAGTATTTCATGAATAACTCCTAAACAATCAGTTATACAAAAATATCTTTCACACAAAAGTTATATTAAATTGCATTCTCTAAAACTTTTATAAATAATTGTATACACCTAAGTATCAGATTAATGGAGATATTTTGCAAAAATCAGAAACGAGCCTCAAAAGTAGAACTAGACTTCCAGCTAACCGATTTTAACCAGAAACTCTAACGACACCAACCAAAGTACTATATATGAAATTTGACGTTGATAAAACAAACAGTTTTCATATTTCAGTGCTCACAAAGTACATAATCAGCTACTTCCGGTTTATCAGTATTTCACCAATAACTCCTTACCAGTCAGTGATAAAAAATATGTTCAATACAGCAGTTATGGAAAATTACATTTTCTAAAACAATAGTATAAACCTAAATACCATTTTTTTTGAGATATTTCACAACAAAGGAAATTTGCTTCCAAGAATGAAAAAGCTCAACTTCTGGTTAAAAGATTTACTCCAAAAAATTATCAACTCTGTCAGCACCCCACAGTATATATGTGAAGTTTGGTACTGATAGGGCTAATAGTTTTCACGTTAGAGTGCCCACAAGCACACAAACACACACAGATGCTGACATCATTCCAAAAATGGTCAGAACGTATTCTAGGGACCCCAAAACATGTATTTCGGTTGAAATCTCAAAGTCAAATTTTTTCATGAAAACAATACTTTCTATATACTATGAATATGGAGAAAGTAAAAACCCAATTAGCATGAAGGAACTGACCCTAAAATACATTGTATATTGGCAATAACAAAACATCTTCTACCACTATTCAAAGAGTCTAAACTTTTTTGGTTACAGACCAGCCATTGCCATTTTACACTTCCATTATTTCATTGAATTTAAGAAAAATAAATCCAACAAAGCAAACCAAAAGACTGCTTAAATGTAAAGTAACCACAAGGATGATCATTGAAATAAATCAGATTTCCAAAAATACATCCCATATACTTCGTCCATGATCTCCAATTGGAAATTTTCCTATAACTATAATTAAATCTGCTAGTTAAGATGGCAGACATTGGCTGACTCAAGCATACTGACGAAATCATATTGCGACCTGTATAACAGAATATATTGACAGTAATTGCAATATTATATCTAAAAATATATTATAACTAAACAAGGCGTGAAATATATATAAAAAATTTTAAACTCCCCAGAAAATTATGATCATGCACCGCCAAATCGAGCATAGAGCAATGTGAAACGAAAAGCCGGAGCAAAGATATTTTGAAAGGAGAGGATTTAACAGAACTTCAACAGAACGAACGGAAGACCATAACAATTCAACAGAGGCAAACTGGAGCAACGTATATGAATAAAATTCCTGATTTTCCCCATCATACCATCTAAATCTAGTGTATCATACTTGAAACCCAATTAAGTTATCACTACCGATTAAAACCATAAATTTACATGATATAACACCATTGAAACTTGATCAAAGAAATAATTAGGTCTTGCATTGTTTTAGGAAAACATAGAGATGCATTTCAAAACAATGAATTGAAAACAATATACGTAATAATATCTTTTGGCAGACATTGGCTTACACAAGCATATTGACAAAATCATATTGCAACCTGTAAAACGGAATATATTGACAGTAATTGCAATATTATATCTAAAAATATATTATAACTAAACAAGGCGTGAAATATATATAAAAAATAATAAATTCCGCAGAATATTATGATCATGTACCCCCGAATGGAGCATAGAGCAATGTGAAAGGAAAAGCCAGAGCAAAGACATTTTGAAAGGAGAGGATTTAACAGTACTTCAACAGTACGAATGGAAAACCACAACAATTATACAGAGGCAAACTGGAGCAAAGTATATGAATAAAATTCCTGCTTTTCCCAATCATACCATCTAAATCTAGTTTATCATACTTGAAACCCAATAAACTTATCACTACCGATTATAAACATAAATTGACATGATATAACACCATTGAAACTTGATCAAAGAAATAATAAGGTCTTGCATTGTATTGGAAACCTTAGAGACGCATTTCAAAACAATGAATTGAAAACAATATATGTAATAATATCTTACTCTGTAGCCACCTTAAAGCACTCAGTGGCTGTCGTTATACTACCCTCGCCCTAAACAGGAGCCATCGAGAGGCCTCGTACATTCTTCCAATAATTTCTCCGCAACTTGGTGTCTCCCTTAAGAACTGTCCCATACTGTACACTGCATTGGTCAATTTCCACTATTCTCCACTCTACTCCCAAGTTGCAGCACTCTGGAGCTTCTGGTATTATTAGAGGAGCATTCAGTGCATATTCTCTATATGAATAATAGGACAAACACATAATATATTTATTATAATTATAAACGCCGATTGAAATTCCAGTAATAGCAGCAGATCATATTAGATGATTACAAATCAATGAAACAAGGAAATTACAATTTGGGATGCATAGTGCTAAACCCTTATTGAAATGAGGATCTATTAAATGATAAAAGAGTTACCTTAGATTATTCAAGAGGAGAGCCTGCACGAACCTTCTCAAACTAACCTGTAGTATCTGGTTCATCGATTTCTTCCACATCTCAGCTTTATAGTAGGTCATGGTTTTTACTCAAGATCATTAGGTACAGAATGACTTATCTTGCCAAAGCAATTAGGAATGTGCTGCTGCAGTTCCTATGTATTTTACAATTTTTCTCTCCCACAGAATGGTTAAGGAGGAAATTTTAAGGTAGGAACACCAGTCACTATATCAATAATGTATTTATTAGCTCCCCATTCTGAAAGGTTAGAAAAGAGACCATGAATATTCAATTACAAAATTCATATCATAAAAAGTATTATTTTCTAATGATAATCAGATGCCAATACTTAAAAAAATATATATTCTAAAATCTTTACAAAAACATACCTTATTTTGTCATCACCAATTGGGAAGGCATTGGAATCCTTCCATCCAAAGATAATCTCAAATAAGATGCCTTCTTCAAAGCACATCGATTATTAAAACATCTCACTAGACATGAGAGGTCAGATCAGACCCTCTACATGAAATCTTCAAGTTTTAGTCCCATAATGGGCAGAACTTCTCAATCAAGCCGAGAGGCAAAAGGCCTCTCGTTGACGAGAATTGTATCTGCAAATGGTATCTCTCTTTTGTTAGCTACCAGAAAATCTTGAAGGACAAAACATCTCAATCGGAATCCTGATCGTCGATGAGAATATTATTTTGCCAAAGGTAGCTTTCTATTGAGTGATACCATGAGGTACGCAGACCCTCTTTCCATGGGCAGAACCTCTCAAACAGGAGAGGCATTACACCTCCCCTGAAGAGAACTGTATTCTGAAAATAGTACCTTACATTTGAGAGTTACCCAGTGGTCCCGAGACCCACTCGATGGACAGAATCTCTCGACCTGGGGGTGGCATCACACCACTCCATAGTGAGAATTTTATTCTGCTAGGGTAGCTCTCTTTTGAAGTTACCAGAAGACCAGCAGACCATTCAGCAGGAAGTCTTACATGGAGATTTTAAGGTAGGTAAACCAGTACACCTTTATCAATAAGGTATTTATAAGCACCCCATTCCTGAAAGGTTAGAAAAGAGACCATTAATATTCAATGAAAAATTTTAATCATAAAAATTATTATTTTCTAATGATAATCAGATGCCAATAATTAAAAAATATATACTAAAATCTTTACAAAAACATACCTTATTTTGTCATCACCAATTGGGAAGGCATTGGAATCCCTTCATCCAACGATAATCTCAAATAAGATGCCTTCTTCAAAGAGCATCGATAATTAAAACGTCTCACTAGACATGAGAGGTCAGATCAGACCCTCTACATGAAATCTTCAAGTTTTAGTCCCATAATGGGCAGAACTTCTCAATCAAGAGAGGCAAAATGCCTCTCGATGACGAGAATTGTATCTGCAAATGGTATCTCTCTTTTGTTAGCTACCAGAAAATCTTGAAGGGCAAAACATCTCAATCGGAATCCTAATCGTCGATGAGAATATTATTTTGCCAAAGGTAGCTATCTATTGAGTGATACCATGAGGTACGCAGACCCTCTTTCCATGGGCAGAACCTCTCAAACAGGAGAGGCATTACACCTCCCCTGAAGAGAACTGTATTCTGAAAATAGTACCTTACATTTGAGAGTTACCCAGTGGTCCCGAGACCCACTCGATGGACAGAATCTCTCGACCTGGGGGTGGCATCACACCACTCCATAGTGAGAATTTTATTCTGCTAGGGTAGCTCTCTTTTGAAGTTACCAGAAGACCTCTCCATATGGGTACCTATAAAGCAATAGTTGATAATTATGGCCTTAAAATAATTGAATCATTTTGTCCAATTTTATTTATATATTTCTAAAATTATTTTAGGCTTAAACCTATTTACTCTAAAATTTGTAACCATATGATGATCGATTACCTCGAAAGTCCAGTTAATTTATTGAAGAAGTAGAAATTTTTCCCATTGCCTATCCAACAACATCCAAAGATTTCTAATTTCTCTGTCCACAGCTGCTTGGGTTTAATGAACATAGGTACGGCACTGCTTAGTCCAAAATTAGGTTGACCTCAACTAATGCAAACTTACGATCTTCATCTTCGTGCTCATAGGAGTTTTTTTCTTTTGTTAACCATCTCTTTCTAATGCCGTCTACGGTTATTGTATCTCTGCTGCAAATAAAGCATCAAATGTACTCAAATATTTATTATAATTTTCAAACTTTGGATTAAGTTTTACCATAAAGCTAGTTTAGTTTAGTTATCACACATTCATTGACTATATAGATATTTGCTTACCTTTCCGGATCATTAGTGACTGATATCCACTGCTTTTCCATAGTAGTTAGCATCGAACACATGACACTGATGCTATGAATCGTTTTTTTCTATGTGGTTAAACATTATGGCCAGGGCGTTGAAAAAATTTCAAGTCAGTGACACTTATGAAATATGGTTACAATTTTTATCCCCCATGAATGAATCAGTGAATGTTTAATTAGGTATAATATTAGAAACTTCTATATGTAATAGATAGGAGATGGATTAACAGATATAACTGTAATTTGTAAACATCATAAAGTCATTTTTGATACAGCACTTTGTGCTACCAGTGCCTCAATGAGGCCATGGCAGTGGAGGATGATGCACAGTCAGACGAGACCACACTTGCCCTTGCAAACAAAGTTCCCAAAATGGCCTGTGGAAAAACTACTACTAAACAGTCGACCCATAACCTTGTGCCCAAAGCTGTGCGGAGCTTGTGTTAAAAATTGAATGCACTCAAACCAAACTAGCTAGGCATACTCTATGCTCCGAAGAACTGGATACACAATGAATATATTTCAATAAATTTCTATGAACCTATTATATTTCCATAGGAAGTTCTATTGGAAATGGATACCTTGCCAATAGAGAACAGCAATTACGCACCTGATAAAGAATAATATTAATAAATAACAGATGAAAATTTTAAAACTTAGGTCTCACATTTTTCCTTAAGTAGATAATCAGCAACTTCCCATTGATCAGTATTTCATGAATAACTCCTAAACAATCAGTTATACAAAAATATCTTTCACACAAAAGTTATATTAAATTGCATTCTCTAAAACTTTTATAAATAATTGTATACACCTAAGTATCAGATTAATGGAGATATTTTGCAAAAATCAGAAACGAGCCTCAAAAGTAGAACTAGACTTCCAGCTAACCGATTTAAACCAGAAACTCTAACGACACCAACCAAAGTACTATATATGAAATTTGACGTTGATAAAACAAACAGTTTTCATATTTCAGTGCCCACAAAGTACATAATCAGCTACTTCCGGTTTATCAGTATTTCACCAATAACTCCTTACCAGTCAGTGATAAAAATATGTTCAATACAGCAGTTATGGAAAATTACATTTTCTAAAACAATAGTATAAACCTAAATACCATTTTTTTTGAGATATTTCACAACAAAGGAAATTTGCTTCCAAGAATGAAAAAGCTCAACTTCTGGTTAAAAGATTTACTCCAAAAAATTATCAACTCTGTCAGCACCCCACAGTATATATGTGAAGTTTGGTACTGATAGGGCTAATAGTTTTCACGTTAGAGTGCCCACAAGCACACAAACACACACAGATGCTGACATCATTCCAAAAATGGTCAGAACGTATTCTAGGGACCCCAAAACATGTATTTCGGTTGAAATCTCAAAGTCAAATTTTTTCATGAAAACAATACTTTCTATATGCTATGAATATGAAGAAAGTAATAACCCAATTAGCATGAAGGAACTGACCCTAAAATACATTGTATATTGGCAATAACAAAACATCTTCTACCACTATTCAAAGAGTCTAAACTATTTTGGATACAGAACACCCATTGCCATTTTACACTTCCATTATTTCATTGAATTTAAGAAAAATAAATGCAACAAAGCAACCCAAAAGACTGCTTAAATGTAAAGTAACCACAAGGATGATCATTGAAATAAATCAGATTTCCAGAAAAACATCCCATAAACTTCGTCCATGATCTCCAATTGGAAATTTTCCTATAACTATAATTAAATCTGCTAGTTAAGATGGCAGACATTGGCTGACTCAAGCATATTGACGAAATCATATTGCGACCTGTATAACAGAATATATTGACAGTAATTGCAATATTATATCTAAAAATATATTATAACTAAACAAGGCGTGAAATATATATAAAAAATTTTAAACTCCCCAGAAAATTATGATCATGCACCGCCAAATCGAGCATAGAGCAATGTGAAACGAAAAGCCGGAGCAAAGATATTTTGAAAGGAGAGGATTTAACAGAACTTCAACAGAACGAACGGAAGACCATAACAATTCAACAGAGGCAAACTGGAGCAACGTATATGAATAAAATTCCTGATTTTCCCCATCATACCATCTAAATCTAGTGTATCATACTTGAAACCCAATTAAGTTATCACTACCGATTAAAAACATAAATTTACATGATATAACACCATTGAAACTTGATCAAAGAAATAATTAGGTCTTGCATTGTTTTAGGAAAACATAGAGATGCATTTCAAAACAATGAATTGAAAACAATATACGTAATAATATCTTTTGGCAGACATTGGCTTACACAAGCATATTGACAAAATCATATTGCAACCTGTAAAACGGAATATATTGACAGTAATTGCAATATTATATCTAAAAATATATTATAACTAAACAAGGCGTGAAATATATATAAAAAATAATAAATTCCGCAGAATATTATGATCATGTACCCCCGAATGGAGCATAGAGCAATGTGAAAGGAAAAGCCGGAGCAAAGACATTTTGAAAGGAGAGGATTTAACAGTACTTCAACAGAACGAACGGAAAACCATAACAATTCAACAGAGGCAAACTGGAGCAACGTATATGAATAAAATTCCTGCTTTTCCCAATCATACCATCTAAATCTAGTTTATCATACTTGAAACCCAATAAACTTATCACTACCGATTATAAACATAAATTGACATGATATAACACCATTGAAACTTGATCAAAGAAATAATTAGGTCTTGCATTGTATTGGAAACCTTAGAGACGCATTTCAAAACAATGAATTGAAAACAATATATGTAATAATATCTTACTCTGTAGCCACCCTTAAAGCACTCAGTGGCTGTCGTTATACTACCCTCGCCCTAAACAGGAGCCATCGAGAGGCCTCGTACATTCTTCCAATAATTTCTCCGCAACTTGGTGTCTCCCTTAAGAACTGTCCCATACTGTACACTGCATTGGTCCATTTCCACCATTCTCCACTCTACTCCCAAGTTGCAGCACTCTGGAGCTTCTGGTATTATTAGAGGAACATTCAGTGCATATTCTCTATATGAATAATAGGACAAACACATAATATATTTATTATAATTATAAACGCCGATTGAAATTCCAGTAATAGCAGCAGATCATATTAGATGATTACAAATCAATGAAACAAGGAAATTACAATTTGGGATGCATAGTGCTAAACCCTTATTGAAATGAGGATCTATTAAATGATAAAAGAGTTACCTTAGATTATTCAAGAGGAGAGCCTGCACGTACCTTCTCAAACTAACCTGTAGTATCTGGTTCATCGATTTCTTCCACATCTCAGCTTTATAGTAGGTCATGGTTTTTACTCAAGATCATTAGGTACAGAATGACTTATCTTGCCAAAGCAATTAGGAATGTGCTGCTGCAGTTCCTATGTATTTTACAATTTTTCTCTCCCACAGAATGGTTAAGGAGGAAATTTTAAGGTAGGAACACCAGTCACTATATCAATAATGTATTTATTAGCTCCCCATTCCTGAAAGGTTAGAAAAGAGACCATGAATATTCAATTACAAAATTCATATCATAAAAAGTATTATTTTCTAATGATAATCAGATGCCAATACTTAAAAAAATATATATTCTAAAATCTTTACAAAAACATACCTTATTTTGTCATCACCAATTGGGAAGGCATTGGAATCCTTCCATCCAAAGATAATCTCAAATAAGATGCCTTCTTCAAAGCACATCGATTATTAAAACATCTCACTAGACATGAGAGGTCAGATCAGACCCTCTACATGAAATCTTCAAGTTTTAGTCCCATAATGGGCAGAACTTCTCAATCAAGCCAAGAGGCAAAAGGCCTCTCGTTGACGAGAATTGTATCTGCAAATGGTATCTCTCTTTTGTTAGCTACCAGAAAATCTTGAAGGGCAAAACATCTCAATCGGAATCCTGATCGTCGATGAGAATATTATTTTGCCAAAGGTAGCTTTCTATTGAGTGATACCATGAGGTACGCAGACCCTCTTTCCATGGGCAGAACCTCTCAAACAGGAGAGGCATTACACCTCCCCTGAAGAGAACTGTATTCTGAAAATGGTAACATACATTTGAGAGTTACCTAGTGGTTCACAGACCCACTCGATGGACAGAATCTCTCGACCTGGGGATGGCATCACACCACTCCATAGTGAGAATTTTATTCTGCTAGGGTAGCTCTCTTTTGAAGTTACCAGAAGACCAGCAGACCATTCAGCAGGAAGTCTTACATGGAGATTTTAAGGTAGGTAAACCAGTACACCTTTATCAATAAGGTATTTATAAGCACCCCATTCCTGAAAGGTTAGAAAAGAGACCATTAATATTCAATGAAAAATTTTAATCATAAAAATTATTATTTTCTAATGATAATCAGATGCCAATAATTAAAAAAGATATACTAAAATCTTTAGAAAAACATACCTTAATTTGTCATCACCAATTGGGAAGGCATTGGAATCCCTTCATCCAACGATAATCTCAAATAAGATGCCTTCTTCAAAGAGCATCGATAATTAAAACGTCTCACTAGACATGAGAGGTCAGATCAGACCCTCTACATGAAATCTTCAAGTTTTAGTCCCATAATGGGCAGAACTTCTCAATCAAGAGAGGCAAAATGCCTCTCGGTGACGAGAATTGTATCTGCAAATGGTATCTCTCTTTTGTTAGCTACCAGAAAATCTTGAAGGGCAAAACATCTCAATCGGAATCCTAATCGTCGATGAGAATATTATTTTGCCAAAGGTAGCTATCTATTGAGTGATACCATGAGGTACGCAGACCCTCTTTCCATGGGCAGAACCTCTCAAACAGGAGAGGCATTACACCTCCCCTGAAGAGAACTGTATTCTGAAAATAGTACCTTACATTTGAGAGTTACCCAGTGGTCCCGAGACCCACTCGATGGACAGAATCTCTCGACCTGGGGGTGGCATCACACCACTCCATAGTGAGAATTTTATTCTGCTAGGGTAGCTCTCTTTTGAAGTTACCAGAAGACCTCTCCATATGGGTACCTATAAAGCAATAGTTGATAATTATGGCCTTAAAATAATTGAATCATTTTGTCCAATTTTATTTATATATTTCTAAAATTATTTTAGGCTTAAACCTATTTACTCTAAAATTTGTAACCATATGATGATCGATTACCTCGAAAGTCCAGTTAATTTATTGAAGAAGTAGAAATTTTTCCCATTGCCTATCCAACAACATCCAAAGATTTCTAATTTCTCTGTCCACAGCTGCTTGGGTTTAATGAACATAGGTACGGCACTGCTTAGTCCAAAATTAGGTTGACCTCAACTAATGCAAACTTACGATCTTCATCTTCGTGCTCATAGGAGTTTTTTTCTTTTGTTAACCATCTCTTTCTAATGCCGTCTACGGTTATTGTATCTCTGCTGCAAATAAAGCATCAAATGTACTCAAATATTTATTATAATTTTCAAACTTTGGATTAAGTTTTACCATAAAGCTAGTTTAGTTTAGTTATCACACATTCATTGACTATATAGATATTTGCTTACCTTTCCGGATCATTAGTGACTGATATCCACTGCTTTTCCATAGTAGTTAGCATCGAACACATGACACTGATGCTATGAATCGTTTTTTTCTATGTGGTTAAACATTATGGCCAGGGCGTTGAAAAAATTTCAAGTCAGTGACACTTATGAAATATGGTTACAATTTTTATCCCCCATGAATGAATCAGTGAATGTTTAATTAGGTATAATATTAGAAACTTCTATATGTAATAGATAGGAGATGGATTAACAGATATAACTGTAATTTGTAAACATCATAAAGTCATTTTTGATACAGCACTTTGTGCTACCAGTGCCTCAATGAGGCCATGGCAGTGGAGGATGATGCACAGTCAGACGAGACCACACTTGCCCTTGCAAACAAAGTTCCCAAAATGGCCTGTGGAAAAACTACTACTAAACAGTCGACCCATAACCTTGTGCCCAAAGCTGTGCGGAGCTTGTGTTAAAAATTGAATGCACTCAAACCAAACTAGCTAGGCATACTCTATGCTCCGAAGAACTGGATACACAATGAATATATTTCAATAAATTTCTATGAACCTATTATATTTCCATAGGAAGTTCTATTGGAAATGGATACCTTGCCAATAGAGAACAGCAATTACGCACCTGATAAAGAATAATATTAATAAATAACAGATGAAAATTTTAAAACTTAGGTCTCACATTTTTCCTTAAGTAGATAATCAGCAACTTCCCATTGATCAGTATTTATGAATAACTCCTAAACAATCAGTTATACAAAAATATCTTTCACACAAAAGTTATATTAAATTGCATTCTCTAAAACTTTTATAAATAATTGTATACACCTAAGTATCAGATTAATGGAGATATTTTGCAAAAATCAGAAACGAGCCTCAAAAGTAGAACTAGACTTCCAGCTAACCGATTTAAACCAGAAACTCTAACGACACCAACCAAAGTACTATATATGAAATTTGACGTTGATAAAACAAACAGTTTTCATATTTCAGTGCCCACAAAGTACATAATCAGCTACTTCCGGTTTATCAGTATTTCACCAATAACTCCTTACCAGTCAGTGATAAAAAATATGTTCAATACAGCAGTTATGGAAAATTACATTTTCTAAAACAATAGTATAAACCTAAATACCATTTTTTTTGAGATATTTCACAACAAAGGAAATTTGCTTCCAAGAATGAAAAAGCTCAACTTCTGGTTAAAAGATTTACTCCAAAAAATTATCAACTCTGTCAGCACCCCACAGTATATATGTGAAGTTTGGTACTGATAGGGCTAATAGTTTTCACGTTAGAGTGCCCACAAGCACACAAACACACACAGATGCTGACATCATTCCAAAAATGGTCAGAACGTATTCTAGGGACCCCAAAACATGTATTTCAGTTGAAATCTCAAAGTCAAATTTTTTCATGAAAACAATACTTTCTATATACTATGAATATGGAGAAAGTAAAAACCCAATTAGCATGAAGGAACTGACCCTAAAATACATTGTATATTGGCAATAACAAAACATCTTCTACCACTATTCAAAGAGTCTAAACTATTTTGGATACAGAACACCCATTGCCATTTTACACTTCCATTATTTCATTGAATTTAAGAAAAATAAATCCAACAAAGCAAACCAAAAGAATGCTTAAATGTAAAGTAACCACAAGGATGATCATTGAAATAAATCAGATTTCCAAAAATACATCCCATAAACTTCGTCCATGATCTCCAATTGGAAATTTTCCTATAACTATAATTAAATCTGCTAGTTAAGATGGCAGACATTGGCTGACTCAAGCATATTGACGAAATCATATTGCGACCTGTATAACAGAATATATTGACAGTAATTGCAATATTATATCTAAAAATATATTATAACTAAACAAGGCGTGAAATATATATAAAAAATTTTAAACTCCCCAGAAAATTATGATCATGCACCGCCAAATCGAGCATAGAGCAATGTGAAACGAAAAGCCGGAGCAAAGATATTTTGAAAGGAGAGGATTTAACAGAACTTCAACAGAACGAACGGAAGACCATAACAATTCAACAGAGGCAAACTGGAGCAACGTATATGAATAAAATTCCTGATTTTCCCCATCATACCATCTAAATCTAGTGTATCATACTTGAAACCCAATTAAGTTATCACTACCGATTAAAACCATAAATTTACATGATATAACACCATTGAAACTTGATCAAAGAAATAATTAGGTCTTGCATTGTTTTAGGAAAACATAGAGATGCATTTCAAAACAATGAATTGAAAACAATATACGTAATAATATCTTTTGGCAGACATTGCCTTACACAAGCATATTGACAAATTCATATTGCAACCTGTAAAACGGAATATATTGACAGTAATTGCAATATTATATCTAAAAATATATTATAACTAAACAAGGCGTGAAATATATATAAAAAATAATAAATTCCGCAGAATATTATGATCATGTACCCCCGAATGGAGCATAGAGCAATGTGAAAGGAAAAGCCAGAGCAAAGACATTTTGAAAGGAGAGGATTTAACAGTACTTCAACAGAACGAACGGAAAACCATAACAATTCAACAGAGGCAAACTGGAGCAACGTATATGAATAAAATTCCTGCTTTTCCCAATCATACCATCTAAATCTAGTTTATCATACTTGAAACCCAATAAACTTATCACTACCGATTATAAACATAAATTGACATGATATAACACCATTGAAACTTGATCAAAGAAATAATTAGGTCTTGCATTGTATTGGAAACCTTAGAGACGCATTTCAAAACAATGAATTGAAAACAATATATGTAATAATATCTTACTCTGTAGCCACCCTTAAAGCACTCAGTGGCTGTCGTTATACTACCCTCGCCCTAAACAGGAGCCATCGAGAGGCCTCGTACATTCTTCCAATAATTTCTCCGCAACTTGGTGTCTCCCTTAAGAACTGTCCCATACTGTACACTGCATTGGTCCATTTCCACCATTCTCCACTCTACTCCCAAGTTGCAGCACTCTGGAGCTTCTGGTATTATTAGAGGAACATTCAGTGCATATTCTCTATATGAATAATAGGACAAACACATAATATATTTATTATAATTATAAACGCCGATTGAAATTCCAGTAATAGCAGCAGATCATATTAGATGATTACAAATCAATGAAACAAGGAAATTACAATTTGGGATGCATAGTGCTAAACCCTTATTAAAATGAGGATCTATTAAATGATAAAAGAGTTACCTTAGATTATTCAAGAGGAGAGCCTGCACGAACCTTCTCAAACTAACCTGTAGTATCTGGTTCATCGATTTCTTCCACATCTCAGCTTTATAGTAGGTCATGGTTTTTACTCAAGATCATTAGGTACAGAATGACTTATCTTGCCAAAGCAATTAGGAATGTGCTGCTGCAGTTCCTATGTATTTTACAATTTTTCTCTCCCACAGAATGGTTAAGGAGGAAATTTTAAGGTAGGAACACCAGTCACTATATCAATAATGTATTTATTAGCTCCCCATTCCTGAAAGGTTAGAAAAGAGACCATGAATATTCAATTACAAAATTCATATCATAAAAAGTATTATTTTCTAATGATAATCAGATGCCAATACTTAAAAAAATATATATTCTAAAATCTTTAAAAAAACATACCTTATTTTGTCATCACCAATTGGGAAGGCATTGGAATCCTTCCATCCAAAGATAATCTCAAATAAGATGCCTTCTTCAAAGCACATCGATTATTAAAACATCTCACTAGACATGAGAGGTCAGATCAGACCCTCTACATGAAATCTTCAAGTTTTAGTCCCATAATGGGCAGAACTTCTCAATCAAGCCGAGAGGCAAAAGGCCTCTCGTTGACGAGAATTGTATCTGCAAATGGTATCTCTCTTTTGTTAGCTACCAGAAAATCTTGAAGGACAAAACATCTCAATCGGAATCCTGATCGTCGATGAGAATATTATTTTGCCAAAGGTAGCTTTCTATTGAGTGATACCATGAGGTACGCAGACCCTCTTTCCATGGGCAGAACCTCTCAAACAGGAGAGGCATTACACCTCCCCTGAAGAGAACTGTATTCTGAAAATAGTACCTTACATTTGAGAGTTACCCAGTGGTCCCGAGACCCACTCGATGGACAGAATCTCTCGACCTGGGGGTGGCATCACACCACTCCATAGTGAGAATTTTATTCTGCTAGGGTAGCTCTCTTTTGAAGTTACCAGAAGACCAGCAGACCATTCAGCAGGAAGTCTTACATGGAGATTTTAAGGTAGGTAAACCAGTACACCTTTATCAATAAGGTATTTATAAGCACCCCATTCCTGAAAGGTTAGAAAAGAGACCATTAATATTCAATGAAAAATTTTAATCATAAAAATTATTATTTTCTAATGATAATCAGATGCCAATAATTAAAAAATATATACTAAAATCTTTACAAAAACATACCTTATTTTGTCATCACCAATTGGGAAGGCATTGGAATCCCTTCATCCAACGATAATCTCAAATAAGATGCCTTCTTCAAAGAGCATCGATAATTAAAACGTCTCACTAGACATGAGAGGTCAGATCAGACCCTCTACATGAAATCTTCAAGTTTTAGTCCCATAATGGGCAGAACTTCTCAATCAAGAGAGGCAAAATGCCTCTCGATGACGAGAATTGTATCTGCAAATGGTATCTCTCTTTTGTTAGCTACCAGAAAATCTTGAAGGGCAAAACATCTCAATCGGAATCCTAATCGTCGATGAGAATATTATTTTGCCAAAGGTAGCTATCTATTGAGTGATACCATGAGGTACGCAGACCCTCTTTCCATGGGCAGAACCTCTCAAACAGGAGAGGCATTACACCTCCCCTGAAGAGAACTGTATTCTGAAAATAGTACCTTACATTTGAGAGTTACCCAGTGGTCCCGAGACCCACTCGATGGACAGAATCTCTCGACCTGGGGGTGGCATCACACCACTCCATAGTGAGAATTTTATTCTGCTAGGGTAGCTCTCTTTTGAAGTTACCAGAAGACCTCTCCATATGGGTACCTATAAAGCAATAGTTGATAATTATGGCCTTAAAATAATTGAATCATTTTGTCCAATTTTATTTATATATTTCTAAAATTATTTTAGGCTTAAACCTATTTACTCTAAAATTTGTAACCATATGATGATCGATTACCTCGAAAGTCCAGTTAATTTATTGAAGAAGTAGAAATTTTTCCCATTGCCTATCCAACAACATCCAAAGATTTCTAATTTCTCTGTCCACAGCTGCTTGGGTTTAATGAACATAGGTACGGCACTGCTTAGTCCAAAATTAGGTTGACCTCAACTAATGCAAACTTACGATCTTCATCTTCGTGCTCATAGGAGTTTTTTTCTTTTGTTAACCATCTCTTTCTAATGCCGTCTACGGTTATTGTATCTCTGCTGCAAATAAAGCATCAAATGTACTCAAATATTTATTATAATTTTCAAACTTTGGATTAAGTTTTACCATAAAGCTAGTTTAGTTTAGTTATCACACATTCATTGACTATATAGATATTTGCTTACCTTTCCGGATCATTAGTGACTGATATCCACTGCTTTTCCATAGTAGTTAGCATCGAACACATGACACTGATGCTATGAATCGTTTTTTTCTATGTGGTTAAACATTATGGCCAGGGCGTTGAAAAAATTTCAAGTCAGTGACACTTATGAAATATGGTTACAATTTTTATCCCCCATGAATGAATCAGTGAATGTTTAATTAGGTATAATATTAGAAACTTCTATATGTAATAGATAGGAGATGGATTAACAGATATAACTGTAATTTGTAAACATCATAAAGTCATTTTTGATACAGCACTTTGTGCTACCAGTGCCTCAATGAGGCCATGGCAGTGGAGGATGATGCACAGTCAGACGAGACCACACTTGCCCTTGCAAACAAAGTTCCCAAAATGGCCTGTGGAAAAACTACTACTAAACAGTCGACCCATAACCTTGTGCCCAAAGCTGTGCGGAGCTTGTGTTAAAAATTGAATGCACTCAAACCAAACTAGCTAGGCATACTCTATGCTCCGAAGAACTGGATACACAATGAATATATTTCAATAAATTTCTATGAACCTATTATATTTCCATAGGAAGTTCTATTGGAAATGGATACCTTGCCAATAGAGAACAGCAATTACGCACCTGATAAAGAATAATATTAATAAATAACAGATGAAAATTTTAAAACTTAGGTCTCACATTTTTCCTTAAGTAGATAATCAGCAACTTCCCATTGATCAGTATTTCATGAATAACTCCTAAACAATCAGTTATACAAAAATATCTTTCACACAAAAGTTATATTAAATTGCATTCTCTAAAACTTTTATAAATAATTGTATACACCTAAGTATCAGATTAATGGAGATATTTTGCAAAAATCAGAAACGAGCCTCAAAAGTAGAACTAGACTTCCAGCTAACCGATTTAAACCAGAAACTCTAACGACACCAACCAAAGTACTATATATGAAATTTGACGTTGATAAAACAAACAGTTTTCATATTTCAGTGCCCACAAAGTACATAATCAGCTACTTCCGGTTTATCAGTATTTCACCAATAACTCCTTACCAGTCAGTGATAAAAATATGTTCAATACAGCAGTTATGGAAAATTACATTTTCTAAAACAATAGTATAAACCTAAATACCATTTTTTTTGAGATATTTCACAACAAAGGAAATTTGCTTCCAAGAATGAAAAAGCTCAACTTCTGGTTAAAAGATTTACTCCAAAAAATTATCAACTCTGTCAGCACCCCACAGTATATATGTGAAGTTTGGTACTGATAGGGCTAATAGTTTTCACGTTAGAGTGCCCACAAGCACACAAACACACACAGATGCTGACATCATTCCAAAAATGGTCAGAACGTATTCTAGGGACCCCAAAACATGTATTTCGGTTGAAATCTCAAAGTCAAATTTTTTCATGAAAACAATACTTTCTATATGCTATGAATATGGAGAAAGTAAAAACCCAATTAGCATGAAGGAACTGACCCTAAAATACATTGTATATTGGCAATAACAAAACATCTTCTACCACTATTCAAAGAGTCTAAACTATTTTGGATACAGAACACCCATTGCCATTTTACACTTCCATTATTTCATTGAATTTAAGAAAAATAAATCCAACAAAGCAACCCAAAAGACTGCTTAAATGTAAAGTAACCACAAGGATGATCATTGAAATAAATCAGATTTCCAGAAAAACATCCCATAAACTTCGTCCATGATCTCCAATTGGAAATTTTCCTATAACTATAATTAAATCTGCTAGTTAAGATGGCAGACATTGGCTGACTCAAGCATATTGACGAAATCATATTGCGACCTGTATAACAGAATATATTGACAGTAATTGCAATATTATATCTAAAAATATATTATAACTAAACAAGGCGTGAAATATATATAAAAAATTTTAAACTCCCCAGAAAATTATGATCATGCACCGCCAAATCGAGCATAGAGCAATGTGAAACGAAAAGCCGGAGCAAAGATATTTTGAAAGGAGAGGATTTAACAGAACTTCAACAGAACGAACGGAAGACCATAACAATTCAACAGAGGCAAACTGGAGCAACGTATATGAATAAAATTCCTGATTTTCCCCATCATACCATCTAAATCTAGTGTATCATACTTGAAACCCAATTAAGTTATCACTACCGATTAAAAACATAAATTTACATGATATAACACCATTGAAACTTGATCAAAGAAATAATTAGGTCTTGCATTGTTTTAGGAAAACATAGAGATGCATTTCAAAACAATGAATTGAAAACAATATACGTAATAATATCTTTTGGCAGACATTGGCTTACACAAGCATATTGACAAAATCATATTGCAACCTGTAAAACGGAATATATTGACAGTAATTGCAATATTATATCTAAAAATATATTATAACTAAACAAGGCGTGAAATATATATAAAAAATAATAAATTCCGCAGAATATTATGATCATGTACCCCCGAATGGAGCATAGAGCAATGTGAAAGGAAAAGCCGGAGCAAAGACATTTTGAAAGGAGAGGATTTAACAGTACTTCAACAGAACGAACGGAAAACCATAACAATTCAACAGAGGCAAACTGGAGCAACGTATATGAATAAAATTTCTGCTTTTCCCAATCATACCATCTAAATCTAGTTTATCATACTTGAAACCCAATAAACTTATCACTACCGATTATAAACATAAATTGACATGATATAACACCATTGAAACTTGATCAAAGAAATAATTAGGTCTTGCATTGTATTGGAAACCTTAGAGACGCATTTCAAAACAATGAATTGAAAACAATATATGTAATAATATCTTACTCTGTAGCCACCCTTAAAGCACTCAGTGGCTGTCGTTATACTACCCTCGCCCTAAACAGGAGCCATCGAGAGGCCTCGTACATTTTTCCAATAATTTCTCCGCAACTTGGTGTCTCCCTTAAGAACTGTCCCATACTGTACACTGCATTGGTCCATTTCCACCATTCTCCACTCTACTCCCAAGTTGCAGCACTCTGGAGCTTCTGGTATTATTAGAGGAACATTCAGTGCATATTCTCTATATGAATAATAGGACAAACACATAATATATTTATTATAATTATAAACGCCGATTGAAATTCCAGTAATAGCAGCAGATCATATTAGATGATTACAAATCAATGAAACAAGGAAATTACAATTTGGGATGCATAGTGCTAAACCCTTATTGAAATGAGGATCTATTAAATGATAAAAGAGTTACCTTAGATTATTCAAGAGGAGAGCCTGCACGAACCTTCTCAAACTAACCTGTAGTATCTGGTTCATCGATTTCTTCCACATCTCAGCTTTATAGTAGGTCATGGTTTTTACTCAAGATCATTAGGTACAGAATGACTTATCTTGCCAAAGCAATTAGGAATGTGCTGCTGCAGTTCCTATGTATTTTACAATTTTTCTCTCCCACAGAATGGTTAAGGAGGAAATTTTAAGGTAGGAACACCAGTCACTATATCAATAATGTATTTATTAGCTCCCCATTCCTGAAAGGTTAGAAAAGAGACCATGAATATTCAATTACAAAATTCATATCATAAAAAGTATTATTTTCTAATGATAATCAGATGCCAATACTTAAAAAAATATATATTCTAAAATCTTTACAAAAACATACCTTATTTTGTCATCACCAATTGGGAAGGCATTGGAATCCTTCCATCCAAAGATAATCTCAAATAAGATGCCTTCTTCAAAGCACATCGATTATAAAAACATCTCACTAGACATGAGAGGTCAGATCAGACCCTCTACATGAAATCTTCAAGTTTTAGTCCCATAATGGGCAGAACTTCTCAATCAAGAGAGGCAAAAGGCCTCTCGTTGACGAGAATTGTATCTGCAAATGGTATCTCTCTTTTGTTAGCTACCAGAAAATCTTGAAGGGCAAAACATCTCAATCGGAATCCTGATCGTCGATGAGAATATTATTTTGCCAAAGGTAGCTTTCTATTGAGTGATACCATGAGGTACGCAGACCCTCTTTCCATGGGCAGAACCTCTCAAACAGGAGAGGCATTACACCTCCCCTGAAGAGAACTGTATTCTGAAAATGGTAACATACATTTGAGAGTTACCTAGTGGTTCACAGACCCACTCGATGGACAGAATCTCTCGACCTGGGGATGGCATCACACCACTCCATAGTGAGAATTTTATTCTGCTAGGGTAGCTCTCTTTTGAAGTTACCAGAAGACCAGCAGACCATTCAGCAGGAAGTCTTACATGGAGATTTTAAGGTAGGTAAACCAGTACACCTTTATCAATAAGGTATTTATAAGCACCCCATTCCTGAAAGGTTAGAAAAGAGACCATTAATATTCAATGAAAAATTTTAATCATAAAAATTATTATTTTCTAATGATAATCAGATGCCAATAATTAAAAAAGATATACTAAAATCTTTAGAAAAACATACCTTAATTTGTCATCACCAATTGGGAAGGCATTGGAATCCCTTCATCCAACGATAATCTCAAATAAGATGCCTTCTTCAAAGAGCATCGATAATTAAAACGTCTCACTAGACATGAGAGGTCAGATCAGACCCTCTACATGAAATCTTCAAGTTTTAGTCCCATAATGGGCAGAACTTCTCAATCAAGAGAGGCAAAATGCCTCTCGGTGACGAGAATTGTATCTGCAAATGGTATCTCTCTTTTGTTAGCTACCAGAAAATCTTGAAGGGCAAAACATCTCAATCGGAATCCTAATCGTCGATGAGAATATTATTTTGCCAAAGGTAGCTAGCTATCTATTGAGTGATACCATGAGGTACGCAGACCCTCTTTCCATGGGCAGAACCTCTCAAACAGGAGAGGCATTACACCTCCCCTGAAGAGAACTGTATTCTGAAAATAGTACCTTACATTTGAGAGTTACCCAGTGGTCCCGAGACCCACTCGATGGACAGAATCTCTCGACCTGGGGGTGGCATCACACCACTCCATAGTGAGAATTTTATTCTGCTAGGGTAGCTCTCTTTTGAAGTTACCAGAAGACCTCTCCATATGGGTACCTATAAAGCAATAGTTGATAATTATGGCCTTAAAATAATTGAATCATTTTGTCCAATTTTATTTATATATTTCTAAAATTATTTTAGGCTTAAACCTATTTACTCTAAAATTTGTAACCATATGATGATCGATTACCTCGAAAGTCCAGTTAATTTATTGAAGAAGTAGAAATTTTTCCCATTGCCTATCCAACAACATCCAAAGATTTCTAATTTCTCTGTCCACAGCTGCTTGGGTTTAATGAACATAGGTACGGCACTGCTTAGTCCAAAATTAGGTTGACCTCAACTAATGCAAACTTACGATCTTCATCTTCGTGCTCATAGGAGTTTTTTTCTTTTGTTAACCATCTCTTTCTAATGCCGTCTACGGTTATTGTATCTCTGCTGCAAATAAAGCATCAAATGTACTCAAATATTTATTATAATTTTCAAACTTTGGATTAAGTTTTACCATAAAGCTAGTTTAGTTTAGTTATCACACATTCATTGACTATATAGATATTTGCTTACCTTTCCGGATCATTAGTGACTGATATCCACTGCTTTTCCATAGTAGTTAGCATCGAACACATGACACTGATGCTATGAATCGTTTTTTTCTATGTGGTTAAACATTATGGCCAGGGCGTTGAAAAAATTTCAAGTCAGTGACACTTATGAAATATGGTTACAATTTTTATCCCCCATGAATGAATCAGTGAATGTTTAATTAGGTATAATATTAGAAACTTCTATATGTAATAGATAGGAGATGGATTAACAGATATAACTGTAATTTGTAAACATCATAAAGTCATTTTTGATACAGCACTTTGTGCTACCAGTGCCTCAATGAGGCCATGGCAGTGGAGGATGATGCACAGTCAGACGAGACCACACTTGCCCTTGCAAACAAAGTTCCCAAAATGGCCTGTGGAAAAACTACTACTAAACAGTCGACCCATAACCTTGTGCCCAAAGCTGTGCGGAGCTTGTGTTAAAAATTGAATGCACTCAAACCAAACTAGCTAGGCATACTCTATGCTCCGAAGAACTGGATACACAATGAATATATTTCAATAAATTTCTATGAACCTATTATATTTCCATAGGAAGTTCTATTGGAAATGGATACCTTGCCAATAGAGAACAGCAATTACGCACCTGATAAAGAATAATATTAATAAATAACAGATGAAAATTTTAAAACTTAGGTCTCACATTTTTCCTTAAGTAGATAATCAGCAACTTCCCATTGATCAGTATTTCATGAATAACTCCTAAACAATCAGTTATACAAAAATATCTTTCACACAAAAGTTATATTAAATTGCATTCTCTAAAACTTTTATAAATAATTGTATACACCTAAGTATCAGATTAATGGAGATATTTTGCAAAAATCAGAAACGAGCCTCAAAAGTAGAACTAGACTTCCAGCTAACCGATTTAAACCAGAAACTCTAACGACACCAACCAAAGTACTATATATGAAATTTGACGTTGATAAAACAAACAGTTTTCATATTTCAGTGCCCACAAAGTACATAATCAGCTACTTCCGGTTTATCAGTATTTCACCAATAACTCCTTACCAGTCAGTGATAAAAATATGTTCAATACAGCAGTTATGGAAAATTACATTTTCTAAAACAATAGTATAAACCTAAATACCATTTTTTTTGAGATATTTCACAACAAAGGAAATTTGCTTCCAAGAATGAAAAAGCTCAACTTCTGGTTAAAAGATTTACTCCAAAAAATTATCAACTCTGTCAGCACCCCACAGTATATATGTGAAGTTTGGTACTGATAGGGCTAATAGTTTTCACGTTAGAGTGCCCACAAGCACACAAACACACACAGATGCTGACATCATTCCAAAAATGGTCAGAACGTATTCTAGGGACCCCAAAACATGTATTTCGGTTGAAATCTCAAAGTCAAATTTTTTCATGAAAACAATACTTTCTATATGCTATGAATATGGAGAAAGTAAAAACCCAATTAGCATGAAGGAACTGACCCTAAAATACATTGTATATTGGCAATAACAAAACATCTTCTACCACTATTCAAAGAGTCTAAACTATTTTGGATACAGAACACCCATTGCCATTTTACACTTCCATTATTTCATTGAATTTAAGAAAAATAAATCCAACAAAGCAAACCAAAAGACTGCTTAAATGTAAAGTAACCACAAGGATGATCATTGAAATAAATCAGATTTCCAAAAATACATCCCATAAACTTCGTCCATGATCTCCAATTGGAAATTTTCCTATAACTATAATTAAATCTGCTAGTTAAGATGGCAGACATTGGCTGACTCAAGCATATTGACGAAATCATATTGCGACCTGTATAACAGAATATATTGACAGTAATTGCAATATTATATCTAAAAATATATTATAACTAAACAAGGCGTGAAATATATATAAAAAATTTTAAACTCCCCAGAAAATTATGATCATGCACCGCCAAATCGAGCATAGAGCAATGTGAAACGAAAAGCCGGAGCAAAGATATTTTGAAAGGAGAGGATTTAACAGAACTTCAACAGAACGAACGGAAGACCATAACAATTCAACAGAGGCAAACTGGAGCAACGTATATGAATAAAATTCCTGATTTTCCCCATCATACCATCTAAATCTAGTGTATCATACTTGAAACCCAATTAAGTTATCACTACCGATTAAAACCATAAATTTACATGATATAACACCATTGAAACTTGATCAAAGAAATAATTAGGTCTTGCATTGTTTTAGGAAAACATAGAGATGCATTTCAAAACAATGAATTGAAAACAATATACGTAATAATATCTTTTGGCAGACATTGGCTTACACAAGCATATTGACAAATTCATATTGCAACCTGTAAAACGGAATATATTGACAGTAATTGCAATATTATATCTAAAAATATATTATAACTAAACAAGGCGTGAAGTATATATAAAAAATAATAAATTCCGCAGAATATTATGATCATGTACCCCCGAATGGAGCATAGAGCAATGTGAAAGGAAAAGCCAGAGCAAAGACATTTTGAAAGGAGAGGATTTAACAGTACTTCAACAGAACGAACGGAAAACCATAACAATTCAACAGAGGCAAACTGGAGCAACGTATATGAATAAAATTCCTGCTTTTCCCAATCATACCATCTAAATCTAGTTTATCATACTTGAATCCCAATAAACTTATCACTACCGATTATAAACATAAATTGACATGATATAACACCATTGAAACTTGATCAAAGAAATAATTAGGTCTTGCATTGTATTGGAAACCTTAGAGACGCATTTCAAAACAATGAATTGAAAACAATATATGTAATAATATCTTACTCTGTAGCCACCCTTAAAGCACTCAGTGGCTGTCGTTATACTACCCTCGCCCTAAACAGGAGCCATCGAGAGGCCTCGTACATTCTTCCAATAATTTCTCCGCAACTTGGTGTCTCCCTTAAGAACTGTCCCATACTGTACACTGCATTGGTCCATTTCCACCATTCTCCACTCTACTCCCAAGTTGCAGCACTCTGGAGCTTCTGGTATTATTAGAGGAACATTCAGTGCATATTCTCTATATGAATAATAGGACAAACACATAATATATTTATTATAATTATAAACGCCGATTGAAATTCCAGTAATAGCAGCAGATCATATTAGATGATTACAAATCAATGAAACAAGGAAATTACAATTTGGGATGCATAGTGCTAAACCCTTATTAAAATGAGGATCTATTAAATGATAAAAGAGTTACCTTAGATTATTCAAGAGGAGAGCCTGCACGAACCTTCTCAAACTAACCTGTAGTATCTGGTTCATCGATTTCTTCCACATCTCAGCTTTATAGTAGGTCATGGTTTTTACTCAAGATCATTAGGTACAGAATGACTTATCTTGCCAAAGCAATTAGGAATGTGCTGCTGCAGTTCCTATGTATTTTACAATTTTTCTCTCCCACAGAATGGTTAAGGAGGAAATTTTAAGGTAGGAACACCAGTCACTATATCAATAATGTATTTATTAGCTCCCCATTCCTGAAAGGTTAGAAAAGAGACCATGAATATTCAATTACAAAATTCATATCATAAAAAGTATTATTTTCTAATGATAATCAGATGCCAATACTTAAAAAAATATATATTCTAAAATCTTTAAAAAAACATACCTTATTTTGTCATCACCAATTGGGAAGGCATTGGAATCCTTCCATCCAAAGATAATCTCAAATAAGATGCCTTCTTCAAAGCACATCGATTATTAAAACATCTCACTAGACATGAGAGGTCAGATCAGACCCTCTACATGAAATCTTCAAGTTTTAGTCCCATAATGGGCAGAACTTCTCAATCAAGCCGAGAGGCAAAAGGCCTCTCGTTGACGAGAATTGTATCTGCAAATGGTATCTCTCTTTTGTTAGCTACCAGAAAATCTTGAAGGACAAAACATCTCAATCGGAATCCTGATCGTCGATGAGAATATTATTTTGCCAAAGGTAGCTTTCTATTGAGTGATACCATGAGGTACGCAGACCCTCTTTCCATGGACAGAACCTCTCAAACAGGAGAGGCATTACACCTCCCCTGAAGAGAACTGTATTCTGAAAATAGTACCTTACATTTGAGAGTTACCCAGTGGTCCCGAGACCCACTCGATGGACAGAATCTCTCGACCTGGGGGTGGCATCACACCACTCCATAGTGAGAATTTTATTCTGCTAGGGTAGCTCTCTTTTGAAGTTACCAGAAGACCAGCAGACCATTCAGCAGGAAGTCTTACATGGAGATTTTAAGGTAGGTAAACCAGTACACCTTTATCAATAAGGTATTTATAAGCACCCCATTCCTGAAAGGTTAGAAAAGAGACCATTAATATTCAATGAAAAATTTTAATCATAAAAATTATTATTTTCTAATGATAATCAGATGACAATAATTAAAAAATATATACTAAAATCTTTACAAAAACATACCTTATTTTGTCATCACCAATTGGGAAGGCATTGGAATCCCTTCATCCAACGATAATCTCAAATAAGATGCCTTCTTCAAAGAGCATCGATAATTAAAACGTCTCACTAGACATGAGAGGTCAGATCAGACCCTCTACATGAAATCTTCAAGTTTTAGTCCCATAATGGGCAGAACTTCTCAATCAAGAGAGGCAAAATGCCTCTCGATGACGAGAATTGTATCTGCAAATGGTATCTCTCTTTTGTTAGCTACCAGAAAATCTTGAAGGGCAAAACATCTCAATCGGAATCCTAATCGTCGATGAGAATATTATTTTGCCAAAGGTAGCTATCTATTGAGTGATACCATGAGGTACGCAGACCCTCTTTCCATGGGCAGAACCTCTCAAACAGGAGAGGCATTACACCTCCCCTGAAGAGAACTGTATTCTGAAAATAGTACCTTACATTTGAGAGTTACCCAGTGGTCCCGAGACCCACTCGATGGACAGAATCTCTCGACCTGGGGGTGGCATCACACCACTCCATAGTGAGAATTTTATTCTGCTAGGGTAGCTCTCTTTTGAAGTTACCAGAAGACCTCTCCATATGGGTACCTATAAAGCAATAGTTGATAATTATGGCCTTAAAATAATTGAATCATTTTGTCCAATTTTATTTATATATTTCTAAAATTATTTTAGGCTTAAACCTATTTACTCTAAAATTTGTAACCATATGATGATCGATTACCTCGAAAGTCCAGTTAATTTATTGAAGAAGTAGAAATTTTTCCCATTGCCTATCCAACAACATCCAAAGATTTCTAATTTCTCTGTCCACAGCTGCTTGGGTTTAATGAACATAGGTACGGCACTGCTTAGTCCAAAATTAGGTTGACCTCAACTAATGCAAACTTACGATCTTCATCTTCGTGCTCATAGGAGTTTTTTTCTTTTGTTAACCATCTCTTTCTAATGCCGTCTACGGTTATTGTATCTCTGCTGCAAATAAAGCATCAAATGTACTCAAATATTTATTATAATTTTCAAACTTTGGATTAAGTTTTACCATAAAGCTAGTTTAGTTTAGTTATCACACATTCATTGACTATATAGATATTTGCTTACCTTTCCGGATCATTAGTGACTGATATCCACTGCTTTTCCATAGTAGTTAGCATCGAACACATGACACTGATGCTATGAATCGTTTTTTTCTATGTGGTTAAACATTATGGCCAGGGCGTTGAAAAAATTTCAAGTCAGTGACACTTATGAAATATGGTTACAATTTTTATCCCCCATGAATGAATCAGTGAATGTTTAATTAGGTATAATATTAGAAACTTCTATATGTAATAGATAGGAGATGGATTAACAGATATAACTGTAATTTGTAAACATCATAAAGTCATTTTTGATACAGCACTTTGTGCTACCAGTGCCTCAATGAGGCCATGGCAGTGGAGGATGATGCACAGTCAGACGAGACCACACTTGCCCTTGCAAACAAAGTTCCCAAAATGGCCTGTGGAAAAACTACTACTAAACAGTCGACCCATAACCTTGTGCCCAAAGCTGTGCGGAGCTTGTGTTAAAAATTGAATGCACTCAAACCAAACTAGCTAGGCATACTCTATGCTCCGAAGAACTGGATACACAATGAATATATTTCAATAAATTTCTATGAACCTATTATATTTCCATAGGAAGTTCTATTGGAAATGGATACCTTGCCAATAGAGAACAGCAATTACGCACCTGATAAAGAATAATATTAATAAATAACA
Source organism: Sympetrum striolatum (assembly GCA_947579665.1). Lineage (NCBI taxonomy): Eukaryota > Metazoa > Arthropoda > Insecta > Odonata > Libellulidae > Sympetrum > Sympetrum striolatum. The sequence continues at coordinate 118,493 of CANPUZ010000025.1, forward strand.
GATGAAAATTTTAAAACTTAGGTCTCACATTTTTCCTTAAGTAGATAATCAGCAACTTCCCATTGATCAGTATTTCATGAATAACTCCTAAACAATCAGTTATACAAAAATATCTTTCACACAAAAGTTATATTAAATTGCATTCTCTAAAACTTTTATAAATAATTGTATACACCTAAGTATCAGATTAATGGAGATATTTTGCAAAAATCAGAAACGAGCCTCAAAAGTAGAACTAGACTTCCAGCTAACCGATTTAAACCAGAAACTCTAACGACACCAACCAAAGTACTATATATGAAATTTGACGTTGATAAAACAAACAGTTTTCATATTTCAGTGCCCACAAAGTACATAATCAGCTACTTCCGGTTTATCAGTATTTCACCAATAACTCCTTACCAGTCAGTGATAAAAATATGTTCAATACAGCAGTTATGGAAAATTACATTTTCTAAAACAATAGTATAAACCTAAATACCATTTTTTTTGAGATATTTCACAACAAAGGAAATTTGCTTCCAAGAATGAAAAAGCTCAACTTCTGGTTAAAAGATTTACTCCAAAAAATTATCAACTCTGTCAGCACCCCACAGTATATATGTGAAGTTTGGTACTGATAGGGCTAATAGTTTTCACGTTAGAGTGCCCACAAGCACACAAACACACACAGATGCTGACATCATTCCAAAAATGGTCAGAACGTATTCTAGGGACCCCAAAACATGTATTTCGGTTGAAATCTCAAAGTCAAATTCTTTCATGAAAACAATACTTTCTATATGCTATGAATATGGAGAAAGTAAAAACCCAATTAGCATGAAGGAACTGACCCTAAAATACATTGTATATTGGCAATAACAAAACATCTTCTACCACTATTCAAAGAGTCTAAACTATTTTGGATACAGAACACCCATTGCCATTTTACACTTCCATTATTTCATTGAATTTAAGAAAAATAAATCCAACAAAGCAACCCAAAAGACTGCTTAAATGTAAAGTAACCACAAGGATGATCATTGAAATAAATCAGATTTCCAGAAAAACATCCCATAAACTTCGTCCATGATCTCCAATTGGAAATTTTCCTATAACTATAATTAAATCTGCTAGTTAAGATGGCAGACATTGGCTGACTCAAGCATATTGACGAAATCATATTGCGACCTGTATAACAGAATATATTGACAGTAATTGCAATATTATATCTAAAAATATATTATAACTAAACAAGGCGTGAAATATATATAAAAAATTTTAAACTCCCCAGAAAATTATGATCATGCACCGCCAAATCGAGCATAGAGCAATGTGAAACGAAAAGCCGGAGCAAAGATATTTTGAAAGGAGAGGATTTAACAGAACTTCAACAGAACGAACGGAAGACCATAACAATTCAACAGAGGCAAACTGGAGCAACGTATATGAATAAAATTCCTGATTTTCCCCATCATACCATCTAAATCTAGTGTATCATACTTGAAACCCAATTAAGTTATCACTACCGATTAAAAACATAAATTTACATGATATAACACCATTGAAACTTGATCAAAGAAATAATTAGGTCTTGCATTGTTTTAGGAAAACATAGAGATGCATTTCAAAACAATGAATTGAAAACAATATACGTAATAATATCTTTTGGCAGACATTGGCTTACACAAGCATATTGACAAAATCATATTGCAACCTGTAAAACGGAATATATTGACAGTAATTGCAATATTATATCTAAAAATATATTATAACTAAACAAGGCGTGAAATATATATAAAAAATAATAAATTCCGCAGAATATTATGATCATGTACCCCCGAATGGAGCATAGAGCAATGTGAAAGGAAAAGCCGGAGCAAAGACATTTTGAAAGGAGAGGATTTAACAGTACTTCAACAGAACGAACGGAAAACCATAACAATTCAACAGAGGCAAACTGGAGCAACGTATATGAATAAAATTCCTGCTTTTCCCAATCATACCATCTAAATCTAGTTTATCATACTTGAAACCCAATAAACTTATCACTACCGATTATAAACATAAATTGACATGATATAACACCATTGAAACTTGATCAAAGAAATAATTAGGTCTTGCATTGTATTGGAAACCTTAGAGACGCATTTCAAAACAATGAATTGAAAACAATATATGTAATAATATCTTACTCTGTAGCCACCCTTAAAGCACTCAGTGGCTGTCGTTATACTACCCTCGCCCTAAACAGGAGCCATCGAGAGGCCTCGTACATTCTTCCAATAATTTCTCCGCAACTTGGTGTCTCCCTTAAGAACTGTCCCATACTGTACACTGCATTGGTCCATTTCCACCATTCTCCACTCTACTCCCAAGTTGCAGCACTCTGGAGCTTCTGGTATTATTAGAGGAACATTCAGTGCATATTCTCTATATGAATAATAGGACAAACACATAATATATTTATTATAATTATAAACGCCGATTGAAATTCCAGTAATAGCAGCAGATCATATTAGATGATTACAAATCAATGAAACAAGGAAATTACAATTTGGGATGCATAGTGCTAAACCCTTATTGAAATGAGGATCTATTAAATGATAAAAGAGTTACCTTAGATTATTCAAGAGGAGAGCCTGCACGAACCTTCTCAAACTAACCTGTAGTATCTGGTTCATCGATTTCTTCCACATCTCAGCTTTATAGTAGGTCATGGTTTTTACTCAAGATCATTAGGTACAGAATGACTTATCTTGCCAAAGCAATTAGGAATGTGCTGCTGCAGTTCCTATGTATTTTACAATTTTTCTCTCCCACAGAATGGTTAAGGAGGAAATTTTAAGGTAGGAACACCAGTCACTATATCAATAATGTATTTATTAGCTCCCCATTCCTGAAAGGTTAGAAAAGAGACCATGAATATTCAATTACAAAATTCATATCATAAAAAGTATTATTTTCTAATGATAATCAGATGCCAATACTTAAAAAAATATATATTCTAAAATCTTTACAAAAACATACCTTATTTTGTCATCACCAATTGGGAAGGCATTGGAATCCTTCCATCCAAAGATAATCTCAAATAAGATGCCTTCTTCAAAGCACATCGATTATTAAAACATCTCACTAGACATGAGAGGTCAGATCAGACCCTCTACATGAAATCTTCAAGTTTTAGTCCCATAATGGGCAGAACTTCTCAATCAAGAGAGGCAAAAGGCCTCTCGTTGACGAGAATTGTATCTGCAAATGGTATCTCTCTTTTGTTAGCTACCAGAAAATCTTGAAGGGCAAAACATCTCAATCGGAATCCTGATCGTCGATGAGAATATTATTTTGCCAAAGGTAGCTTTCTATTGAGTGATACCATGAGGTACGCAGACCCTCTTTCCATGGGCAGAACCTCTCAAACAGGAGAGGCATTACACCTCCCCTGAAGAGAACTGTATTCTGAAAATGGTAACATACATTTGAGAGTTACCTAGTGGTTCACAGACCCACTCGATGGACAGAATCTCTCGACCTGGGGATGGCATCACACCACTCCATAGTGAGAATTTTATTCTGCTAGGGTAGCTCTCTTTTGAAGTTACCAGAAGACCAGCAGACCATTCAGCAGGAAGTCTTACATGGAGATTTTAAGGTAGGTAAACCAGTACACCTTTATCAATAAGGTATTTATAAGCACCCCATTCCTGAAAGGTTAGAAAAGAGACCATTAATATTCAATGAAAAATTTTAATCATAAAAATTATTATTTTCTAATGATAATCAGATGCCAATAATTAAAAAAGATATACTAAAATCTTTAGAAAAACATACCTTAATTTGTCATCACCAATTGGGAAGGCATTGGAATCCCTTCATCCAACGATAATCTCAAATAAGATGCCTTCTTCAAAGAGCATCGATAATTAAAACGTCTCACTAGACATGAGAGGTCAGATCAGACCCTCTACATGAAATCTTCAAGTTTTAGTCCCATAATGGGCAGAACTTCTCAATCAAGAGAGGCAAAATGCCTCTCGGTGACGAGAATTGTATCTGCAAATGGTATCTCTCTTTTGTTAGCTACCAGAAAATCTTGAAGGGCAAAACATCTCAATCGGAATCCTAATCGTCGATGAGAATATTATTTTGCCAAAGGTAGCTATCTATTGAGTGATACCATGAGGTACGCAGACCCTCTTTCCATGGGCAGAACCTCTCAAACAGGAGAGGCATTACACCTCCCCTGAAGAGAACTGTATTCTGAAAATAGTACCTTACATTTGAGAGTTACCCAGTGGTCCCGAGACCCACTCGATGGACAGAATCTCTTGACCTGGGGGTGGCATCACACCACTCCATAGTGAGAATTTTATTCTGCTAGGGTAGCTCTCTTTTGAAGTTACCAGAAGACCTCTCCATATGGGTACCTATAAAGCAATAGTTGATAATTATGGCCTTAAAATAATTGAATCATTTTGTCCAATTTTATTTATATATTTCTAAAATTATTTTAGGCTTAAACCTATTTACTCTAAAATTTGTAACCATATGATGATCGATTACCTCGAAAGTCCAGTTAATTTATTGAAGAAGTAGAAATTTTTCCCATTGCCTATCCAACAACATCCAAAGATTTCTAATTTCTCTGTCCACAGCTGCTTGGGTTTAATGAACATAGGTACGGCACTGCTTAGTCCAAAATTAGGTTGACCTCAACTAATGCAAACTTACGATCTTCATCTTCGTGCTCATAGGAGTTTTTTTCTTTTGTTAACCATCTCTTTCTAATGCCGTCTACGGTTATTGTATCTCTGCTGCAAATAAAGCATCAAATGTACTCAAATATTTATTATAATTTTCAAACTTTGGATTAAGTTTTACCATAAAGCTAGTTTAGTTTAGTTATCACACATTCATTGACTATATAGATATTTGCTTACCTTTCCGGATCATTAGTGACTGATATCCACTGCTTTTCCATAGTAGTTAGCATCGAACACATGACACTGATGCTATGAATCGTTTTTTTCTATGTGGTTAAACATTATGGCCAGGGCGTTGAAAAAATTTCAAGTCAGTGACACTTATGAAATATGGTTACAATTTTTATCCCCCATGAATGAATCAGTGAATGTTTAATTAGGTATAATATTAGAAACTTCTATATGTAATAGATAGGAGATGGATTAACAGATATAACTGTAATTTGTAAACATCATAAAGTCATTTTTGATACAGCACTTTGTGCTACCAGTGCCTCAATGAGGCCATGGCAGTGGAGGATGATGCACAGTCAGACGAGACCACACTTGCCCTTGCAAACAAAGTTCCCAAAATGGCCTGTGGAAAAACTACTACTAAACAGTCGACCCATAACCTTGTGCCCAAAGCTGTGCGGAGCTTGTGTTAAAAATTGAATGCACTCAAACCAAACTAGCTAGGCATACTCTATGCTCCGAAGAACTGGATACACAATGAATATATTTCAATAAATTTCTATGAACCTATTATATTTCCATAGGAAGTTCTATTGGAAATGGATACCTTGCCAATAGAGAACAGCAATTACGCACCTGATAAAGAATAATATTAATAAATAACAGATGAAAATTTTAAAACTTAGGTCTCACATTTTTCCTTAAGTAGATAATCAGCAACTTCCCATTGATCAGTATTTCATGAATAACTCCTAAACAATCAGTTATACAAAAATATCTTTCACACAAAAGTTATATTAAATTGCATTCTCTAAAACTTTTATAAATAATTGTATACACCTAAGTATCAGATTAATGGAGATATTTTGCAAAAATCAGAAACGAGCCTCAAAAGTAGAACTAGACTTCCAGCTAACCGATTTAAACCAGAAACTCTAACGACACCAACCAAAGTACTATATATGAAATTTGACGTTGATAAAACAAACAGTTTTCATATTTCAGTGCCCACAAAGTACATAATCAGCTACTTCCGGTTTATCAGTATTTCACCAATAACTCCTTACCAGTCAGTGATAAAAATATGTTCAATACAGCAGTTATGGAAAATTACATTTTCTAAAACAATAGTATAAACCTAAATACCATTTTTTTTGAGATATTTCACAACAAAGGAAATTTGCTTCCAAGAATGAAAAAGCTCAACTTCTGGTTAAAAGATTTACTCCAAAAAATTATCAACTCTGTCAGCACCCCACAGTATATATGTGAAGTTTGGTACTGATAGGGCTAATAGTTTTCACGTTAGAGTGCCCACAAGCACACAAACACACACAGATGCTGACATCATTCCAAAAATGGTCAGAACGTATTCTAGGGACCCCAAAACATGTATTTCGGTTGAAATCTCAAAGTCAAATTTTTTCATGAAAACAATACTTTCTATATGCTATGAATATGGAGAAAGTAAAAACCCAATTAGCATGAAGGAACTGACCCTAAAATACATTGTATATTGGCAATAACAAAACATCTTCTACCACTATTCAAAGAGTCTAAACTATTTTGGATACAGAACACCCATTGCCATTTTACACTTCCATTATTTCATTGAATTTAAGAAAAATAAATCCAACAAAGCAAACCAAAAGACTGCTTAAATGTAAAGTAACCACAAGGATGATCATTGAAATAAATCAGATTTCCAAAAATACATCCCATAAACTTCGTCCATGATCTCCAATTGGAAATTTTCCTATAACTATAATTAAATCTGCTAGTTAAGATGGCAGACATTGGCTGACTCAAGCATATTGACGAAATCATATTGCGACCTGTATAACAGAATATATTGACAGTAATTGCAATATTATATCTAAAAATATATTATAACTAAACAAGGCGTGAAATATATATAAAAAATTTTAAACTCCCCAGAAAATTATGATCATGCACCGCCAAATCGAGCATAGAGCAATGTGAAACGAAAAGCCGGAGCAAAGATATTTTGAAAGGAGAGGATTTAACAGAACTTCAACAGAACGAACGGAAGACCATAACAATTCAACAGAGGCAAACTGGAGCAACGTATATGAATAAAATTCCTGATTTTCCCCATCATACCATCTAAATCTAGTGTATCATACTTGAAACCCAATTAAGTTATCACTACCGATTAAAACCATAAATTTACATGATATAACACCATTGAAACTTGATCAAAGAAATAATTAGGTCTTGCATTGTTTTAGGAAAACATAGAGATGCATTTCAAAACAATGAATTGAAAACAATATACGTAATAATATCTTTTGGCAGACATTGGCTTACACAAGCATATTGACAAATTCATATTGCAACCTGTAAAACGGAATATATTGACAGTAATTGCAATATTATATCTAAAAATATATTATAACTAAACAAGGCGTGAAGTATATATAAAAAATAATAAATTCCGCAGAATATTATGATCATGTACCCCCGAATGGAGCATAGAGCAATGTGAAAGGAAAAGCCAGAGCAAAGACATTTTGAAAGGAGAGGATTTAACAGTACTTCAACAGAACGAACGGAAAACCATAACAATTCAACAGAGGCAAACTGGAGCAACGTATATGAATAAAATTCCTGCTTTTCCCAATCATACCATCTAAATCTAGTTTATCATACTTGAATCCCAATAAACTTATCACTACCGATTATAAACATAAATTGACATGATATAACACCATTGAAACTTGATCAAAGAAATAATTAGGTCTTGCATTGTATTGGAAACCTTAGAGACGCATTTCAAAACAATGAATTGAAAACAATATATGTAATAATATCTTACTCTGTAGCCACCCTTAAAGCACTCAGTGGCTGTCGTTATACTACCCTCGCCCTAAACAGGAGCCATCGAGAGGCCTCGTACATTCTTCCAATAATTTCTCCGCAACTTGGTGTCTCCCTTAAGAACTGTCCCATACTGTACACTGCATTGGTCCATTTCCACCATTCTCCACTCTACTCCCAAGTTGCAGCACTCTGGAGCTTCTGGTATTATTAGAGGAACATTCAGTGCATATTCTCTATATGAATAATAGGACAAACACATAATATATTTATTATAATTATAAACGCCGATTGAAATTCCAGTAATAGCAGCAGATCATATTAGATGATTACAAATCAATGAAACAAGGAAATTACAATTTGGGATGCATAGTGCTAAACCCTTATTAAAATGAGGATCTATTAAATGATAAAAGAGTTACCTTAGATTATTCAAGAGGAGAGCCTGCACGAACCTTCTCAAACTAACCTGTAGTATCTGGTTCATCGATTTCTTCCACATCTCAGCTTTATAGTAGGTCATGGTTTTTACTCAAGATCATTAGGTACAGAATGACTTATCTTGCCAAAGCAATTAGGAATGTGCTGCTGCAGTTCCTATGTATTTTACAATTTTTCTCTCCCACAGAATGGTTAAGGAGGAAATTTTAAGGTAGGAACACCAGTCACTATATCAATAATGTATTTATTAGCTCCCCATTCCTGAAAGGTTAGAAAAGAGACCATGAATATTCAATTACAAAATTCATATCATAAAAAGTATTATTTTCTAATGATAATCAGATGCCAATACTTAAAAAAATATATATTCTAAAATCTTTAAAAAAACATACCTTATTTTGTCATCACCAATTGGGAAGGCATTGGAATCCTTCCATCCAAAGATAATCTCAAATAAGATGCCTTCTTCAAAGCACATCGATTATTAAAACATCTCACTAGACATGAGAGGTCAGATCAGACCCTCTACATGAAATCTTCAAGTTTTAGTCCCATAATGGGCAGAACTTCTCAATCAAGCCGAGAGGCAAAAGGCCTCTCGTTGACGAGAATTGTATCTGCAAATGGTATCTCTCTTTTGTTAGCTACCAGAAAATCTTGAAGGACAAAACATCTCAATCGGAATCCTGATCGTCGATGAGAATATTATTTTGCCAAAGGTAGCTTTCTATTGAGTGATACCATGAGGTACGCAGACCCTCTTTCCATGGGCAGAACCTCTCAAACAGGAGAGGCATTACACCTCCCCTGAAGAGAACTGTATTCTGAAAATAGTACCTTACATTTGAGAGTTACCCAGTGGTCCCGAGACCCACTCGATGGACAGAATCTCTCGACCTGGGGGTGGCATCACACCACTCCATAGTGAGAATTTTATTCTGCTAGGGTAGCTCTCTTTTGAAGTTACCAGAAGACCAGCAGACCATTCAGCAGGAAGTCTTACATGGAGATTTTAAGGTAGGTAAACCAGTACACCTTTATCAATAAGGTATTTATAAGCACCCCATTCCTGAAAGGTTAGAAAAGAGACCATTAATATTCAATGAAAAATTTTAATCATAAAAATTATTATTTTCTAATGATAATCAGATGACAATAATTAAAAAATATATACTAAAATCTTTACAAAAACATACCTTATTTTGTCATCACCAATTGGGAAGGCATTGGAATCCCTTCATCCAACGATAATCTCAAATAAGATGCCTTCTTCAAAGAGCATCGATAATTAAAACGTCTCACTAGACATGAGAGGTCAGATCAGACCCTCTACATGAAATCTTCAAGTTTTAGTCCCATAATGGGCAGAACTTCTCAATCAAGAGAGGCAAAATGCCTCTCGATGACGAGAATTGTATCTGCAAATGGTATCTCTCTTTTGTTAGCTACCAGAAAATCTTGAAGGGCAAAACATCTCAATCGGAATCCTAATCGTCGATGAGAATATTATTTTGCCAAAGGTAGCTATCTATTGAGTGATACCATGAGGTACGCAGACCCTCTTTCCATGGGCAGAACCTCTCAAACAGGAGAGGCATTACACCTCCCCTGAAGAGAACTGTATTCTGAAAATAGTACCTTACATTTGAGAGTTACCCAGTGGTCCCGAGACCCACTCGATGGACAGAATCTCTCGACCTGGGGGTGGCATCACACCACTCCATAGTGAGAATTTTATTCTGCTAGGGTAGCTCTCTTTTGAAGTTACCAGAAGACCTCTCCATATGGGTACCTATAAAGCAATAGTTGATAATTATGGCCTTAAAATAATTGAATCATTTTGTCCAATTTTATTTATATATTTCTAAAATTATTTTAGGCTTAAACCTATTTACTCTAAAATTTGTAACCATATGATGATCGATTACCTCGAAAGTCCAGTTAATTTATTGAAGAAGTAGAAATTTTTCCCATTGCCTATCCAACAACATCCAAAGATTTCTAATTTCTCTGTCCACAGCTGCTTGGGTTTAATGAACATAGGTACGGCACTGCTTAGTCCAAAATTAGGTTGACCTCAACTAATGCAAACTTACGATCTTCATCTTCGTGCTCATAGGAGTTTTTTTCTTTTGTTAACCATCTCTTTCTAATGCCGTCTACGGTTATTGTATCTCTGCTGCAAATAAAGCATCAAATGTACTCAAATATTTATTATAATTTTCAAACTTTGGATTAAGTTTTACCATAAAGCTAGTTTAGTTTAGTTATCACACATTCATTGACTATATAGATATTTGCTTACCTTTCCGGATCATTAGTGACTGATATCCACTGCTTTTCCATAGTAGTTAGCATCGAACACATGACACTGATGCTATGAATCGTTTTTTTCTATGTGGTTAAACATTATGGCCAGGGCGTTGAAAAAATTTCAAGTCAGTGACACTTATGAAATATGGTTACAATTTTTATCCCCCATGAATGAATCAGTGAATGTTTAATTAGGTATAATATTAGAAACTTCTATATGTAATAGATAGGAGATGGATTAACAGATATAACTGTAATTTGTAAACATCATAAAGTCATTTTTGATACAGCACTTTGTGCTACCAGTGCCTCAATGAGGCCATGGCAGTGGAGGATGATGCACAGTCAGACGAGACCACACTTGCCCTTGCAAACAAAGTTCCCAAAATGGCCTGTGGAAAAACTACTACTAAACAGTCGACCCATAACCTTGTGCCCAAAGCTGTGCGGAGCTTGTGTTAAAAATTGAATGCACTCAAACCAAACTAGCTAGGCATACTCTATGCTCCGAAGAACTGGATACACAATGAATATATTTCAATAAATTTCTATGAACCTATTATATTTCCATAGGAAGTTCTATTGGAAATGGATACCTTGCCAATAGAGAACAGCAATTACGCACCTGATAAAGAATAATATTAATAAATAACAGATGAAAATTTTAAAACTTAGGTCTCACATTTTTCCTTAAGTAGATAATCAGCAACTTCCCATTGATCAGTATTTCATGAATAACTCCTAAACAATCAGTTATACAAAAATATCTTTCACACAAAAGTTATATTAAATTGCATTCTCTAAAACTTTTATAAATAATTGTATACACCTAAGTATCAGATTAATGGAGATATTTTGCAAAAATCAGAAACGAGCCTCAAAAGTAGAACTAGACTTCCAGCTAACCGATTTAAACCAGAAACTCTAACGACACCAACCAAAGTACTATATATGAAATTTGACGTTGATAAAACAAACAGTTTTCATATTTCAGTGCCCACAAAGTACATAATCAGCTACTTCCGGTTTATCAGTATTTCACCAATAACTCCTTACCAGTCAGTGATAAAAATATGTTCAATACAGCAGTTATGGAAAATTACATTTTCTAAAACAATAGTATAAACCTAAATACCATTTTTTTTGAGATATTTCACAACAAAGGAAATTTGCTTCCAAGAATGAAAAAGCTCAACTTCTGGTTAAAAGATTTACTCCAAAAAATTATCAACTCTGTCAGCACCCCACAGTATATATGTGAAGTTTGGTACTGATAGGGCTAATAGTTTTCACGTTAGAGTGCCCACAAGCACACAAACACACACAGATGCTGACATCATTCCAAAAATGGTCAGAACGTATTCTAGGGACCCCAAAACATGTATTTCGGTTGAAATCTCAAAGTCAAATTTTTTCATGAAAACAATACTTTCTATATGCTATGAATATGGAGAAAGTAAAAACCCAATTAGCATGAAGGAACTGACCCTAAAATACATTGTATATTGGCAATAACAAAACATCTTCTACCACTATTCAAAGAGTCTAAACTATTTTGGATACAGAACACCCATTGCCATTTTACACTTCCATTATTTCATTGAATTTAAGAAAAATAAATCCAACAAAGCAACCCAAAAGACTGCTTAAATGTAAAGTAACCACAAGGATGATCATTGAAATAAATCAGATTTCCAGAAAAACATCCCATAAACTTCGTCCATGATCTCCAATTGGAAATTTTCCTATAACTATAATTAAATCTGCTAGTTAAGATGGCAGACATTGGCTGACTCAAGCATATTGACGAAATCATATTGCGACCTGTATAACAGAATATATTGACAGTAATTGCAATATTATATCTAAAAATATATTATAACTAAACAAGGCGTGAAATATATATAAAAAATTTTAAACTCCCCAGAAAATTATGATCATGCACCGCCAAATCGAGCATAGAGCAATGTGAAACGAAAAGCCGGAGCAAAGATATTTTGAAAGGAGAGGATTTAACAGAACTTCAACAGAACGAACGGAAGACCATAACAATTCAACAGAGGCAAACTGGAGCAACGTATATGAATAAAATTCCTGATTTTCCCCATCATACCATCTAAATCTAGTGTATCATACTTGAAACCCAATTAAGTTATCACTACCGATTAAAAACATAAATTTACATGATATAACACCATTGAAACTTGATCAAAGAAATAATTAGGTCTTGCATTGTTTTAGGAAAACATAGAGATGCATTTCAAAACAATGAATTGAAAACAATATACGTAATAATATCTTTTGGCAGACATTGGCTTACACAAGCATATTGACAAAATCATATTGCAACCTGTAAAACGGAATATATTGACAGTAATTGCAATATTATATCTAAAAATATATTATAACTAAACAAGGCGTGAAATATATATAAAAAATAATAAATTCCGCAGAATATTATGATCATGTACCCCCGAATGGAGCATAGAGCAATGTGAAAGGAAAAGCCGGAGCAAAGACATTTTGAAAGGAGAGGATTTAACAGTACTTCAACAGAACGAACGGAAAACCATAACAATTCAACAGAGGCAAACTGGAGCAACGTATATGAATAAAATTCCTGCTTTTCCCAATCATACCATCTAAATCTAGTTTATCATACTTGAAACCCAATAAACTTATCACTACCGATTATAAACATAAATTGACATGATATAACACCATTGAAACTTGATCAAAGAAATAATTAGGTCTTGCATTGTATTGGAAACCTTAGAGACGCATTTCAAAACAATGAATTGAAAACAATATATGTAATAATATCTTACTCTGTAGCCACCCTTAAAGCACTCAGTGGCTGTCGTTATACTACCCTCGCCCTAAACAGGAGCCATCGAGAGGCCTCGTACATTCTTCCAATAATTTCTCCGCAACTTGGTGTCTCCCTTAAGAACTGTCCCATACTGTACACTGCATTGGTCCATTTCCACCATTCTCCACTCTACTCCCAAGTTGCAGCACTCTGGAGCTTCTGGTATTATTAGAGGAACATTCAGTGCATATTCTCTATATGAATAATAGGACAAACACATAATATATTTATTATAATTATAAACGCCGATTGAAATTCCAGTAATAGCAGCAGATCATATTAGATGATTACAAATCAATGAAACAAGGAAATTACAATTTGGGATGCATAGTGCTAAACCCTTATTGAAATGAGGATCTATTAAATGATAAAAGAGTTACCTTAGATTATTCAAGAGGAGAGCCTGCACGAACCTTCTCAAACTAACCTGTAGTATCTGGTTCATCGATTTCTTCCACATCTCAGCTTTATAGTAGGTCATGGTTTTTACTCAAGATCATTAGGTACAGAATGACTTATCTTGCCAAAGCAATTAGGAATGTGCTGCTGCAGTTCCTATGTATTTTACAATTTTTCTCTCCCACAGAATGGTTAAGGAGGAAATTTTAAGGTAGGAACACCAGTCACTATATCAATAATGTATTTATTAGCTCCCCATTCCTGAAAGGTTAGAAAAGAGACCATGAATATTCAATTACAAAATTCATATCATAAAAAGTATTATTTTCTAATGATAATCAGATGCCAATACTTAAAAAAATATATATTCTAAAATCTTTACAAAAACATACCTTATTTTGTCATCACCAATTGGGAAGGCATTGGAATCCTTCCATCCAAAGATAATCTCAAATAAGATGCCTTCTTCAAAGCACATCGATTATTAAAACATCTCACTAGACATGAGAGGTCAGATCAGACCCTCTACATGAAATCTTCAAGTTTTAGTCCCATAATGGGCAGAACTTCTCAATCAAGAGAGGCAAAAGGCCTCTCGTTGACGAGAATTGTATCTGCAAATGGTATCTCTCTTTTGTTAGCTACCAGAAAATCTTGAAGGGCAAAACATCTCAATCGGAATCCTGATCGTCGATGAGAATATTATTTTGCCAAAGGTAGCTTTCTATTGAGTGATACCATGAGGTACGCAGACCCTCTTTCCATGGGCAGAACCTCTCAAACAGGAGAGGCATTACACCTCCCCTGAAGAGAACTGTATTCTGAAAATGGTAACATACATTTGAGAGTTACCTAGTGGTTCACAGACCCACTCGATGGACAGAATCTCTCGACCTGGGGATGGCATCACACCACTCCATAGTGAGAATTTTATTCTGCTAGGGTAGCTCTCTTTTGAAGTTACCAGAAGACCAGCAGACCATTCAGCAGGAAGTCTTACATGGAGATTTTAAGGTAGGTAAACCAGTACACCTTTATCAATAAGGTATTTATAAGCACCCCATTCCTGAAAGGTTAGAAAAGAGACCATTAATATTCAATGAAAAATTTTAATCATAAAAATTATTATTTTCTAATGATAATCAGATGCCAATAATTAAAAAAGATATACTAAAATCTTTAGAAAAACATACCTTAATTTGTCATCACCAATTGGGAAGGCATTGGAATCCCTTCATCCAACGATAATCTCAAATAAGATGCCTTCTTCAAAGAGCATCGATAATTAAAACGTCTCACTAGACATGAGAGGTCAGATCAGACCCTCTACATGAAATCTTCAAGTTTTAGTCCCATAATGGGCAGAACTTCTCAATCAAGAGAGGCAAAATGCCTCTCGGTGACGAGAATTGTATCTGCAAATGGTATCTCTCTTTTGTTAGCTACCAGAAAATCTTGAAGGGCAAAACATCTCAATCGGAATCCTAATCGTCGATGAGAATATTATTTTGCCAAAGGTAGCTATCTATTGAGTGATACCATGAGGTACGCAGACCCTCTTTCCATGGGCAGAACCTCTCAAACAGGAGAGGCATTACACCTCCCCTGAAGAGAACTGTATTCTGAAAATAGTACCTTACATTTGAGAGTTACCCAGTGGTCCCGAGACCCACTCGATGGACAGAATCTCTCGACCTGGGGGTGGCATCACACCACTCCATAGTGAGAATTTTATTCTGCTAGGGTAGCTCTCTTTTGAAGTTACCAGAAGACCTCTCCATATGGGTACCTATAAAGCAATAGTTGATAATTATGGCCTTAAAATAATTGAATCATTTTGTCCAATTTTATTTATTTTATATATTTCTAAAATTATTTTAGGCTTAAACCTATTTACTCTAAAATTTGTAACCATATGATGATCGATTACCTCGAAAGTCCAGTTAATTTATTGAAGAAGTAGACATTTTTCCCATTGCCTATCCAACAACATCCAAAGATTTCTAATTTCTCAGTCCACAGCTGCTTGGGTTTAATGAACATAGGTACGGCACTGCTTAGTCCAAATTTAGGTTGACCTCAACTAATGCAAACTAACGATCTTCATCTTCGTGCTCATAGGAGTTTTTTGCTTTTGTTTACCATCTGTTTCTAGTTTTGTCAATGTTTATTTCATCTCTGTTGTGAGAAAAGCATTAAATGCACTAAAAAATGTATAATAATTTTTAAATTTTGGATTAAGTTTTACCATAAAGCTAGCTTAGTTTAGTTATCACAAGTTTATTTACTTTATAGAAATTATCTTACCTCTCCAGATTATTATTGACCGATATCCACTCCTTTTCCATCATTAAAAGTGAGAAAACATCCCACAGTTCAACAACGCATTTATCAGCTCGAAATTATTTCTTAGCAGTAAGTGTCATGCAGGAGGAAAACATTTAAGATCAGTTTCAATTACATTAACAATTTTCTTGGAATTCTGTAAGGAGAGACCTTGATCAGTGCAATTGTTCACTCATGCCTCGGTAGCTTTCATTTCATCACAGCCATGATCAAGACTGGGACAAAAGAAAATGAGAGATACATTTTTCTCTATCCTGTACCACATGACAAATGGAAACAGTCCATTCATCAGAGTATGATAGCAGGTACAAAGGAGAATAATTGAATTAAAAATAGAAGGATCGCGAGGAAGGGCAAATACAGGAATGGGGATTCTAGAATACATAAGAAAATGGCAAAGTTACACCGAAATGAAAGATGATAACCATCACCAACTACAATGAAAATTTATCACTTGAGTCAATTGCAAATAAACTCTTGTTGCAAAGGTGATTACTTAGTAAAATGCATTGGCATACTAACCACAGGAAAAATTAAATATAATATATAAATTGTGATTTGCTAAGGATAATTGAGAGAAACAGATAAAGGGAATCATGAAATCAGAACAGAGAAACAAAGATTGGACTAGATTATCCTAAAACTCCGTAAATTCGCTAGTAAAACTTCACAATCCTTAAAACCATAATGGAAAAATATTGAAAGGAATAGCTATTGAACCGTAATTGTATATGAATTTTGTAGAAATACTGAAATAATATTCAATTTAGGCTTAAAAAATATTTTTTTATTATTATTTTTCTAAATACTAACAATTTTTAGAGGAAATATTAAGGTCAACGAATGCGACAAAGGTCGGGAAATTATAAAATGAAAAATATATGAAATGTGCAAACGATAATCAAAGGAATTGGTTATTTTAATAGTGAAGCCTGTAATGTTGTGCTCACTACCTAAGTAAATGCACTTACTTTAAGGAATCAGCTGTCTTTTTACCTAGGACGTGACTTTCTCTTACGACTGAGTTTCACTTTCTACGTCGGCAGGGAAATCAGCAGAGTACCAAGGAGGAGAAAACATCCCAGTTACTGGTCTGCTGTAAATAAATATTTGCTTTAATTAAGTTGCATTACGAATTGTCAGTTCACAGTTATTACTATTATTAATATGAATTGACAATAATGTAGCAAGGACTTATTAAATTTACAATACGACATCATAATCATTACATGAGTAAAACTTGCCTGAAATCGGCTTACGCGATTAAAATTCATGATTGAATTAAATGTATTGAAAGTGACGTACTCATTTTGTTACAAACAAGAATAAAATCTATTGATTTAATATAATTAGAATGACAAATCTAAAAAGAATGAAAATTTTATTTTGAATATGGCATGAATAAGAATACAGTATAGTACACCAAATACAGAATAATAATATTAACAATTATCGTGACTTGGCACAAAGCACTTTTGTATTGTTAAACATTATCACAAATGGTAATCATATGGTTTGCTAAAATATATTACAGGTTATACTATTTAGGTAACTATATTCAGATTCAATGAAGTTAATAATTATTTATACCACTGGCATCGCTGCTGAGTTTTTTAAATCCCGAAATCCCTTATGGTTACAATTGCCATGATATCTCATCGGAAGATACGTAAAGGAAAGTTTTTAAAAAGGCACGTGCAAAACTGGTTCCTAAGTAGTTACTGAAAGTTTCAGAATACTTAATAGTGATCGATTTAAAACATTTAACGCATTCTTAATTCCTAACCATCGTATCCAAAAAGACACACGACCGAATTACTTTTTTCTTCTAAAAGTTGGCAAGTGATACGTTAAAATTTAAATCGATTATACTGTAGGCTTTTAGGGACAGCCACTTCTTCTTATTTTCTCCGAGTACCGGGGAAAAAACAAGGAGCGCCGACAACCACGGTTTTCTGAGATATTAAACCTCCAACTCATTAGCAGCCGTGTAACAAATTTTCATTCTTTACATATGAATTGATTTGTACTACCGAAAAGAAGAAATACTACAAAACTAAAATGACCTTAGAGCAGAGAATACTTTGATACTCACTTCTTGGCTAATAAATATTTACGCCACTGGAATCGACACTGAATTTGAAATCCCGTTGGCAAAATCTCGCAAGAAACTGGAAAATATTTAAAAACGGATATTGAAAATGCGTTCCTTAATATTTGTCTAAATTTACAGAACACCCATTGATGACGGATGAAAAAGCAACTAATTCTTGATTCCTAGACAAAAATCGAAAATGATAAGCGACTGAATTACTCGGGCAAATTCTTCTAGAAGTGATCTTCGGCAATTGATACGTTAAAATTTTAATCGACAATTCATGAAAAAGAATATTTCGAAATTGTGATATTGAAAGCAGGAGTAAAGAGGTAGTTTCGTGGACGAAGGTCAAGGTGTGGAAAAGTGCTTCATTATCTCAAACAAACAGCTTTACGGTGACGCTTGGTTTCCACTGAATTACAGTTATTTAATCACTGTATTATGTTGTAACATGTATTACATAATAGAAAGATCGCGCGGCGCATACGACAGGAATAAATTCAGTAATTGGATACCTAGTAATGGAGCAGTTACCTTAAAAGCGTTATAATAAATAATCACTTAAAGTATGCATTGATAAATCTATGTGACGCAATGCAATTTGAACTCCCGATGTCGTTGCCGTTGGTGACTTCTCGTGTAGAACTCGAAAGGTCTTTAACGAGATTTTAAACCTCTAATTCATTAAAAGCCGTGTTTTAAATTTTGTTTCATGACATCAGAATTATTAAAAAATATTTACTTCCAATAAACCTGAGGCGTGCAGGAGAAAAAAAATTTGAACAGTTTCGAAGTTAATGAGTTATTCACGGCTCCAGCAACGAATATTTCGCAAAGACATAAAACGAAACTTCAGTAGAATCACACAAGGCATATTCGCTTATTGGATCACAAGTGAGCTTAACGAACGATAACTTTGCTTATTAAATGATTACTAAACTTAGCACATAACAACTAAGCTTAGCATGTGATAACTTCTTTTCCTAAGTGATAATTCCGCTTAGGAGATAATAACTCCGCTTCTCAAGCGATAACTTAGCTTAAGACTTAGTAAATAATAATTCTAAAAACTGTACCTTATATTTTTAAGTGAAAGCTTTGCTTAGCATAGGATAATTCCGCTTACAAGATGACAACTTCTCAACTTAAGAGATAACTTCGCTTTTAAGTGAAAACTTCGCAAAGCAAATGATAATAATAACTTCTCTAATGGAAATTAAAAGACCCCAATTACATCCATTTAAAAAATTATTGCTACTTAGGAAGACACAAAACCATTCCCTAGCCAGGAAATTCCGACTTGCCGGGGTTCGAACCCGAGACCTTTGCGTTGGCGTTGCTAGCGCGCTAATCACTTCGTCACCGTAGCAGGCAAGTTATTTAATCTGAGATTCCCTAAGAACAGAGAACCGAATGTAATTTCCCGAACATTGAAATTCCTGCTCATTCAAGACAACTATTCGCCGGAAATATTTTCATCGCGATAGAATATCGATGAATCACATAAATAAGCGCAGACTTAGTAAGAATATTCATTACGCGCAAACTTTCTTTCTTGAAATTTTTCCCTTGGAAGTGATATATTTCGCATTAATGTCTAACGAAACATCGGAAGTATCATCTCTTGGCATTTGAGATTCCCTTAGAACAGACAATTCTTCCGCGTCAGTAAAAATCTAATAATTTGAATTTCCGAATGTTGAAAATACGATACAAATTTAATTTGCCGAATGTTCAATCTCCCGCAAGCTCATTCGGAAAAAATCGTTCACAGAAATATTCCGTGTCATGGTAGATTAGCAATAGATAGATTAAGTGCATTGCACCCAAATACAATATGCTTTTAACATATAACTGCACTTCAAAAGTTTAAACATAACGAAAAAGATTCAAATTCTTACCGTTACTCCGGAAGTGAACCACCACGACCTTTCCCCCACGAAGTCTCACCGAGAACTGCAAATTTTGTCACGGAAAACCATTACAAAAGAGAAGCTGCGTTCTGACTGGTGAAATTTGTTTTCCCCCACCCCTACCGCCGAAAACCGTTACATTTAAAATCACCAAAAATAATGAAAATAATTATATGTTGATTTTAATTAACAGAATTTTGTTTAAATAATTACATTTTTGAAAATGGAATTAATTGTAAAACACTACTTTTAACTATAAGCGAGTTCTATAATAACCTCGAAGTTAACGATGTCTGGTATTAACTGGGTTCGGATAAACGCTACGACAAGAATCGTATTGAGAGAAGCATCTTAGTTAGAGTATGGAAGTAGATTACAATTCAAAATTAAATTAAGTTTTCAGTCCTAAAGTGAGTAAATATCCTTTTGGTTAACACTTATAAAATCCCATTCTCAATTTACCGGAAATTGCATGGATTCAAATATCGCATTGATCGTCAAGAGAGCTGCTTGTTTATAATATCAAAAATTTTGGAAAATTTACGTACATTTTGTTAAAATGCTCGAGAGAAAGTTTCGAAAACGATATTTCACGACCAAAATAATAATCTTCGTTCAATTTCTGTTCCTTTGGTGCTTGTCTCGACTCAGCACGACCATACCTTCTAATTTAATTCTTCGAAAGAAAAGAAGCCTGCAAACGATAAAAGAGAAGTTTAGGTGTATTTATTATGGAAAACTGTTTGAGCAATCTTGGTTCGAACCCAGAAAAAGTATCGAACAAAAATAAATCGGCACTTCTTTCCTGATCTCGAAGAATACTTGTGCAAATTTTTAGCCGGTTCGGACAAACGCTGTGGACTCTAATTGATGACAAACACTGAATTTATACTTTACAAATAAGGTTAGTATTTAGTTAAAATGTTCCCCTAAATCAACGTTTCAAGCGAGTGCAATCTTTAAGTCGACCAGTGATCATATTACGACACACGTTTTTAAATAATCCCACCTCTCTGTATCTGATTAACACACGAAGTTATGAATGTTTCATTGGGAAATTGATTCCTCTATTTGAATCGATAACACCGTATACGATTTTGAGTAGCAACATAAAATAACAACATTCTGGAAGGAATACTAAAGAAATGAATCGGTAACGGAAAATCCATGGAAACTCCAGCACGATGAACAAAACCATCTCAAAACTTTTCTAATCGATAGTTTAAATCGGTATTTGAAACCCAATCTAACACTATGTTGAAATAATACCAAACTTTGTTAATGCACGACTTGTATAATGTATGTCATTCGATAATTCTACTTTCCACGCCCCTCAATAACACGTTCATCGGAAGAAAGATGGATTTCGTAAAGGATTGCTCCCGTATAATTATTACCTTCGAATAGAAGTAGATATTCCAAGCCATAGAAGCTGTACGGCATGTCATTCACTGGCAAATGTTGCACAATCCAAGGAACCAGGTTCGATCTTCCAGCAGAACTCTCAATTCCACTTCCTGGTTATTATAGCTACCACACCACTCACAAACACACGGAGTATTTAAATATATTCACTACGAAACGTAATAAATTATACTTTTTAGTCGGCACAACCACATGGAAGTCATACATTCGTAGAAACAGAGTCAATCCTTGCACTCACCGTACTTCCCTTCGCTACACGCGATTCTTCTGAAAATAAAAGACAGTCGAACGAAGCGTTTCCGAAGGTGACATCGTCATTAGCAATGACCTCGTGATTTCGAAAGCTAAGGAAAAATTGCCGAAGGCAAATTTTGCCGAGAGGCAAACCTTTCTTTCAGACGTTTTCAAGTAGGAAATAGCGATGAATAGAATTAGGCATTTCGCTGATATCGTACTTACTCCACCACTTAATCTGAACCGTTCTTCTTGACCATTATCCCAACTTCTCTTCTCCCCATTGATTCCATGTCTTCAACTTTGCAGCAAATACACTTTTATCAATCGTGAATTAAACACTTCGCTCCATAAGAAAATGTTTACTAAACAAAACATTATTACATTATATTATGTGTCAGCTGATCTTGGAGGCACGCTGTGAAACCATGGTCGATCTATATAATACCGTGTAGTTAAGTAAACGTACTCCAATTTTGCTAGAAGATTTCACAGGAGCAGAATTTACACCACAAACCACCCTTATCTCATCCATTAAACTCGCTTCTCCCTTGCATGAAATGACAACGCTTCAAGTTGCCTTCCGAAAATTCCAGAACTGTCGGAACTCGATGTTCTTTCTTTCCTCGTCTGACTGACGTAACTTCAAATTCAAATGCATTGGGAAATGGTCTACTGTACAATCGAAAGAATTTTCAAAGTGCCTCAAAATTGCTCGTCTTTGTGAAGTTGATTTGTTTGAAAGAAGTCCTTTTCCTCTAGATTTATGTATTTTACCTGTGTTTCGTTGGAGTATACGTACAGGAAACGTACATGAAGAACGTTTATCGACAGTTGAAAGCCTCGACTTGACTCACAGCAATATCGTAAATCAAGTGTCGAAAAATGTGTTGTTCTAAATCTGTGATCGAAAAAATCCCAAGGAGATACTTCTGATGATTCATTGATTTCGTGCTGCAGTTCACGGGAATTGGGAATCCTTCGATCATGTTACAATAGCAAAATACAGGATTCTACTGTAAGTACAATGACATGGTGCATTGATTTGAATCTAGATGCATGTGAATATGAAATTTCACCTCGTGGCTAAGCAAAGAGTGGTTCTACTTGGCTCTCTGATATCAGAATTCACAGCGAATTTAGTAACGAATTCTGAAATGCTGTATGATAATGTAGAATTGATTGTAATACTCTTTGAAATGCTTGCAATAAACAATACGACTTGCCGAGGTAGCTTAAGTAACACCAATCAAAGATTTGAGTGAGTGGGAACTTTTTAAATTCATCCAACGAACCGATCTATTCACCGATGCATATACGATGCTTTCCACCAATGTCCATCGTTGAGATTAATTCCCGATGAAGAGCCGCAGGGTTCTGACGACATTACTGGGACATTCAAACGTGAATAACCTCATAAAAAAGCCAGTAAATGGAAACTTACAAATATAACGTATTTATAATGCAAAAAAACGATGCGATTATATATTTTCGTCTGAGTGTAAGGAATTATGGAGATGGAACAAATTGCAAATTCAACGGAAGCAATCTAGTAAAACAGCAGAAAAAACCTACGGACTGTTCTTAAATCCATCAATAATTGATTATCCATCAAAGTAATCAGACTAACATCGATGTAATTCAGTCAGATTGATGAATTTAAAAACGTGACCAGTGCTGGAATTTGCTCGAAAATTAATTTCCTACTTTCTTATTGCTTTAAAGATTTATAGATTGAAAGTGATGTAATTGTGTCTATAAATTATCTCAAATTTTCTTCCAAATTCTTGCCAAAGTGAATATGAAACGATCCAATTTTGAAGAATGTTTTATTCTAAGTGATTTTGATTCAAAATTTGGTAAAAGAATAACTCCCTGCGTACGAATTCTCCGCGTACGAATTCACTGCGTACGAATTCACCGGCGCCCGGTAAATTGGTCCGGGGGGAATTGGTACAAGGGATATATTACTGGGAAGTAGCACTCTAAAACATTGAGATGACTCACAACTGACGAAGGATTTATTTGCATATTCTTAAATTGTGTCGGTTTAATGACATTATGTTTTAATTATTTGCGTTAATACTTAAAGATCATAAATTTATGACAAAGTGTTATTCAGAGTCGGGATGGTGGAATCACTAAGTTGCCTTTAATGAAGTTAAGCCTAGGTGGATATCGTATCTAATGTTTTTGCGATTGACAGAATGAGGTAAAATGTATTTATTTTACGTGCGTCTCAAATCTCTATTGATCTATATAACGATTGGGCTCAAATATATTCACTGACTGCTGATTCAGCGATTTAAATTAAAGAGTATGGCATTTATATTTTAATTAGCCTCGGGTTTCTCAATAGCTCTGGCAATAAAATAACAGCCTTGATGATGCAAACATAATCAATCAAAATCTAATAATGGGAATAAACCTCCTCCTTTAGTATAGTTAAATACATTCTAAATTAGTAATAATAAGATATGAAAAATACGAGCTATTCTGGATATCAATCAAATGCAGATATAAAAGTTGAAGTTATGCCCAATACTTATGAAATAATGTCTATAAATACAATTAATGTTTTCAATCGGTACAGTATTGCGAGCTTGGAATGAGAAGCAAATACTTAAAAGAAGGCAGCATTTAACAATGTTAAAAATGTCCTTAAATAAAAAGGTTCGCCTAGTTATATGACGTCACAATTTATAACTCTGGTCTGTGCTTCAGATACGTTTTAAAGACACGAAAGTGCAACTTTTATTGGGAAAATGTAGTGAGATATATTCAATGAAAATGTAATGTTGAGTGACTACTCTGTGGTCAACGCGGAAAGTTCACGTTTGCTATTATAAATATTCACAAGTAATTTCTAACAATAAAGCATCAATAAGTAGGTAAACTGTAATAAATGATTGGTTAATAGATTTAGAAAAACGTAAGGAAACTTATGAGTTACAAAGAAGAATGAGCTAAAGTGGAACGGTATACGATCTTTAAGTTGGTTAAAGAAGTTCTATCGTAATTGAGTTTGCTCAAATAACTTAAAATCGGGTTCTAATTTGCTGAATCGAACATTCAATTTAGAAACCGTAACTCCTAAATAAGCTACAACGCCTAATAACAATACTGGCCATCTTAGACAAACGTTTGCTTTCAAACGATGACGCAGAAGGAAATTAAGTATTCTTAGTTTAGTTGGAAATGATGAAAGAAGCAATGAAATTCTCTTTGCCATGGTGTTAATCACGGATAATTAATGCAGTATTATCTTTAAATTAGAGTGGAATTCAGTTTAGAAACCAAGAAATTTAAGAGGAGAATAGTTATTCAGTTCGACTTGATTTGAGTTTGATAACTCCCTGAAAATCATCTAAATAATTCTATTTTGATTAAAATTCAGTTAATCACTCCATGAGAATATCTTTAAACATACAAATAGATAATTGTGTAACAAATATCGTTTAAAGGACCACAAACGGTGGAGATATTAATGAAGGAAGTAATCGCTGGATTTTATCAAATGTCTTGTCGTGAAGATTACGCCTCTCGTCATTGCAGAATAAAAATTCGAGATTTAGTATCACTCGACGTATATTTTATTTGATTGGATATAAATCGAATGTCAGGAATATGCAAAAATGATAATATTATTTGAAACTTGTGGTAATCTAAAAAATACATTCAATTTTAGTATCCATTGCATTCTTTGGTTGCATCTTTTTCCCAGACAAGGCGGTAAATTTACGAAAGAAAACAATTACATAGTTCTCACAGAAGCAAACGATGAGTTTGCCTTGAACTTGAAGGAAAGCAAGGCAAAGAATTGAAGGCCATTGGGAAGTCATTACTCGTCTTTTGGCATTGTTAGCATGAGGCTACTTCTTTTCTGATTCCTCGAAAGTGAAAGCAACAGTAAAGGAAATGAAAACGATGCTTGGAAAATTTGAAATGAGTTGAAGGACGTTGGAAACCGATTACTGGTCTAAGAATGACTGTTTGCGTGATCATAGCTTCTTTTTACAGTGCTTTGAAAGTGAAAGCAACGGTGAAGGGAAGCAAAATATCAATAGGTGTTGGAAAGAGCTCATCGAAGAAAGCGAAACTGAATTTCTGCACCTATTCACAGAAAATCACAGAAAAAGGGAAATGGCATGTATGACCATTGCATTGCTGTACTGTACTATTTATTCTCCATTAAATTACACAATATGAGAATTATAAAAGATAGCAACTTACTACATGGTCGTTCAGATTATGTTGCTCAAAGTTCTTATTAAAAACCTTTTATTCACCTCCAAAACTATTGATCAATAAATCACTTAATTGATAGTCCGTTCCACAGGTTTTTATTATATTTTACACGATGTGAAAAATAAAAGTTCACAGTCCATAACGGGAGGACATTTTCAAAATACGTTATATTAGAGATTGATATAAAAATATATAAATTGTTGTTACCTAAGCCGAAGCTCCAATCCACTGACTTGTACCGTCGAAGGATCTCCTGTACAAATTTCACTTCCTGAAGACGCCAATGAGCATAACGCCAAGACAATATCGACGTTGCCTCCCAAACAATTAAAAAAGAGAAATTCCAAATTAAGAAAATATATATATGGATAAAAATCGGAATTATAATCTAAAGCCATGCAAATGTAAAGCGAAGTAAGTAATTTGAAAACTACGTATTCCTGTTCATTTGCAACCATTGACCAAACAGTTTCAAATATATTGTTACATCATCGGACAATATTAAAAAGATAATAACTAATTATAATCATTTAAAGAAGCCTTAATTAAAGTCTTAGAAATTGGCTGAAGATATTGAATTAATGACACGAAACAAAAGCATTAATATCAGTGCTAATTCTTACCAAATTGATCAACATTCTTAGGTGATGAAGCTACATTTTAAATGCAATTAAATAGTAAGAAATAAAAATGATTCAGATTATGAAATAATGCCCTTTAAATTTATAATTACGTCGTTAAAGATAACAAGGAACTAAAGAACTATAGCAACTAAAATTTCTGAAAAATCTTCTAAATTGATAAAAATTAGAAGAGTATTCTAAACCCATGAAAATTTGAAGTAAAACAAGCAATTTTAACATAAATAATTAATAAATATGGCTACCTCAACGGACAGTATTGAGAATAAGTTTAAAAAATAACGACCGCTGAAGGAAATCAATATTACAAATCCGTACTAAATTGAATAGAATTCCTGAATTGATAAGGCTAATTTTAAATCTAAATTACAATAATTAGAGACAAATTCGGTCCTGATTATGAGATAATAAAATTAATGTTTAAGAAGATAAAGGCACTTTCATCGCGGAACAGTTAGAACTTCTTTAATTTAAGCCACAATAACGATTTTAAATCAATTTTAGAAGGTTCGATTAATACATTCGATGCCGTAGATAAGAATGCATCTATAAAAATTTCCTTCAACTACTGAATTCCTTTTAAATTCAAACCAGGATTACCGTAATGTTTATGAGTAAGATCTTAAAATAGGCTAAAAATTAACGGAAGGACTAATTGGAAAATATATTCAAGTAAAACTACGTATTGATTACAGGAGGAAGGAATTTAAACCGAAAATATGATTTCTTGGAAAATTGAAAACTCATCAATGAAAACTGCATTGAATTCGAGTCCAGGTTCACTCGGAATTTGTTCCCTCGTTTCTTAATTTCAATTTCAACTTGTTACTCGTAATGAAAAGGCAGTTGAAATTTGCAAGAATTTTGCTTTCAAAATAAATCTCCGATGACGACTTGAAATAGCTAATTGCATACGTACGAAACATTCACTAGAGAAACAATTCAGAAGTTTAATTCCGATTGCGAGAATAGATGTTTAACGAAACAAGGATCCAACTTCCAAATAAATAAATATTCCTAAAAAATGCATCACTCAATACTGAATCCGAAACTAATTAGGTTTGAAAAAATTATTATTTGCATTAGAGGGATGTTGCCACTTAATATCATTATAGCATTATAATAGACGCGAGAAGACCGGTATTGCTTCTGCGAATTTAATAGAAATAATAACAGGATTACGTAGATATAAAGACGATATGATCTATTACCTAATATTACCCTTCCATTATAGTAAGGTAATACAATCTACAAATAAATTAAAAATAAACAGCTACGATGCGTCCACAATTTCCGTTAAAATTCAAATCCGATCTTCCCTTGTTTGTGTGATAACGTCATGCACTTACGGAAGCATAAAAATTAACAACAGAAATATTTTTAAAATATATTCAGATAAAACAAGTCACTGGGCATAAACTGAGAAAAACGGGACTTCAGATTCTTGGGAAATTGAAAAAAACATGCGGCAAAGCCGAGGCTTTATAGGAATTTTTCTCTCGTTTTTTATATGCAAATAAAGAGTTTAACTCGTACGGTTTTGGACGCTAGTGAAAAGGCAGTTTAAATTTTCACAATCGCCTAAGACGATGAATTACAATCTTGAAGCGAAAATAAAGTTATTCTCGTAATCATAGAAGCAAGACCATTCCCACGGGATGACATATTTGCACTCATCGAAACATAAAAATCAAAAGAAAAGGCTTTTACATTCGGGAATTGAGTCACGTAGGCTAATTTAAGGATTCGATTTCACGAGAAGTATAGGCGAGAACTGGTTTCTCGTGCCGGCGACATTCATTTCTTACTCTCAAACTGTCATAAAATATCTTAGGTTCCTATTTTCAAGAAAACTTGTTTACTTAATTCGCTAATGACCATGCTTAACGAGCTTTTAAACCGGAGAACGTACTTACGAAATCGTATTAAACAGTACCGATTCTAAATAATAAGATTAATGTCATTAATTCACCCTAAATTAAAATCAATCACAAAATTATTCAAGTGATGCGTCGTACACTGATATTACTAAAGGAAGAAACTTAAATTATTTAATTTACCAACAGACTTTAGCAATATTTTCTCAGACAATACATAATAAAGTATTTAATGAGACTTACCACTGGAGACTTAACTGGAAATCCTGGGTGACAAAGATGGCCGTTGAGCATGACAACAGATTCAAATTCAACTGTTTCTCAAACACAGGTTGTCAGCACGACCTCGCTCGCAGAAATCCAGGAAGCAACTGACAAAAGAACCGTCCGCGCAATCGATGAAAAATACTGCTGTCACCTGATTGGTCCAAATTTAACTGTCTTTCAACTTGGCCCCGCCCACCAACCGTCATGAAAATTTTCCACTGCTAACGTAAGCAATTATAATTCAACGAATTTATTAAAATATCATTATATATATATATATGATTTATATTTTTCGTAGATTTTAATTATTTTGTTTAATTTTCGCGATATTGTCGAAGTGCTGGATCGAAAAATATCAAAGTTTGCTTGATCTAAATATTATAGGTTCTCAAAAAACATACATATTTGTGTCCAGAAATTTAAGACTCTTAGGTTTTTTAATTTTCGAAAATGTAATAAAGATTCACAAATTAATTTAATAACCATTCATCCCAAAAGATAAAAATGTAGCAACCATATCGATGTAATTAATATACCCACAACTACTAACAAGATCTCATTGCAAGGATACGTTTTGATCAAAATAAGTGCAGGATTTCAAGAAATGACGTACATATTTACGAATAAAACGAGAATATCTTATATTTTACTCTTAGAAATTCCTCTTTAATATACTAATTCTCTCGCTAGTCAAACACGTTATCTACGATGTCAACCAAAGATTCTTTTTATGAAGCAGAATTATTAAAACGAGACATAAAAGCTGATTGAATGATACATTAAACGTTGATGTTACCGAATTATAATATAATATAATATTTTACGAACCAGGAATGCACTATTGACCACTCAATGCAACACGAAATATTCTAGAATACGAATAAATTTGCTTCGGCAGAAATTTGTAAATCGGCCTGTATGAATATCTCATTGCTAATCTATGAAGTTAATTCACAGCCACTCAAAGGAATGCAAACACCACTCTCATCGTACTTACATGATCTCCATCTTGCGTCGATGGTGAATGTAGTTTGATGGAAGGATTCCGAGCTCTTAGAACTTCGTGATAAGAAATCCCTTCACCATGAGTGCTCGTCTCGTTGATGGTTGTTTCATCGCCGATTTAAAATAGTACACGTGTCCACTATTATTCAAGGAACTCACTGATCGACAGTTCGATGTTATTATTTGACTGGTATTCGTTAATTGTTAACAATACTAGATATACCAGCCAAGAAGCTGTTCTATTATGCAACGTTCTAACCACGAGTTAAATAAGGTAATCAGTTAACGATAAGAAATGGCGAAATTAACATGAAACACTTGGGAATCGACAACTTCACGTCTTTAAACACTACGATCGAAATTCAAAGCTATAAGTACAGCAATAAGATCAAATATAACAAGATGCTTATCGGAGCACTGGTTTCACGTGATTTCACAGTACTTTCGTAGTGTTTTCGTATCGACGAAAATGGCGGGTTTTGCACAAGTGTCTGCTACAATTTGATTATTCCATAGATACGTTTTTACGTAGCACTCAGTTATTCACAGTGAATAAATGCAGAAAGTACATACTCTGAAGCATTGTTATCAAACTTATTCCACGAATATGAACACTTACAAGCACTTTAAATGGCATTCCAACTCTAGAACGCCATTTCATAGTTTCTGCTCTTCATCATGAGGTGACTACGCACCACACCTCAAGAGAATTCCGATTGTCTTCGAAAAAATGAAGTACGCAAGCCGCGGCAGTTCTAAGGCAGTGAATAATGGAGGGAAAACGTTTTGTTTCCTGTTATCAGAGTGCTTACTGCTGAAGTTTAAGAGCTGCGTATTAACCTCCCGGTTTAAGCGACGACCTGTGTGAAATCTAAAGTCAAATATATTTTTAAGAAGTTATAAATGTTCATCTGTGCACAGTTCGTTTGTTGTTGACAATGTTGCTTTAACTTCTGTATTTCTTGATTGTGAATGTGCCCCGGAAGAGTGTGGAATCTAAAAGAAAGAGTTTAAGCTCTCGGCCTGATTTACAGCTTTATCCAAAAGGTAAGTGTTGAAAAGTGCGTTAATCTAAATCTGAGATAGAAGAATAGTCAAAATAGAAAACCTCATGATTGATTGATTTCACGCTGGAGCTGTACGAATTGGGCTTCCTTCGTTCACATTACGATCACAAAATGCAAGATTTGAAAGTAAGTACGATGATGATGATATGTGCTTTGAATTTTATCTTAATCTACGTGTATGTAAGACTTACGAGTCCACTTCGAGGGTTAGGACATAATCACCTAGGCAACTACAATGATATCGATTTCTTAATGCAAATTTATTCGTGTTAGAGATTATGTAGTAATGTTACCATAACGCGATTGACAGTACTTTCAAGGAAGGATATTTCATTGGATAAATAATCTAAAGATACTTATTAACTCTTGATTATGGTGGTCAAGTATAGTAATGTCTATTGGTTGTGAAATATGAATGTCAAACAAGAAATCTATCAAAACCACTTCTTGTTTCATCTTGCTACTTAAGTGTATTTGTGAACCATTAATACAGCGAGTGAAGATACCAGATATTGCCGAAGTTTCCGGGACCTCCACATAACTGAGTAATGTATCATTCGATCCACTTATATATCTCGTTTAAATAATTTTGCTTTAAAATAGCATCTTTGGTTGACATCGTAGAATACGTGTTGGATTTGCGAGAGAATTGTTATCTTAAAAAGGAATTTCTAAGAGTGAAATATAGGTTTCTCGGCTTTATTCGTAAAAATTGACGTAATTTCTTGAAATACTGCACTTCTTTGCCTTAAAACGTATCCTTGCAATCAAATCTTGTTAGTAATTGTGGTTCAATGTATTACATCGATATAACTGTTACATTTTTCTCTTTCTGGATGAATAGTTGTAATATTAAATTGTAAATCATTATTTCATTTTCCGAAATAAAAAACCTAATAATCTTAAATATCCAGATCCAAATATAAATATTTTCTTAAGAACAAAATATTTAAATTATGCAAACTTTGATATTTTAAGATCCAGCACTTCGACGATTTCGCGAAATTTAAGCAAAAAAATTAAAATCTACGAAGAAATTAAATATTTATTTTTAATAATACTTTACTAAATTCGTTAAAATATAATGGCAGTTGGCAGTGGAAAATTTCCATGGCGGTTGGTGGGTGGAGCCAAGTTGAAAGACGGTTAAATTTGGACCAATCAGGTGACAGCTGTATTGTTTAGCGGTTGCGCGAACGGCTTTTTTGGCAGTTGCTACCTGAATTTCTGCGAGTGAGGTCGTGCTGACAACCCGTGTTTGAAAAACAGTTGAAATTCGTTGTCATGTTCAACGTCTAACGTTGTCACCCAGGATTTCCAGTTAATGGTAAGTCTCACTTAATACTTTATTAGGTATTGTCTGAGACAATATTGCTGTGTTTTGGTGAATTTAAGAATTTAAGTTTTTTCCTTGTGTAATATTATTGTACGACGAATCATATGTTTCATATTATGATTGATTTTAATTTTGGGTGAATTAATGAGATGTCGTTAATCTTTTTATTTAGAATCGGAACTCTTTAATACGATTTCGTAAGTACGTTCTCCGGTGTAAAAGCTCGTTAAGGAAGGTGATTAGCGAATTAAGTAAACATGTTTGCTTGTAAAAAAGAATCTAAGACAGTCTTCTGAAATTTTATGAAAGTTTTAGAGTAAGAAAGGAATGTCGCCGGGACTAGGTACCGGTTCAAGCCTATTCTTCTCGAGAAACCGGTATCTATAGGTTTGCCTATGCCGAGTTAATGCCCGAATGTAAAAGGCATACATCTTTTCTTTTGTTTTTTTATTCGATAAGTGCAAATATGTCATCGCGTGGGATTGAGGGTATTTAGTTGTAGTCTTGCTTCTGAGATAATGATAACTTCTATGATAGTAATTCATCTTGTAAGGCTTTCGTGAAAATTAAAACTACCTCCGTACGAGTTATACTCTGAATTTAAATGTAATAAACGAAAGAAAAATTCCAATAAAACCTCGAATTCGGCTTTGCCACATGTATTTTCAATTTGCCAAAAATACAGATCTGAACTACCGTGTTCCTAAATTATGCCCGGTAATATGACATGTTTTATCTGAATATATTTTTAAAATAGTTCTGTCGTTAATTTTTAGGCTTCGGTCAGTGCATGACGTCATCACATAAACAAAGGAAAAACGGATTTGAATTTTAACGGAAAGTGTGGACGCATCGTAGCTGTTCATGTTTCATTTTATTATAGAATATATTACCTTAATATAGTAGAAGAGTAATATAATGTAATAGATTTATATCGTCTGTATATCTACGTAAACATGTTTGTATTTATTTATCATTCGCAGTAGAATTACCGGTCCTCTCGCGTCTACGATAACGTTATAAGGATATTAAGTTGCAGTAACCCTCTAATGTGAATAATAATTTTTCACACCAAATTAGTTTTGGATTCAATATAGAGTGATGCCTTTTTGGAATTTTTATAAATTAATTTCAAGTCGTCATCGGAAATTTGATTTGAAAGTTAAAAGTCATGCAAATTTCAACTGCCATTTCATTACGAGTAACACGTTGAAATTGAAATTAAAAATGAGAGAAAAATTCCTAGAGAGCCAGGACTCGAATTTGGTGCAGTTTTAATGTTTGTAATAATATAGATTTAAATTTAGCCTAATAATTTCAGGAATACTATTCCGTACTGTACCAATTTTTATATTAATTCCCGTCAGCGGTCGTTATTTTTTAACTTATACTCAATATTGTTCATTGATGTAACCATATTTATTATTTATTTATATTAAAATTGCGAGTTTTACTTTACATTTTCACAAGTTTAGCTCTTCCGATTTGTATCAATTTAGTAGACTTTTCAGAAGTTTTAATTGCTATAGTTTCCAAGTTCCTTGTTGTCTTTAACGACTAAATTCTAAATTTAAACTGCATTATTTCATAATCTGAACCATATTTATTTCTTACAGTTTAATTTCAATTTAAATTTTGCTTGATCACTTTTGGAATTGTCTTCGATTTGGTACGAATTAGTACTGTCATTTAAGTATTTGTTTCGTGTCATAAATTCAATATCGTTAGCCAATGTCTAAGACTTTAATTAAGGCTTCCGTAAAATGTTAATTATTATTAGTTATTATATTCCTAATATTGTGCGATGATGTAACAAGATATTTCAAACTATTTGGTCAACGGTTGCAAATGAACAGGAATACATAGTTTTCAAATTACTTACTTCAATTTACATTTGCATGGCTTTAGATTATGATTCCGATTTTAATCCATATATATATTTTCTTAATTTGGAATTTATCATTTTTAATTATTTGGGAGGCAACACCGATATTGTCCTGCGTATTGCTCATTGGCGTCTTTTGGATGTGAAAGTCGTACAGGAGATCCTTCGATGGTAGATACAGTGGATTGAAGCTTCAGCTTAGGTAAGCAGAATATAAATTTCTATATCAATCTGTAATATCACGTACTTTGAAAATAATCTCACTTTATGGACTGCGAAGTTTTTTCTACAGCGTGTATTTTATTATAAAATTCTGTGGAACGGACTATAAATTAAGTGATATATTGATCAATAGTTCTGGGGGTGAAAGAAACTATTTCATAATAAGTTAGTGCATTCCAAACAAAATCTGAACGATAGTGTTGGGAGTGGCTTTTTTATAATTATCATTTGATGTAATTTAATGGAGAATAATTACTACAGTACAGTAATGAAATGGTCAGACATACCATTTCATGCAAGTTCGAAATGCAGTTTCGCTTTCTTCGATGAGCTCTTTCCAATACCTATTGATATTTCGCTTCCCTTCGCCGTTGCTTTCACTTTCAAAGCACTTTAAAAAGAAGCTATGATCACGTAAAAAATCACTCTTAGACCAGTAATGGCTTTCCAACGTCCTTCAATTCATTTCAAATTGCGTCGTTTTCATTTCATTTTCGTTGCTTTCACTTTCGAGGTATCAGTAATAGAAGTAGGCTCATGCTAACAATGCCAAAAGACCAGTAATGGCCTCCCATTGGCCTTCAATGCTTCGCTTTCCTTCAAGTTCAAGGCGAACTCATCGTTTGCTTCTGTTAGAACTATGTATTTGTTTTCTTTCGTGCATTTACCGCCTTGACTGGGAAAAAGATACAATCAAAGAATGCATTAGATACTAAAATTGAATGTATTTTTTAGATTACCACTAGTTTCAATTAATATTATAATTTTTTCATATTCCTGACACTCGAATTATATCCATTTAAATAAAATACACATCGAGTGATACTAAATTTCGTATTTTTATGCTGCAATGACGAGCGAAATCTTCATGATAAGACTGTTGTTAAAATCCAGCGATTAATTCCTGCATTTATATCTTCACCCGGTTGTTGTTCTTTAAACTGTATTTGTTACACAATTATCTAATTGTATGTCAATAGAAATTCTCATGCAGTGATAATAAACTGAATTTGAATAACAATAGATGTATTTAGATGATTTTCAGGGAGTTATCAAACTGAAATCAAACTAACATAATTCACGCGCAGTACTGATTTTCAGGGCATCCATTAGAGCTAGTGGATCATAACTAATACCTAGGAGTCATGTTGAATCATGAAGGCTCCTCTGTTATTTAATTGCAAAAACTATTGAGAAACCCGAGGCGATTAAAATATAAATGCCGTTCTCTCTAATTTGAATGGCTGAATCAGCAGTCAGTAAATATATTTGGGCTCAATCGTTCTATAGATCAATAGAGATTTGAGACGTACGTATAATACAACATTCAATTTAATTCTGTGAACTGTTGCCAATTCTCCTTTTATACGTCACGTGTTCAAAGTTATGACGAAACTGAAATATTGATGCAGTTAATTCTAATTTATTAGTGTTTTCGGGCAAAAGCATTAAATACGATTTCTACTTAGGCTAAACTTCAATAAAGGCAACTTAGTGATTCCACACACATCACTGCTCTGAAAAACACTTTGTCATAAATTAATGATGCTTGAGTATTTACGCAAATAATGTAATCATAATGCCATTAAGCCGACACAATTTAAGGATATGTAAATGCATCCTTAGTCACTCAGAGTCATCTCAATGTTTTAGAGTGCTACTTCCCAGTGATATATCCCTAGAACCAATTCCCCCCGGATCAATTCACCGGTCGCCGGTGAATTCTTACGCTTTGAATTCGTACGTGGTGAATCCGTAGGCGGTGAATTGATCCCCCGTGCTGATGTTGTACTACTGTTATCCAGTCTTATGTTAATCTACACGCCCTGATTATTGGTTAATGTTATCAATAAATCAACCAGGGGGTGAGTTTGGTGGTAGTACAACATCAGCGCGGGGGATCAATTCCCCGCGTACGAATTCTTCCCGGACCAATTGACCTGGCCCCATTTCATAGGTTTACTGTGTTCATTAAAGGCAAATTAATCCTAAATAATGCAGAGATTTACTAATTCTATCGCTGGAATGCCTTCTAATGACATTCTTACGCATTCTATCACTTGCAAATGTTAACCACAACCTTTTAAGGGTAAAGGTAAGGGTAAACTCTGTTGAAACGTAATTCATCGCATCGTTGGTTGCATTATAAATTCGTTATATTTGTAAAATGGCATTTACTTGCTTTTTTATTAGCTTATTAACATTTGAAGGGCCCGCTACTGTCATCAGAACCATCTGCTCTTCACCGGGAATTAATCTCAATGGAAGCGGTGGACATCAGTGGAAAGCATCGTAAATTCATTGATGAATAGAATGAACGGTTTGATGGATTCATCGATGAATCTAAAAGAGTGCCCACTCGAATCTTAGATTGGTGTTATTAAAGTTACTTCGGCAAATGTTTTTGTTTATTGCAAACATTTCAAAGAGTATTACAATCAATTCTACATTTTCCAACAGCATTTCAGAATACGTGAAGTTACTAAATTCGCTTCCTGTGGAGTAAATGTAAAATTATATATACCCTGTGATCTTTCTTTCGGTATACTGGACTCCCAACATCTGTTACCTTAGAGTGTGGTGATAGACAAGAATGACAAGTAACGAAATCTGTGATCTAATTTCTTTCGTTGGAATTCCACTCTCTTTTACAAAGTTCCCAAGCAGTTAGCTATATAGTCCATATTTGACCAATCAAAATCATTATAAACACTTCTATAAAAATAAACTTTGCCGGTTTTTCTGAGAGTTTATTAAATACTGCTTTTAAAGGTAATTGCATTTAGACAATATTCAGATGATGGTCTTTGTTTGATACTAGGTTTATGCACTTATCGCCACTTAAACACCAGACAAGTAAATGAATCTCTGTTATGAAATAAAACTATAATTTGTTTTGTTTTTATTCTCTACTTCTCACGAAATATTGGACTATTGAGTAAAAGCACAAATATCATACAGATAACCACAATTAAAAAGAAATGGTTGAACGTTTCTTACATTTCTCTGAACGATTTAAGGGACGTTTATATTTACAGATATATAATTCGAAAATATTAAAATGAGATGCAGCTCATTCTGATAAGAAAAAAACGTAAACTTTTAGCCAATTATGTTGAAAAGTGAGAATATAATTTACTATTTTAAAGAATAACTGATTGTAAATCTTGTATTTTTTTCCTACAAGTAAATACGGCATCTAAAACTCCAGATTGTGACTTTATTAGTGAGTAATCCAGTTGAACTTCCTATTTATCTTGCAACTTAATTTTCAAATGCCATTATTTCACCATTGACAGCGAGGCAAACTGACAAACTCAAGTAGTTATTTAGAGCTCAGGATTCGTGGTGACAACTACTGGATATATCTGGAATCAGTTATTTTAATCTGTTCTTAAGTTTTCCTTTAGAATAAGTAATTAACGATGCATTGAATGGTAGTACAGTGAACTTCCGTTTATCTGAAATGGACGGCGGCCGGTTCGGATAAGGAAAATTTAGGATAAACCGAAGTCCCGCGTGAAACACCAGGAATTGCATCAATATGATCGTAAAACCTACGTACAGTCCTGGCCAAAATTAACGCAGCGCCGGTCGTAAGGATCGCTAGGGAGGTGCTGCGTTAATTTTGGCCAGGAGTGTACGTAGAATGCTATTGATATGGATGTGAATAAGTCTGCATCTTTTGGACTGAAAAATTTGTGTTGACGTGTTATAAAGGCGTCAAAGTATGACAGAAAACTCAAATTTTTAAATGCTGAATAAGAAAGCTCATTTATCTTTAATTCTAACAGAAAAAATCCGCCTTATTTGGCAGCGGGAAAAAACAGGAGTTTTCAAGAGGTGTCACGAGCACATAAATAATGGTTCGCGATGGTATTCGGTGGGTGAACGCATTCGGAAGAGTTTGTTCGGATAAAGCGGATTCCGGATAAACGGGAGTTTACTTCTATTCAATCTTTTCTAAATTCCTCAGAACAATTAGTAGTAATCAATCGCTGCCTATATGAATTTATATCTAGTGGAGGCAGTGTTTGTTAGTATTAGTTTAGTAAGAAATGCATATATATGTATTAAACACCTGCTTCGTAGGTGCAGAGGGAATAATGCATAATTCTTGTCAGCCCTAGTCAAGGGGCCAACGGATTAAGGCACCTCGAACTGCATCTCTTAGCACCCGTTTAATCTGAGAGTTCGAGGCTCGAGTCCCTTTAGCGTTTTTGAAAAAAACTCGATCCAAATTAATTGAAATATGTAGCTAAATGTCACCAGTAGCACAGTTTGGTCTCCTAAGATCTATGCAAGTAAAGTTGACCTTTTTCTTTACGTATTTCTATCATTATTTGCCATAAATTATTCGGATGTTCAATGCCGGATCTAGGGTATATGAGGCCTATGGGCAATCCAACGGGTGGAGGCCATTTTTGGACGATCTGGCGAAATCCATATTTTATATCGCCCCCCCCCCCAATCTGTCTTGACTTGTTGATAATTTTCCCTCTTTCTCCGCGACTCAACGGGGTGTTGTTTTACAATTTGTTTGACATTTTGTCACCTTGGTGGAGGCCTATGGGCACTGCCCACTGCCTAAATCCGGCACTGCGGATGTTTAAACTGCCATCGTTGCGTAGTATCGTATTCTCGTCACCAGACGATCTGTACTGAGTTCATTTTCCTCTTACGTCAGAACCATCCTTATTTCTATTCCTAGTGCCCTCGATTACAATTTTTCTACTCATATTTATTGTTTAGAAGTGTTGATGAGTACGGTGTTTTAACATCGGAGTGGATCATGTTAATAACTTCATAGATGCTTATATAGATAGATGGTTATATTTCTTTGTCATCGGGAATTGTGTTTTTAAATTATTCTCTTCCTGATATTACCACATTCACTAATAAATGATTATTTACCTTGGTGTTTCTATTCCTTCCAGTTTTAAAAAGCGAGCTTGCTCAAATTTCATACCGTATGGCTTCACAGAGGCGAGTGACCACCGTCAACGGAAGAGGCTCAGGGGACAACGGTGGCTGGATCTCCAAGTTAAGTAAACAGACTTTACTTTCAAATTTTCCAGATTAATTTTTATTTTAATTTCATAATCTTATGATATTTTGAAGTATTAAAAATTATTATATTTCAAATTAAGGAAGACATTTCTGACTGTGATTTCATTATTTTAATACATAGTTTTTGCTTAATAAAGTAATTACAATTTATAGCTTTTGCTTCTAAAATTCCAAACAAGTAAGATACATGGCTGTTTTTAGATATTAGTAGTAGTATTTTTAAAAGTGCTTCGACAGCTTAGGTCATTTCGCACATTGGTTCCCACCTGATAATATTAAAATAACTAATTTCCTTCTTAGCATTATGCCAACTTATCAAATTTAATAATCACATTCATATATTCCTTCTGAGTCCATTCAATATTTAAATTGTTGCATTATATAATTATATTATATTTAGATTTTCTTTATATATTTTCCTATTATAGGAATATAGCATTTCTATGTAAATGCTGATTTGAATGTGATTTTACCACAACGTTTAGATAACTGTTGCATTGAGAACAATTGTTGGCTTATAATCTATTCAAATCAAACCATACCGACTCCGTGCAATCCTTTTTCTCATAAAATTTGATATTTAACCAGCAGAACGCCATTGACGGCCAATCGAAAGATGAGGGAAGAGGTTGCAAAGTGCCTCCGGATGCGGGAGGGAGCTGAGGTCTTTGTATTTGGCATCAGCGACACGGTCTAAAGAGCCCTCCTCCTCTAGCGGTTCCACAATCCCACCCGAAAAATCCGGGTGCTCCAAAGTAGAATGATTCAGGACTTACATTGAGAACATCACCATGGTACTTAACTACCAGACAACGACTAAGGTTGCGAAGCGGATGTAGAACCCGAGGGCGAACCCCTAAAGCATCACCCTACCCCGGAAGATGAATTAGAAGTCAAATTCATTCATTCTCTTCCGAGCCAAAATATATTTAAATGATGTATAGTATAAATATTTGTAAGGCCGGAACATGTATAGCGTACCATGACTTGAAATGTATATAAAATGGGTTAAAAACAACTCTGCGTCCTTAGCCAAAATAACTATAGCAGAATTGATAGAATTGTTATGATATGTAAGGCAGGGCTATGATTAATTTATATATTCTGTGCCTATATTTTGAATTACCCGTATGTTTTCCTTATGTCTAATTGGGAAGACAGTCTGAGGTATCGGGAGTTGGTTATAGGAGAGGAAGAGAAGGAAGCGATTGATTTAATATATTTTCTATTATGTATTGTATAAACATTTGTAAGGCTGGAACTAGTAAATGCACAACAGTGTACCATAACATGAAATGAACATAATATTGATATATTTTGTGCCCTTAGCCAAACGAACTATTGCAGAATGTATAAATTTACTATGATATGTAAGGCGGGGCTATGTATAATGTATATATTCTGTACCTTTTCATTGAATTTTTCCCGTATTTTTGCTATTGTCTAATTAGAAATAAAGAGTGAAGGAAGGAGATAGGAGATGGTTGTGGGAGAATAAGAGGAGGAAGTGATTTATTTAATATAATTTCGATTATGTATAGTATAAACCTTTGTAAGGCCGGA
Organism: Sympetrum striolatum; assembly: GCA_947579665.1. Classification (NCBI taxonomy): domain Eukaryota; kingdom Metazoa; phylum Arthropoda; class Insecta; order Odonata; family Libellulidae; genus Sympetrum; species Sympetrum striolatum. Next base: position 159,472 of record CANPUZ010000025.1, read on the forward strand.
ACTAGTATAGTGAACCATAACATGAAATGAACATATTATGGATATATTTTGCGCCGTTAGCCAAACGAACTATTGCAGAATGTATAAGTTTACTGTGATGTGTAAGGCGGGCTATGTATAATTTATATATTCTGTACCTTTTCTTTGAATTTTTCCCGTATTTTTGCTATTGTCTAATTAGAAATAAAGAGTGAAGGAAGGAGATAGGAGATGGTTATGGGAGAATAAGAGGAGGAAGCGATGATTGGGAGAGGGGCGGAATTGAGTAGGTGTTGGCCGTAATAGAGGAAGAAAATGTAAAGGGTAGATCATAGGGTATGAATTGGGTGGACAACAGGGTAGGTATTGGGACGGGTAAGGGTGGGGTAGAGGGTGGGACGGTAGAGGGTGGGCTGGGCGGTAGTGGGTTCGGTAGGAGGTGGGACGGGAGAGGGTGGGACGGGAGAGGGTGGGGAGGGAGAGGGTGGGGAGGGAGAGGGTGGGGAGGGAGAGGGTGGGACGGGAGAGGGTGGGACGGGAGAGGGTGGGAAGGGAGAGGGTGGGACGGGAGAGGGTGGGGAGGGAGAGGGTGGGGAGGGAGAGGGTGGGGAGGGAGAGGGTGGGGAGGGAGAGGGTGGGGAGGGAGAGGGTGGGAAGGGAGAGGGTGGGAAGGGAGAGGGTGGGAAGGGAGAGGGTGGGAAGGGAGAGGGTGGGAAGGGAGAGGGTGGGAAGGGAGAGGGTGGGAAGGGAGAGGGTGGGAAGGGAGAGGGTGGGAAGGGAGAGGGTGGGAAGGGAGAGGGTGGGAAGGGAGAGGTTGGGAAGGGAGAGGGTGGGACGGGAGAGGGTGGGAAGGGAGAGGGTGGGAAGGGAGAGGGTGGGAAGGGAGAGGGTGGGAAGGGAGAGGGTGGTAGGTGAGGGGGGACGGGAGAGAGTGGGACGGGAGAGGGTGGGACGGGAGAGGGTGGGGAGAGAGAGGGTGGGAAGGGAGAGGGTGGGAAGGGAGAGGGTGGGAAGGGAGAGGGTGGGAAGGGAGAGGGTGGGAAGGGAGAGGGTGGGGAGGAAGAGGGTGGAAAGGGAGAGGGTGGAAAGGGAGAGGATTGGGAGTGAGAGGGTGGGGAGGGAGAGGGTGGGAAGGGAGAGGGTGGGAAGGGAGAGGGTGGGAAGGGAGAGGGTGGGAAGGGAGAAACCATCAACAACGGTGAATACATAACAATTCTCTTTCTTAGATCGTGGCAATATGCCTACATGGTCGATAAATATTCTCTCCCAGGGTGCAGATTGAGTTTGAGAGGACAAGAGACCCGGAGGAAGACTGTTTCTGGGCTTCGAAATTTGGCAAATATGACATCGAGTAACCAAATCTTTTATTTCCTTCTTGGAATTCAATCACCAGTAATCTTGAGAAATCTTATGTGCAGTTTTCGTAATTCCCAAATGAGCCCCAGAAGGAAAACAATAAAAGTATTGTAATATCATAGGGCGAAGAGCAGCGGGGACAACGACTTTGCACTTCTTTGACTTAAGAGGCTTGTAACACAATATATCATTCTTTAATTTATAATTAATACCATCCCAAATTAACTGTCTATCTTTCAACATCGAGATGTTATGCAACAATTGTCCCAAAACCGGATCCTTTTTCTGGTGTTCACGAATGGCGATAAAAGAGAGGGGAATCTTATGGAGGAAACAGTTAGTTTCCGAAGAAAGTGGAGGATGAGGAGGAATCACAACTCTTGACAAACAATCGGCTGGTTTAATAACGGTACCCCTGACATGATGTATAGTAAATTAATAAATGGATAGCTTTAAAACCATCCTGCCAATTTTTCAAAGCTGCTTGGGATGAGAGAACAACCAAGTCAAAGCGCCATTATCGTTATAGAGGTGAAAATGAGCGAACTGGAGATAATCTTTGAATTTTTCGACGGCCCATGAGCACGCCATGCACTCTAACTCGTAGGTCGTTAACCTTTGCTCATGAGGCGACAAAGTTTTACTTGCATAAGCAACAGGAGAGAATTTATCATTAGTTTTATGATTAAGAACAGCGCCTAAAGCTATCTGGCAAGCATCGACGAAAAGATGGAATTCTCGATCAAACGATGGCATGGTTAACACCGGAGTATTAGCAAGGGCGGCCTTTAACTTTTGAAAAGAGGAAGAATGCTCCGAGGACCAAATAAAACGAGCATGTTCAACAGACGGAGTTGGGTACGGATCGATTTTAACCTTTTTATTCAATTTACGATAATCAACCACCAACCGTAATTTATAAGCCTTCTTTGGAATCAAAAAGGCAGGGGAAGCCCATGCAGAGTTGGATGGTTCTATTACTCCTTGCTGAATTAAAGAGTCTAAATGTTCCCGCATTACCTTCGCTTTTGGAGGAGGGAGAGTGTAGGGATGAGAACGTATTGGTGAAGTATCATTTAATTCAATTCGATATTGCATAATGTTGGTCATGCCCATCTTCGAGGTGACAACATCAGAAAACTGAGAAATTATCTCCCGGAAACCCGAAGGTAGAGTCGAATCAAAAGGAGTTTCAACAGAATTCGCTGCCATATTACCAGGACTTGCTTCCGGCCAAAAGACCAGACTACTTTCACCCACAGAGGAACTCGAATGAACAATTTGACAAGACTCTTGTGGACGAGGCAAATGGACGTACGGAAAAGTACATGCGGGCGAAACCGCGAAAGAAAAATAATCGGCTGCAACAATCATGACAAAACTGTCACAGAATACTGTCTGGAAATACAAGGCGAAGGGTAAAAATGAACACAATTATAATGAAATTAAATAATTAAAAATTAAATACAAGTTATTTAATTATTGAATAGAAATGAAATAATAAAAAATGCGAAATTGAATAAAGTCTTACAAGGAGAATCGGAAATGAATATTACACAGTTAAGTATCGAAGTATCCCGACCCTGATATTGGATTGTTCCTTAGAAATGTTATAATTTTATGCAAGTTTTTTTTCGTTTCGAATAAATTAAATTTTAAACAGTACATTATAGGTCTTTGTAAAAACATGAAGCTGAATTTAAATGTCCAAAGTTAACTTGAATCGTTTTATTGTCATTGATTGTCGGCTCTTCTCTCCCATACTACATGTCTTATTATCTTTCCTTTATATTCGTTATGAGCGTTGAGTTCAACAATCACCGTCGTCGTTAGGGAATTGTTTATTCCCACGAAATCACATACGTTTCGTCATTTTCGTCTGAATTCTCTTAATTTCGACTCGAATACGATATTCCACGACCTAGCTAAGAATCTTCATTCAATTTCCTTTCTTTTGGTGTTCATCGCGATTTCGTACGACCATTACTTTCGATTTAATTCCGCAAAAGAAAAAATGTCTGCAATCGATCAAAACCAACTTTACGTGCATTTCTTACGAGAGGGACGATTCGAGTCGTCCAGAGTCGAACCAAGGATACTCTGGACAAGCAAATATAAATATTTTAACACTCCAATGACTCCCAATAATTTATAATCCTATGTTGCATGGAATTAATGTTCAAAATAAACGTTATCCGGCGCATTTTTTACGGACGTTACTGACATCGGATACATCTATTATATATAGTTCCTTCTCCGGATTCATTTAAGGATATAGATAGGATACTAATTCACAGCCTAAACCACAAGCGTCATTGACTTGGAATTTTCCATTCATGAACATTTATGGTCCATTGAGTCTGTTTATATCTTAGTTACAGAAGCATCTGATTGAATTATTAGTTTCTGATTCATTTAGGGTAATTAGGAGAATATATTGAACTACTTTTTAAACTTTTCTTGTTTTACACGCTTACTTACAAAAGTAAATATTAAAATTAAAGTATGAAATAGAATCAACGAATTTATAACTCAGAATTAGTAAACCCTTAAATAAATTTCGAAAAACGCTTTTTAAGAGCAAGCTGAATGTATAAAAATCAGCAGAATAATAAATATTTTAAGTGTTCGCTTGATTTTTAAACTCGCGGCTTACAAAGTGACGTCATCGTGCTTCCGAAATAGTTCATCGTCTGGCCACAAGAGAACACTTTTCCTCAACAGACCACCCGGAAGAAAGCTAAATTGGCGAGCTCTTCCCTCGTGACGTCAGAGTTAGTATATCAAATCGGCAAGTGATGGCGGTACTGACGGTAGGGGCGGTAGAGTTTACCTGAATTAAAAAAATGCTATAACAAAGATAAGATAAGAAATAAATTATTAAACATTTTCTCCATCATCATAAAATGTCAGAAAACAGTAATTTTATTTTAAGTTTTCAATAAATGCTGTGAAACGAAATCACAACAAAAGTGCAAATCGCACAGCGGTAAAGATGACGCAATTATTTGTTATTGCGAGTAATGGCGATTAAGAAGAGTGCGGCGAAAAAATGTTCAGTGAGGATATGCAGCAATAATTCAACAGAAAACCCAAACTTAAAATTCCACAGATTTCCGAGAACGAAAGAAAGGTATTTATAATATTTCGAGAGTGTTGCTGTATTGATGTCTTCCTGAAGCTAGATTTTCGATGTATGAAAACGTTTGAATAAATATTTTTTGTTTACAAAACTTCAAGGATGGAAAATTAAATTTTATGGCATGACTTTGTTTTCTATTCAAGTACTTTAGGTCTTTATCTTGGAGGAAATTATTTGGAAATCCATCTTTCTCTGCCTTGCCCGCTGTAAAGCTTGGATTTAGTTGGCTCTGTGTTTGTTTGGTGCTCTTACGCGAAAATGACAACACCAATACTAATGAAACTTTCGATGTCTCCTTACTATTGATAATGGCCTCATTGAGGTTAGTGTTCGTCTCAGATGTTTCTATTATTCTCCCCTATTTACTATCAACAAATATATAGGTGAGAATTTTTCGTTCAGGTTGTTGATAGGTTCAGAATTGGTGGTGAGGACTTTGATCAGACGGTGATGGATTACTTCATCAAGTTGTACAAGAATGAAATGATGATGAAAACAATGATTGTTAAATAGGGTGAAACAAAAGGATGTTGATGAGATACTTCTTGTTGGAGGTTAGACTCAAATCCCTAAGGTTCAACAATTGGTTCGTGAGCTTTTTGGAGGAAAGGAACCATCTCGTTGAGTCCATCAAAATGAGATGCAGCTGTCCAGGTTAGTATTTGATTAGACTAATCCCTTTGTGCATTTATCTCAAATTTTATACGTGATGCTCACTCAAGTTACTTTAACAGGCTAGTGTACTCTCTGGTGAACAAGGCACAGATGCAATTGTTCTCCTTAATATAAATCAATTAACTTTTGGTATTGAAACTGTTGGTGGAGTTATGACTAAATTCATCCCACGCTACACTATCATCCCAACAAAGAAGTCTCTGGTTTTCTCCACTGATCTGACTACCAACGCTACCAACACGCGCTTACTATCCAGGTAAATTCATTGTATTTCATGGATAAATATCCTATGGTTTAGCTGCATTACATTGTAACCTCAACCTGTTTTATTCTGTTGTAAATAAGAAATGATTTTTTGATTTCATCATTCCATAGCTTTCCATAAAACAGCTGTAATTTTAAAGACCTATGGATACTTATTAGGTATATTGGGATGGATCTCTTCTCATTAATTTCGAAGAATTTGAAACAAGTAGGTGTTATGGGAAATAATTCTGTATAGCTTTGAATGATTATTGAAAAGAAGTTAACTGACAACCTAAAAAGCATTTTCCTGAATAATAGTATGAATGAAGTATAACTATTAAGCCTAGGTCCTCAAAGATGATTATCCCATGACTGAAGACTGATGATATTGAAAGAATGATTAGAGATGCAGAGGAATTTGCTGATGAAGATAGGAAAGTGCTGCATGGAGGTATGGAATGAAGGCAAATCTTATGCATACTTTCTCAATCAACAGCTTGGTGACTAAGACAAACTTGGTGCTCCTGGAAAAGTGAGAATAACTATTTGGTTTTGATCAAGATATATTTCACCTTCTACCACTGCATATACATTATAATGTCAGACTAATAAGAACTTTCACTGTATTCTATCATCATTAAAAATAGGAACAACAAAGAAATGCAATTCTTAGCCTCTACTAATTCAGTATTCCTCACAATGGTCTGAATGCCTTGATTATAAATTTATACTGATCAAACAAAGATTTTGGCAGACTAATATCAATGTCATGCCATTGGCCACATTGTTTGGAATTAGCCCTACATGCAAGTTGGGAGTGCTTTTAATAAATGAGGTTATGATGAAGCAAAATAAATATTATGAAAAAGATGAATTATTAAATGATGAACTTGAGAAGATTACACTTTTTGTTTGGTTTTAATTTTGATTTTCCCTGTAAATTCCAGATACAGATAATGCAGCAATGGAGGAGGTGATAGATGCTGTCATAAATTGACTGGGCGAAAATCAGGATGCAGAAATAGAAGAATATGTATGAATGGCAATGGAGGAACTGTGCACACAAGTAAGAAGGGTTCAAGGAGGGCTTTTGAACAAAGAATTAACATTTTTGCAATAGCAATATACAAATGTCTGACTCAAGAACAGAGACATTTTCTGTTTCACTTCCTCCCTATGAGTTCCACAGTTTACTAAGGAAGAATCTACAGACTGTAGGATAGCACATTTTATTTACTGAAATACCTTTTCCTTATGTGCTACACTGGGCATGACACAATGTTAGTAGCATAGACCATAGCAGCAACCATTTCCCCTGATGGTAATGTGAAATGACTCAACTCATCAGGACCATCATTGAAGGATGTTAGAATATAGCAGTTGGAGAAAGCAAGAAAGTAATGCCTCACATTTATGATACCCAAAGTACTGTATATGCCAGCGTGTAAGTCAACCTTTAAAAGCCTAAAAAAATCTCTCATAAACTTATACGCTGAACATTAAATTTAACCCTTTCCATCCAAGCGGTAAATAAGTGAAACTGCCTCCTTAGCAATTGTTAACATACACTCTTGCAACTCACCACAATTATTTCCTACTGAAACTATCTTTTGGCAAGTCTAATTAACGTAGCTATTATATAAAACAAATTTCATCACAAAATACAATTGTGGTCGATAGTATGTTATGTTATGACATGCTTTCATAATAAAATAGTTGAATTAATAAACTATTTTCATATCTTTAAAATAAATTTGACGCATATTTATTTTTCGCAAATTATATTAATTTCTTCACAAGTATTTTTATACAAAAATTAAACATGTATTTATTTCTATGTTTTCTTTTAACAAAAAATATCAATGAGCACACCATGTTTTTTTTTTGTTTATATAATGGTTATGATCTGACTTATTGTTAGCATTGGGAGTTAATGGAAGTTGTTTTAGCTGTGTCGTGATTTGATATTACCATTATTTCTATAATAAATTTTTAAAACTATTGTGTTTGTTTCATAATCCATTTTTATTTGTGTAGCCTGAGTGATACCAATGAAAGAAACTTGTATAATAGTTAAGCAGAGGCAAGAAGTTGACATAGCAGCTGGAAGAACCAATTCTAGCATCTCAATCTTATTCAGTAAATATTCGTTAAGCTATCATATATTTATGGATGCCATAGTTTTTCTTCCTATAAAATGGTGAAGAGGTGTTGCCTTATTTTTTTGGTTCAACATATATGCTGAACATAGGCTAAAACCTGAAATTCACCTCAACATGTTAGGGGTAGACTTATACGCCAGCATATACGGTACTTGTTGAAGGTCATACCTCCGTCCATAGGGGTTCACAAGATACATGAGTCGTGTCTTACGACCTTTGAGGATGGAGGCATTGCCTTTGAAAAGTACTTTTGGTATCATAAATTTGAGGCATTAGTTTCTTGCTTTCTCCGTCTAACTGGAAGCAAGAAGAGGAACGCCGACAAAATTGGAGATTTTAAACCTTTAATTCATTAACATCAGTGTTCCAAAATTTCTTTCTTTGTATCTCCACTCATAATTATCTCCGATTAGAAGACATTTGGTAATTTGGTTGTGTTCTGTAAATCTATTTATTGTACTCTTGAAAATTCTCTCATCATTTCATGTTCTGTTGTATAGATTGTATGATACTATGAGATCTTATTTTGCATTAAAAAAAATAAATTGTGAAAATATTCATATTTTGTTTCTATTTATTTACCTACTATTTATTTAAAGGTCCAGAAAGTCCTCACGGATGATTAATATTTTGGTTAAAAGCAAGAGGAATTTTCCTCTGATCACCAATGTAAAAGGTGTTTCATACAATGTTTTTTTATTTAGATTAACATATTTATGCTTTCAAATGTTAACAATTTTACTTATCAAGTATTTAAACAATGCGCAGTTATCTTTTCAGTCGTAATGGTTATAAATACTGAGTAATAATATTTTATGCATTTTTGTGTAGATTAAAGTACTCAAGCTATTAAATGTTAACATTTTTCCTTATCATGTACTTAAACAGTGAAATATTAAACTTTTTCAGCCGTAAATGTGAAATGTGAATACTATGTGAAATCTATCGTCGAACTATAACGGCATGTAATATAGCGTAGTGAGGGAACGAACGTGGAGGGCCCGCTAGGCTACCGCCCATGAAATTTAGTACGTCAAATCGGCAAGTGGTGGCGACACGGTGCGACTAAATTCTAGTCTCAATACCATTAAGTTGCATTCCCGTGCAACAGACTGCCATACGCTGTAGTAGAAGAAGAATTTTCGAACATTCCAAAACAGATTGTGTTAAAATCGTTCAGGATTTCAGAACAGTACTTCTCTATACATCATTTATAACTTAATTCATCACGGTAAATAAATACTTCTCCTGCGAAACGCTGGGAAACATTGAAAACGTGTTATTCCTGACGACAATAGGTTATTCATAGTTACATGTAGTAAGTTACCTGTGTATTCGACCTCTTGTTAAGTAGAAAAATTCTCTGATCCACAATAATGTATAGAAAAAGTGCGTTCATTTTTCAATACTCATAAGCTACATATTAAATTCCACTGCAGGGAGATCGTACTTGACAAAGTATCTGAGGAATCCATTCTATCCTATGACTCAACATAATATTCGATTGATATTTATCAATTCTGTTCAATAACTTAAAAAAAGCTGATACTTGCAATATATATGCGTTTAAAATCATCATTATAACCATATTATCATTATTTAATATTACATTATTTTAAGATTGGTGTATAATATACCTGTACTATTATGTTTAGAAGGTTATTAAATAATCTTCACGCACTTTAAAATCGAGCTTATTTACAATTATAGAAGATAAGGAATGAATGTGTAAATACAGCAATTAAGGTAGGTGTCTAATACAATAATTGTTTAGTTTGTTTATAATGTACACGAGAAAACTATTTGCAAAGAAGTTCGAAAGTAACCAAGTCAAAATATACATAATTCTTGCAATAGGCAAGATATAACATAATTTAATCTTTTCCAATTACCTACACTTATCATTTTACATTCATAAATTATACAAATAAGATATGAATATTACAAATGCTACATATCTCAAAGTTTACCTCTAGTTTATCAATTATAAGACAAAAGAAGAGAACAAAAATCTGCATATGAACATAAAATCATTGTCAGTAATCGGATAAAGATAAGAAAATTGTATAGTCTTCATATTGCTGATATACTATAAGTATTCACAAGAGTTCAAACAGTATCAAACTGAAGGGAAAACCCAAATCATTTATAAGGTTTACCTAAATGGACATAATGATGAGCTATCTGCCTTAGCGTCAAAATGAGATGGTTTTGAGAAATGTTACAAACAAAAGTGGTGTTGCGAGAATGTTTGGGTACAAAGATGATGTTTATATCTTTTAGAATCTTTGGTTAGATGACAAATATATGTGAGCCATATTCCAAGAAGTGAGATATCTCAAAAATGCCATTTCTGTATAATTCTATGTAATTGGTTTATTTTGAGAACACACAGACTAGGATTAACTGGTGGAAGCTTTGCTGATTGACAATTTACTACCAGGTGAATTAAACAATGTTATTTATTAAATTATTTTCTAAAATGCTGAAAAAATACTTGCTTTGTAAGCAATTCTATAGTGTAGATGTTTTTTCTAATGAAAAGATTCTGTAATTTAGGTTAGATGACTTCCTAATTTAGCTTATAATTTTTAAAAAAGTAATAAGAATTATAGCAAATGTATTTTAAATTGTAATAACATGTATGGTAGTGAATTATTCTTGTTGAAACTGGTTTTAAAATGTATATGAGATTATTGTATTTAGATGCATGATTTTTAAAATATTTAGTGAATAGCTTACATGAAGTTTTAAATAATTACCTCTGTTTTAAATAATTACCTCTGTTTTAACCATTACCTATCTTATACATAATACATATGTCCTTGGACCAATAAATATATTATCGTTACTAAAAGTTCAGCAAATATAAGCACAGCATAGTAAATAACTAAGAAGGATAGGGTAATTATTAAAAGCTGCATAAAAGAACATATATTTTCTTTGAGGATCTCAAGAAATTGTGTCAGAATGAATCCCTCATTAATGAAGCTCTCGTATATGTATAACTTTAGTTTTTCAATAGCTTCTACATAATAAATATTGTTACATATATATATTTATTCTTTCCTTTGATTCTTACTAGACTATCTGTAATTAATAAGTTAATCTTACTAATTAAAAACTATAACTCAGTGTAATGCCAAGTCTTTTCTCTACTCCGAATATTAAAATTTATTTAGTTTTTTAACCTCTGCATTCATCATAGTGTTTATGCTCTTTCGTGAACATATAAATGTACATGAAATGATTGACCAATATTCCTCAATTTATCTGATTTTTAACAGTGATTTTTTGTACATAGCTAATATTTTACTTTGGATCACGATTTGAAAATTTTAGGGAAAGTTTTTAAAAAATGCTTTGTGATACATAGCATATGTAATGGCTATCTCTTTACATAATTTATGATTTTAAAAATTTAATTATAGATAACCAGACAAAATTCTACCGTCTAATCATTGGGCTATCACAAGAATTATATGTACTTTTATTATCTATTGTATATAGCTGCTTCTCTGGATTCATTCATGGATATAGATAGGATGCTAATTCACAGGCTAAATCACAAGCGTCATCGACTTGAAATTTTTACGACGTATTGGCCATAACATGTAACCGCCAGAAAAATTGCGATTTTGAACCTCAGTGTCATGGGTTCGATTCCAGAGGGCCCCTAAGTCTCGATTTTTCCCATTTGAATGCATAGCTTTGAATTTCAGGAATTAAAAAAAAAATACTTTCCAGATAGGTAGAGAATCAAAACTCCAGGAGCCCATATATATGGTCATGATCTATCGAAAACATAAATGACTTTCATGGAAACTATCCTGGGTTTGATGCTAGGAAGATGCAAATATCTGCCCTTTAAAATACATGGGAGTAGTTTTTCATTATTTTTTTAAATGCACTTATCGAAATGATAGGAAGTTCGTGCTTGGCTAGAAGATGCTTGGTAAGAATTGGTTTAAGAAAAAAAAATTCATAAGAACCTACTAATCCTGGGTTTGATGCCAGAGCACAATAACTTTTCTCTCATAAGGAAAAGAAGGTGGTCGTTTGAGGCAGTTGCAACCAATATTTCTGCTTGAATTTTCACACATAGTTAGAGATGATGATCTTCTATTGTGCTGCATAATAAGTATGACCAGGAAGACCTGGGTTTCCCTTGACCATTAGGGAAACCTTAAACAGTGCATATGAAATGTATTTATGATCTCTATTCACATGCTGAGTTTTAAGTTTCTATGTTACCCTATGTTAATCGTAGCAATTTCTAATTTTAGAGACGCCTGGTGTTGAACTCAGTACCTTTTGGCAGAAGTGAATATATATAAGGACCTGGTAGAAATAAAACTTATATTATAAAAATTTTCAAGTCAATATCATTCCAGGAAGTACCTAAAATACTTTCCATTATCTGCAAAAGAAATGCATTGAGGAATGTAAATAACTGACTGGGATCGAACGAAGGACCATCAGCGAAGCCATTTGTCATGAATAAAAAATCAAATAATTGTCGGATGAAAGAAGAGAAAACAAACAGAATACAAACTTTTACACTTACCCTTGTGTCAAAGTGTCTGCTTTAGAAAAAAGTATTGTTTTGACAGTCAAAAGTTACTTAGTGATAAAAAGACAATAAATGAGGGACAAGTGAGAAGAACTGAAAACGACATCATTCTATCACAGATTTTATCGAAGCAAATCCAAAATACCTGACGAGACCAATTTAAAGAAAAGAAAGAGGTTGAAGAAGAGATTTTCCAAATGCTTTACATGAAGCCTAGTCCAAAATTGGATCATAAAAACCAGGACAAATATGAAAACTATCTCAAGAGATATGAAATGTGACAAACAATAGCTCAGTGGCAGAATGGCAGGCATGTTAGTGCTCCAACCCCAAGGTCCTGGGTTCAAGTTAGGCTTGAAATACTATGCATGGGTTGAAATCACATTTAAGTCACATATATTGGTTGAAGAAATCGCCCGAAATAGTACTGGCTAAATCCTACAGTCAGACACTCAAGTTTGTGGTCAACATTAGGATATTAATTTATGCATTTCTTGAAGGGATACAAAATCGTTACTCGGTATTTTATTAATTTATTAACAAGCATGAACATACAGCGCAAAGCCAATTACCGCTGATGAATAATAATAATAATAAAGAACAAAATATTGACAAAATTGTGAAAAATCAACTGATTAAACATATAATAAAGTAACAAATGAATATAAACATAGAAAAAATCATAGAAAATTGTATTTTTCCGCGTCAAACTCTTGCAAGTATATTCCGGATGGATTTCGGAGATGTGAAGAAAGGATCGAAATGAGTATTGGAGGAAATGGAGTTGAAAATTGAAGGAATGCGAAAGAAGAGTGATCGTTTTACTATTGATAGACGGGGAGTAATCAAAGAGAAGGTATCGGATAGGGGTGTAGTTCTTGAGGGAAAGAGAAAAGAGAGAGTAAGAATGAAGAATCAACTTTGCTATTTATTATATTATGTAAGAAGGAAATATTGGAGAAATAATAAGAGGCTTTGATTGGGGTGAGATTGAGCTGATTTAGAAGATGATCTTTTGGCATACAGTCAAACCTCACTTAACGAGCACCTCGCATAACGAGCTAAACAGAATGTAGCCAAGTGACTCGCTTAACGAGCGATGTTTCGTAGAACTAGGGACGAGGATACATCGTGGCGCCACATGGAGGTTCCTGCCGTCATCTCGGCTATCAGTCTATATTCAGGGCTCGTTCAGCTAGCATCTTACTGTCGCTTGCGAAAGTTCTATCCGGACTAATTATTGTGTATTTTTAGTGCAAAGTTTAAATATTCTTCCCTAAAGAAAATGCCACAAGAAGACAAGAAAAAAAATCACCCTAGAAGTCAAACAATGCAATGCAATAGTGTATGAAAGATATAGAACAATTAGTTTGATTTCACATGCATGTAAAATATTACTAATGATAATTCTAAAGAGAATTAAGAAGCAAATTGAAGATAAAATATCAGATGATCAGTATGGTTTTAGGGAAAACAAAGGAACACGTGATGCCATAATGGAGTTAAGACTAATTTTGGAAAATAATCTAAAAGGTAATAATAAAAAGAACTTTTCAGGTTTTATAGATATCGAAAGGCATTTGAAAAAGTTAACCAGAAAGTTTTAATACAAATGTTACATAAAATTGGAATAGATAACAACCGCCTAAAAATAATTCAAATAATGTATAATAACCAGAAAGCTGCTTTCAGAATAAATTCCGAACTGACTGAATGGTTCGAAGTAAAATGTGGAGTAAGACAGGGGTGTATGATGATACATACGACAGATATATCGTATCATCATACTCCCGATAAATATTCTAATGGAAATAAGGTTAAAAAACAGACTTTTATTTAACCTGCACAGTGAAGAAGTTGTAGGGCAAGCATTAGAAGAGATTAAGGGTATAGCTCCCGGATAGTCATGTGGACAGCGCGTTTGCCTTTGGTGAAAGCGGTCCCGGGTTCGATTCCCGGTGGGAGCCAATGTGCGAAATGACCTAAGCTGTCGAAGCACTTTTAACAATACTACTACTACTATTAAGGGTATATGTATAGGAGGAAGGAATTTCAGCAATTAAAGGTATGCAGATGATATAGTAATCATGACATACTCAAAAGAGGATTTAGAGTTAGCAATGCAAAGAGTTTATGAGGTGGGAACAAAATTTGGATTGAGCGTTGATACCAAGAAAAGAAAAGTAATGATGGTGGCTAGTAAAAAGAGCAACATTGACTGCAATATAAAAATTAATGACAAACCCATAAAACAAGTCCAACAGTTTAGATATCTAGGAAGTTAAAATCAGACGATGGGTACTGCAGTAATGCAATAAAATCGAGAATTGAAATGGCAAAGGAAAATTTTTGGAAATACAAGGATCTAATGAGAGGAGAGATCAACATGAAACTAAAACTGAAAATGTTGAGGTGTTATGTTTGGCCTGTTTTCCTGTGTGGGTGCGAGACATGGACCATCTTAAAAAGTATGGAAAAAAGAATAAAGGCATTGGACACATGGTTTGCCAGAAGAATTTTAAAAATTAAATGGTCAGACAGAATAACTAACGAAGAGGTTTGGAGAAAGATTGGAAGCAGGTATAGCCTATGGAATGAAGTGAAAAGAAGAAAGTGGAAATACGCGGGACATGTGCTGAAGGGATCGTCAGGGGAGAGAATCGTGACAACACTGGAAGGATGGACAGTAAGGAAGAGAGGGAGACCAAGGATGGAATGGTTGGACAATTTAAAGAATGAGATGAATATGAGCAATTGAAAAGGAGAGCAAGTAGAAGAGGAGAGTGGAGATCCATGAGAACTAACCTCTTGATAGGAGAAGCTACCAATTGATGATAATGATACAAGTCAAACGTCAAATTATTGAGAAGCGGAATCGAGGTGTGAGCGTGGCTGGCCTAGCTCGTGCATACAATTGGTCCACATCTACTATTTGCACTATCCTCAAAAACAAGGATGAGATTGATGCCTCAAAGGGAGTCACAAGAATTTCTACGCAAAGGCATCGTATTCTCGACGATGTTGAAAGATTGCTTCTCAAATGGATCAATGAGAAGCAAATGCAGTGCGACACTGTTAACGAAAACCTAATTTGTGAGAAGGCGAAACTAATTTTTGCCGACCTCATTAAGAAGACGTCAGGATCATCAACGGACGAAGGACGAATGTCATGTGGAGGTCCAACAACAAGGCTTGGGTGACACGTTACCTTTTTATAGATTGGATCAATGAAGTGTTTGGTCCGTCTGTAAAAAAAAAAAAGGCTTGAGATGAATTTGCCACTCAGTGCCTTGCTTGTTATGGACAACGCTCCTGCTCATCCTCCAGGCCTAGAAGATGACCTCCTTGAAGAATTTAAATTCATCAAGATCCAATTCCTGCCTCCTAACACCACTCCTTTACTGCAGCCAATGGATCAGAATGTCATCTCAAATTTTAAAAAGCTCTACACTAAAACTCTATTTGAGCGCTGTTTTGAGATAACTGAAGGAACCAATCTCACTCTCAGAGAGTTTTGGAAAGACCACTTTCACATCGTTGCCTGCCTCAAGATGATCGACAAGGTATGGGAGGGGGTCACCAAGAGAACCCTTATTTCTGCATGGAAGAAGCTATGGCCGGACAGCGTTGTCGAACACAACTTCGAGGAGTTTGAGCAAGTGCCTGCGGAGCCGGTAGTTGATGAGATTTTGTCTCTGGCCATGATTATGGGGCTAGAGGTGGATAGCAACGACATCGATGAGCTAGTGGAAGAGCATAGCCAGGAACTGACCACCGAAGAGCTTATGGAGCTGAATTCTGTGTAACAGCAAGAATTTGTGGAGAGTATTTCGTCAGGGGAGGAGGAGATTACAGCCTCAGCAGAGCAACAAGCTTCCAACGAAATAAGGGAGATGCTAAAAGCATGGGAAGCTGTTACATCGTACGTTGAGAAGCATCACCCTAATAAGGCAGTAGCTATGAGCGCTGCAAATTTATTTAACGATAATGCTGTCTCATTTTCACAAAAATTTGAAGCGTAGGCAGAAACAAACCTCTCTAGACAACTTTCTAGTAAAAAAGAATATATTTTAAATAATAAATTGCATTATTATAAATTTTTTGAGTATTTTTTTCGGAATGGAACGCATTATCCTATTTTACATTGATTCCAATGGAAAAAATTGTTTCGCTTAACGAGTGTTTCGCATTACGAGTAAGATTCTGGAACGAATTATACTCGTTAAGCGAGATTCCACTGTATTTCTATAAAACGGCACCCAAAAATAGACTATTATTAAAAAGAAATTTATGTACGACTATTAAGGCCATGTTATCCGAAAATGAAAATTATCGGGGTTACTTATGAAGATATAAAGGGTATGTCAAACGCAGATTTGGTGCGTAACAATAAGGTCTTTAATAATCTGAATGAAGAAACCCATTTGGATGTTGTCCATGTGAGTAAGAGGTATAAAAATGATTTGTGTAACATAATTATTCAATGTGACAGGGACACACACAAGATTTCCTCCAGTAAAGAAAAGATTGAGGTTGAATTTAACTTCTGTAGAGTGTTTGACCATTTTAATATTGTTTTATGTCATAATTGTCAACAATATGGACATATTATGAAGTTTTGTCAAACTTATCAAGCCTGTTCTTACTGTGCTGATCAATCTTTCAAATCAGGCATTTTTCCAGAGAAACTTAAATACAGCATCATAAAACCAATTTACAAAGAAGGACAACCTGAATTAATGAAAAATTATAGGCCCATATCCCTGCTTCCAACTTTCTCCAAGATATTTGAAATAGCTGCAAATAAACAACTTCTAAATTATTTTGAAAAAAGCAAAATATTACTTCCAGGTCAACATGGATTTAGGGAAAACCATTCAACTACTACAGCTTTAACTGACATTGTAAATAGCATCTGTAAATCCCTTGATTTATCACAATCAACAATAGGATTAGCCTGTGATCTTACGAAAGCCTTTGATTGTGTGTGCCATACCATATTGATCAATAAATTAGAATATTATGGTGTGGAGAATGAAGCTCTTACATAGTTATCCTCCTATCTGTCATGTATGAAACAAAAAACATGTACTGTAAAGGATAATAAACCATACACCTCAAAATGGAAAAATGTTAAGATGGGTGTGCCACAAGGATCAGTCCTGGGCCCCTTGCTCTTCATTATCTTCATGAATGATCTTTCATCTAATATCAATAAGGAGGTGATATTATATGCAGATGACACAACAGTGTTACTGAAGGACAAAAATCTTGAAGGACTAGCAAACAACCTTACATACACAATAGAGACAATGGAAAACTGGCTGACAGTAAATGGCCGGAAATTAAACTTCAAAAAAACTAATGCAGTTCATTTTAAAAGTAGTAAAAAACTGACAACTGATATAAAACCATTTATGGGAAAAAATAAAATTAACATAAATATAGAGCACTCCATGAAAATGCTTTGAGTACATTTTGATGAGCTTATGTCCTGGAAGGAACATATTAGTTCACTGGTTAAAATTTAAACAGTGCATGTTTCAATATGTCATGCATTGCTCCAATTGTAAATATTTCCACAAGATTGACAGTATACTATGGTTACTTTTATTCAATTTTGAAATATGGCGTCATACTATGGGGAATGGCTCCTGGTTGGCAAACAGTATTTAAAGTACAAAAAAAGATTATGCGGAGCATTACCTTTTCTAAATATAGAGACTCATGTAAACCACTGTTTAAAAAATATGATATTTTGACATTACCCTGCATTTACATTTATGAGGTATTAAATTATGTTCATTCAAATAGAAAAGATTTTGAGGACGAACACAACCATAATTATGATACCAGAGGGAGAAACAATATGAATTATCCTAAACATAGACTGTCAATGCATGAAAAGACCCCATATTACATGGGAATAAAACTGTATAATAAATTCCAAAAGAATTTAGAGACACGTACGGGAAAAACATAAAAACTTATTAAGAAAACTTACATAAATTACTATCTAAAAAGTGTTACTACATAGTGGAGGAATTTTTAAATGATAATAGTTTGTGAGTGATTATGCTTAAAAGGTGTATTTAAATTGATAAAATATTTTTGTGTTATTTGAACTTTGTTAAATTGAAAAAAAATAATATTTTATATCTTAGGTGTAATTGTACTATTTTTAAGCTGACTATTGTAAATTATTGACATGTCACCTATTCAGGGCAGAATTATTTTCTGTCTCTTTAATGAATGTATTTGTGACGTAATAAATTATTATTATTATTATTATTATTATATATGCAAGGGACTCATTATAAGAGGTCATGGGTTCAATCCTCAGTCTCTATTACTATTACACTAGACTTTTGCTAATCGGGCATTCCTTGCACAGAGTGGTGCCGGATTTTTGCGAGTGCTTGATTACTCAGATTGCGTGAAAGACCATAGCGTCGTGATCAAGTTTTCAGCAAACGGCCAGAAAGAGAAATATTTCAAAGCTCAAACTTGGGAATGGGTAAGCCCAGGTGCCTAAGGATTAATAATGCAAGGAGTTGTTGAGATGAGAAATTGACATTTATTTACAGGATTGCATCTATTGTGTAAAATGTAAACGGAGGATTACCGTATCAGTCGACCTTTGAAGACTAAAAAATTCTCTCAAAAACCAGGGGTCGACTTATACGCCGAACATAAAATTCAACCCTTTATCACCGAGGGGTAAATTATTGAAACTGCCTGCTTAACACTTGTTGTACACTAACTCTTGCAATTCACCACAATTACTTCTTACTGAGACTAATTATCGGCAATTCTAATTAACGTAGATATTATATAAAACAAATTTCATTAAGAAATACATTTGTGGCGGAAAGTAAAAATGCAAAGCCCTGCAAACTAACTAATTATCAGTGAATATAATAAGGACATTATAATTTCTCTCAGTTCGGAAGATGATTCTTATGATGATACACTAGCAGATGAAGCATTAATGTTTATGTCAAATGATTAAGATGAGGACTTTTTAGGGTTTTCAAATTTCCACTTATGAGTCATGTAATGTTTTTATAATAAAAGAGTTGAATTAATAAAACATTTTCATATCTTCAAAATAAATCCGACCCTTATTTATTCTTCGCAAATTAGATTCATTTCTTCACATGTATTTTTAATTTACAAAAATGTAATACACATATCGATGTTTTCTTCTTACAAATGAAGATCAATAATCATGGTTTGTTTTTGTTTATATAATTGTTAAGATTCGATTCAGCATTAGGAGTTAATGGAAGTTGTTTTAGCAGCGTCATGATTTGATGTTACCAGGCTATATCACCATTATTTCTATAATAAATTAATTTAATACCATTGTGTTTCTGTTTCGTAATGCATTTTTATTTGTGTGTCCCGAGTGAAACCTATGAGAGAAACTTTTGTAATAGTTAAGCAGAGGCGAGAAGTTGACATGGCTGCACAAACAAAACTAACAACCTGAAAGACACAATTCTAGCGTCTTAATCTTATGCAGTAAATATTCCTTAAGCTATCATATATATTTATAATTACCGAAATTTTTCTAACCATAATATAGAGCTGGGGTATGTTGCCTTATGTTTTGGGTCGACTTATACGCTGAACATAGGCTAAAACATGAAATTCACCTCAAAATTTCAGGGGTTGATTTATACGCCGGCATATAGGGTAATTAAAAAGACCTATCCTATTAATGCTTCATCTGTCCTTGGACCAAAAAATTTAGTATCGTTAGAAGGTAAACAAATAGAGGGAGATTACTGCAAATATCTGCGAAGTATAGTAAATAACTGGAGAGGATAGGTCTGATTATTAAAAGCTGCATAAAAGAACATATTTTTTCTTTGAGGATATAAAAAATTGTTTCAGAATAAATTCCTCATAAATGAAGCTCTTAAATATTTATCAGTAATGTATTATTATATGAATAATAAAACATTAATTACTTATATATGTACACCAGGGTTTCCCAAGATATAAGGGAAAAAATTTTGTTTGCAAAATCAAATTCGCATACCCTCTATTTTTTCTATTTGGCCTTATTAACTTACTTGATTAATATTATTGCGATTGAATTATGTTAACCTGTGTCAACTTGAAGCCAAACAATTTTGAAAAATGAAAATTTGTACCGACAAGGGAAACCACATAAGTGGGAAATTAACTGACGGATTCGCACAAATCTTTCAAAGCAAGTTCTTTGCTTAAAAATAGTGGACATGTGTCCAACGGTTTAACTCAATAGGTTTTTGTTTATAAGAAATTAGCAACTGAATATCGAAGTTAGGCAACCACCCCATACAAGTGCATTCATATATATTATCTCAAGTTGATAGGAAATTATTTTCTTTCATTTATTTTACTGATACTTTATAGTTTTGCTATTACATTTTGTCTTGTTACCTTCCAAGCATTCTTTAATTTTATTTAGCATTTATTCTAATATACATAACTATGTAAATTTAACATTGCTTCGTGATAAAAGAACAAGAAATGAGATATCGGAGATAACTATTCTATTACAAAAAGCATCGGAGCAAAACCAACCTGACAGAACCAATTAAGGTTTAAAGAAGCAATTTGCCAAATGCTTTATATGCACCGTGGTCCGAAATTGGATCATTAAACCTTGGACCATGAGGAAGAAAACAACTATCTTAACAAGCTTGGAAATTTCACCATGAATACTTAATTAAATTATTAAACTTACTTAAATTAATCAACCATAAATTCAATTCTAAACTACGCTGGCCCATTGAGGTTCTAAAGGTTAAACGAAGTCATACATGGCAAATATGTAGCCTCGGACATCATTACAGAGTTGTTTTTTGCAAAGAAATCACGAACAAGCCAATCTGTGTTTTCTTCATTTTTGAGTCACAAATTCTTTTCATATTCTTTTTCAAAATCGTGACATTTTTGGGTCAATAATGGAGATACAGGGTTTCCTTTTTTCTCTACCATAACTGAACACTTGCCTTAACTGATTGGTAGCATTTTTCATCACAGATCCTACCTGTCTGTCAGAAAAATACTTTAATGTTTTGATTTATCTCAAAATCTTTTATGCCAATTTAAAAAAGTCTCAATCAAACACTATTGTCTACTTTATAACTTGCCTAATTTATTAGTAAATTGCCAACAAATTTTTCATGGTACTATCTTTATGGCCACATACATGAAATTTGACTTTTAAATTAGACTTTTTTTAACTAAAATTGTTATTATTATGTTTAATTATTGAAACTACAACAACTTTTTGATTAATTTTAATTTAATTAATTTTCAATTAAGATTTAACAGCATTAATTACTAATTATCTATAAATGTCTTAATTAGCATCATCCTCTATACTGATTGAAACTATGTTCTTTAGTTACTTTTAAAAAAATAATAATATTCATCCCGCATTATGCTACCATAACCACAATACAACATTTACAACCGAGTAGAAATTTTTACAACTGTGTACATCTTAATAGCAAATTTTTAATGATTTTAACACTTTCCAGTCCAATATGGCTCTATTTAAGAATAAAAATTTACCAAAATTTTTCCTTTTTTGTAGAAGTGCCTACTTTACACACGTGATCATTTTTCCTAATTAATTATGACAGTTTAGAGGATAAGTCATTCCAGCTGGAAGTGCTGGTGAACTTATTCAATTGAACAGATCTTGACAAGAGCTTTAAGATAAGACTAAATCAACTATTTTTTTGCTAAGTAAATTGGCTTTGTAAAAATTTTGATCAAAATTTTGTGTTTTCTCTGCTTCGTTCGCAAACTGGAAAATTATTTGGAAGAATCATTTTTGGTTGGACTTTTCCTGCCAAATGTTTTAATATTAGTCCAAACTTGATATTTTTATCGCAAATTTTCATTGTGTAAGGAACAATTTTGAGCATAATTAGGTGTTCTCCAATTTTATCTTAAACTGGAAGATAATTTTGAAGCATTTTTCCTCATTTATACAAGTCTTGCCTAAATCTTTAAAGTGAGTCCAAATTCGACAACGTGTATGCAATATTTTGACAAGTTAGGATGAAAAAACATGTTTTTTTCCCCAAAATTTCTCCTTTCGCTGATTGTTTTATAAACTGGAAGATTGTTCTTCAAATAGTCATATCATGTCAAAAGCTTAAAAAATTATCAGAATAGGGTATTTGACTACAAAGAATATATAGGTCAAACTGTCTTTATTTTAACAGTAAACATTTTTTACAACCGATTTAGCCAACACATTATTTTAAAATAAGTATGATTTTTATAAGAAAGTCGAAGTTTTGAGCGGTGGGTTCGGTGCGACAGTGTTTTTCTTTCGTTTTTACTAATATTCCTATCTATTCGGAGATAAAGTGAGGAATTAACTTAAATAATTATATAAAATACGATGGAAACCAACTTCGTTAAAGCTGATAGTGGAAACCTCCCTAGAATAGACGCGATGATGGCCGGATTATTTTTCAACAACAACCCTGATTTTTACGCTGCCGAGTTAAAGAACGTGAAAACAGCACTGTAAGTATTACCCTAAATATTATATAATATACTTTAAACAATTAAATAGATTAGCAATAGCCTTAAATGTAAACTTAAATCTACTGAAATAGTTCTTACCTACATCTAACATGAAAAAATACGCTATGATTTGTCCATCATTACAGGTCCTCGAGGGAATCTTACGGAGATGATGCTGTTGGTTATGTACAACTATTTCGTCAATCCAGGATTTGCACAATAAAATGTTAAATGTGCCCTGAACACAAAGTAAGAGCTAAATGTTATTCTGTGACTCTTGTGGTTGATGAAAACAATAGTCATATCATAAGTTGCCAGTGTCATGACTGTGCAGCTTCAGCTGGAGGCTCTAAGCATGCAGTGGCCTTTTTAATGTGGTTTATAGTGAAGAACCTTCTTGCACTTCAATAGAGTGCTACTGGAAAAAACCTACATTATCCCGAGTAGGCACAAGTTTGAAGTATATTACTGTGGACCAACTAATTAAAAAAAAAAAACTGTATGTTACAGTAGTGATGAAGCACTACTCTCAGAATTTCACCGAGAGGCAATAAAAAGGAAAATTGTCAATTGTGAACTGCTGAAATATCAACCTGATTATGCATACACAGATATTAAAAGATTTTTTTCTGTACTATTTCTTCCTCAAAGAACAAAATAATGCCAATAATGATGTTGACAAACTGCTGGATTTACTGAAGGAACAGCTAAGTGATAATAATATATCTTTGCTGAGGAAGATTTCACGGGTTTCCAACCGGGTGAGATGACTGGATGGCTCCAACGTTTCGGCAGCGGTCCCTGCTACATCCTTGAAAATGGCAGCAGGGACCGCTGCCGAAACGTTGGAGCCATCCACTTATCTCACCCGGTTGGAAACCCGTGAAATCTTCCTCAGCATAATTCACCGGGAAAGTATCCGATCTTTCTACAAATATATCTTTGATTGAGCAGGCAACAAGGACACAGAGTAAAAGCCACCTGTGGTATGAACTTAGACATGGCCGAATAACAGCCTCAAGGGCATATGAAGCCAGTCACTGTCAAACTTCGAATGGAACGCTTGTAGCTGCAGTCATGGGGGCCAAGACACCTGATACAAAAGCAATGAAAAGGGGCAGAATTTTAGAAAATACTGTCCGTAAAAGAGTAGAAGGTATCTTAAAAAAGAAAATCAAATCCTGTGGACTTTTCCTTTCTAAAGAATTCCCCATGATTGCAGCTACTCCTGATGGAATAATGAAGGATGCCATCATAGAGATAAAATGTCCAAAAAGTGATACTACAAAAAATAACTACGTAAAAAATGGAGAGATTACTCCAAAATACTTGGCATAGGTACAGCTACAAATGTATGCAAGTAAAGTGAACAAATGTTATATTTGTGTTGCTCATCCAGATTTTGAAACATCACATCATGTCGACATCAATTTAGTGCCATATGAAAGCGAATATGTAAGTGAAATGTTAAATACATTGTCAATATTTTGGATAAATCGTATTTATCCATTGTTGTCTCGTTCAATTGATATGTAACAGGGTAGAGATAGACATAAGTATTTGCAATGAGATATTCGTTGTTTAAGTTCTGTTTTATTTTCTACTTTCATTATCTTACATAGTATGTACATTTTCACTGATTTGCCAAAACATGCTGAGGTTTTGGTAGCTTATTTTCTGTAGTCATGCTTTAGTTTTTAAAATCTTACATAAATTGATCAACAGCAGTAAAATAAAATTGATACTTGTGGAAACTAAATTAAGTATGTCAAATAATTATGAAGAAAATAGAAATAACTCAGTCATTCATAAGGTTGCATTCATTTTATTAAGGAATCCAGTAAGTTTATTAGAGCACAAGCTATAATAATACAATCATCAATTACTCTAAGTATATTGGTATTTATTACAGCATGTTGTTTTAACATGTGAAACTCTCCTATACGTCTTATGACTCTTTCTACATGTATTCGTAAGCTAGCAATAATTTTGGTTTGACGAACTTCTTCCTTTGATAACTTGGAACCTGCAGATACACTGGGTGGTCTAAATAATTTTATACCTTTTTGGGCACTTGTTCCACGTGTTTGAATCCTCTGTCAGCTAAGATAAAAGTTCCAGGTTCTAAAGTTTCCAAAAAATTGCAATTTTCTATAATAGTAGTATCACTTGTTCTGCCACCCAAGCCAGGTGAAATGAAATTAATCAAACCATTAGGTGTGCAGGACACTAAATATTTAACAGTATTAGCTTTCTTGTAGTCGGACCAAGTTAATGCTTGATGAAGAGCTTTAGATGGTTTCTGAATATCAATCTCTAAACAGTCTATTATACAGCTAACATTATAATAGTTGTGCCTAAATGCAATTGGTAAGGTTTTTAGTGTGGAATTTGTATTTAATTTTACAATGAATGGACGTAAAGCATTGGCAATTTTAGGTATATTTTTGACAAATAACTTACTACCATAGGAAAGTGATATACCAAAATTATCTTCTAATTCTGAAAATGTACTACTCAGTCTGATCTTTTTCAAACAAAGTAAAATATGTTCAACAGGTACATTTGTATGCTTCAGCTGTATTATAAAATAACAATCCTTAGGAATTCCCACATACATCTGTGGCTTTTTCATAATTACATGCAAAGTATTCTGTAAGCACTTTGCTTTATCTACATCTACATTTGTCTCAGTGTCTGAATCTGAAATGGACGATGAAGGATCTACAGAAGATGAAGAATATTTACTTATAACTGTCTCAGTGCAAGATGCAATATCACTGTCAGATCTTTCTTCATTGAAGAAATCTATCTTCTTAATTTTGGTAATACAAGGTCTTACATGACATTCTGTGCTTTTAAATGGAGATGTCATGGATGATGTTGTGGGTACTTTAAAAGGAGAAACACTAAAATCTCTTGTTGTTGTATTTGCTTCTATAACATGCTTTCAAAGTAGCTTGGACCTGTTTTCCCACACTAATAATAGGTTCAGTTGATGTTCCTTTCTCGCAATATGATTGTATTGGTTCTGAAAAGACAAAATATTTATAACTTTTTACACAAACAACTCACACAAATAGATTATTATAGCCCTAAACTACTTTACATACCTATGATCTCCATAGCAGTTTCAAACATAGCAATGTCATCGTTTAGTGCGCTGGTTCCAGGCGTTTCTGCTGCAGCTCGAGTTTCTTGATCAATTTTAATCGTTTAATATATGCTGTTCGGGACATGGTAGAATCTGTCAGTCTTCTTTTACAGTCTACCTGGCAATCGAACTTAGATGGCATTGCTCCATGAGCATAGTCTGGCTGAATCCCATTTTATACTGTCTATAGTTTGCCATATCTTGTTCCATCTGCAGTAACAATCTCATCATCGTTATATCGCAAACTAAGTATAACTCACATAAATTACAACGTTACAGTTTTATTCTACAAACTTCTCTTCTACTATAACAAACCTCAAATATAGTATAATGTTAAGAGAAGATTATTACGAAATTATAATATAAAATCGCTATTTGTGCAAGAAATATATGATAATAGAATTTTTTACTTACGTTAAAATGATCTTCGCACATGAAAGCATTGCTGCTATATCTTTTGGGTTTCTACGAGCGAGCATTAACCACTTCTTCCGAATGTTAGTGTTCTTTGGAATGGACACAAACATTTTCTCCGGTGTTTTAAATGATGTGTTAGTACATTGTGGCACTACGCACATTTTATAAGGCATTTTAACTTACAACCAGGCACAGAAGGCACAGAACCCACAGAACGCCAACAAGCAGCTGACGTCATGACATCACATGACCTGCATGTACGGCGTCTTTAGCGTTTTGGCGGCTTTTTTTATTCATTTAAACTTTGATGGTGATTTTCATAGATAATAGAGATAATCACAAAGAATTAATCAAATTGCCAATGTATTATGCTACAATTTGAGATAATTTTCTAAAACCCGTCAAATACCCAATTCCACTATGCTTTCATGCAATTTAAAGTGCTTGGACGAAAAAACACACTCTTGAACAAAAGTTGCTGCAGAAGGCGAAAGTGATTGAAGAAATTTCGACATCCTTGCCAGTAAGCGCAAACGAAGTTGCAAAAAAAAACAATCTTCGATGCCAAATGATTGCTAGAATGTGAAAAATAAAAAAGGATGAGTGGAGATAGATTAGACGATATGCACTTGTGTGAAGAGCGACTGAACCATGCTGCAGTATCTGAATCAAATCATCATAAAAATGAGATTATGTTCCTAAAAACTGATCAATTAGAAAAAAATGAGTTAAAAATGATAAAGTGTATGTTTCAGATAATCTCATAAACTAGATGTTGCACATTGCTCACAGGAAACACCAAGCGCACGGATATTATCAGGAAGCTTTTACAGCTACAAAAAAAGCAAAGGTTGTTATTGATAAGATAAATTATAATTTATAAAAAAAATTAAAATATAAAACACAAAAATGAAAACTGCAAATTAAATTCATGAACTGATGAAATAAATCAATAAGTATATTTTGGAATATTTAAGTCAATAAATAGAACAAAAAACAATAAGATACAAATAAAAATTGTTGTTTTTTCGGTTAACTGAATGGATTATTAAATTGCTTTGAATTAATTGAAAAAAGGAATTTAATTACACAGGCCTGCGATGAAAAAAAAAAGCAAAGTAAAAACTGATTCTTATGTATTTTGATGTGCCGATTTCAGAAAAAATAGTGAAAAAAATCCATCACATCACGTTTTCTTGTGATTTTCAATTACAATAATTCTTGTTCAACACACGAATAGCATAGCTTCAAGGGGCTGTGTAAATTTGCCTGATGACTTTTGCTATGAGTGTGGCAAGTACATGCTCAAAGTTGCACAAGGAAATATTACGAATCACGTCACATAACTATATTTAGCATATTTTGGTGTTTAACTAGGAGATCAAGACAAATCATGAGCACCCCATAAAGTTTGTTTACAATATCTTTATGATTTGGGACTTTGGTTTGGAGGAAAGAAAGAAGCCTTAAAATGTGGAATTCCAATGGTATGAAGGGAGCCATCGAACCAGAGTGATGATTGTTATTTTTGTTCCTGCGAAGTCCGTGGTTACAATAGAAAAATAGAAAAAACATTTCGTATCCGGAAATGATTCCATCGGCCATACGCCCGGTGCCTCATGGACCTGACATTCCAGTGCCTATTCCTTTTAAATAACTGACACTTTCGTCCTCGGATTCAGAAAAAGCAGAAACCCAGGAATCAGATTCCGAGTATCAGCCTTCTAGCAGCGATGCACCTCAACCATTCACTCAGTCGGAAATCAATGATCTGACTCGAGATCTAGATCTGTCGAAAGAAGCAGCTGAATTGTTTGGTTCCAGGTTGAAGGAAAAAAAAAATATTATCCAAAGGTGTCTCTTTCTACTGGCACAGGAACCGCGAAAAAGAATTCTTGAAATACTTTGAGGAAGAAGATTACCTGGTTTATTGTGCTGACGTTCCAGGACTGATGGGCCAATTAAAAATCACGTATCATAAAAAAGATTGGAGGCTACTCATAGAATTCTCTAAAAGGAGTCTTAAAGCTATCCTTCTTCATCACGGAAGTCAATATGCATCTGTGCCAATTGGCTGTGATATGTGCAAATCTGTGCAATGGCCCTGTGCATCTGAAAGAACGGTATGGAAATCTTTTACTAATTCTCAACAAAGTAAAATATGCAGACCATGACTGGACTGTTTGTAGCGATATGAAAGTTATATCAATGCTTCTTGGGCAACAAGGCGGATACACTAAGTATCTTGTTTTCTACGTGAGTGGGATAGTCGTGACAGAGCTGAACAATGGGTTAGAAAAGATTGGCCAAAAAGACAAGTTCTTGAACCTGGGACCAAAAATGTGATCAGAAACAGTTTAACTATATCCAAAAAACGTGCTGTTGCCTCCTTTGCAAGTCAAGTTAGGATTGATGAAGCAATTTGTAAAGGCACTACCAAAGGATGGCAACTGTTTTAACTTTGCAAAACGTTTTCAACGCTGTCGGATGCCAAACTGAAAGAAGATGTTTTCATTGGCCCAGATATCTGAAAAGTCATGAAGGATACAGAGTTCAAATGAAGCATGAAACAGAGTGAAAAAGTGGTCTGGATTGCATTTAAGGAAGTCATAAATACATTCCTGGGCACTCAAAAAGATCCTAATTTTGAGGCGATTGTTGAGAACATGCTAGAGAAGTTAGGTTGTTCTATGAGTGTAAAAATACATTTTTTACATTCCCACTTGGACCTCTTTCCAGACAACTTATGCACAATGAGCGAAGAACAAGGCGAAAGGTTCCATCAAGATGTCAAAAACATGGATCGCAAATACCAAGGAAGATGGAATTAAAATATACTTGCAGACTACTGTTGGATGTTAACCAGAGATGATTCCGTAGGCAAACACACAAGACAAACAGCTAAGAGAAGTTTTAAAGGCAAAAGTAGCAGTAAATGAGTCAAAGGTGAATGAAAGTCTGTAAGCTCTAAGTCTGTAAAAGCTTTAGTCTAAAAGTATGTTTTTAAAGGTTTTTTCCGTTTACTTTTTTTTTCATTTTAGGGGATTTTATACACTTTTACTTTCCTGTTTTTCATTTAAAAATTTCTTTTTTTATCAAAAATAAATCACAACAAAAAGATAATGTATTATTTAAACAAAGCTGAAATGTTTAAGATTGTTATTAAGCTGAAAATAAATTTTACAACAATTTCTAAATAGTGAATAATATTACAAACATAAAAATTGAAACCTTAAAAAATCCTTACGTGATACAAGAAAATAAAGGCTATTTTTGAAATCAGTGCCTCAAAATACACTACAAACACATTTTCTTGGTCTTGTTTTTTTCAATTACCCCGATTTCGCAGGCCTGTGTTATTCATTTGAATGTAGTCAATTTTTAATTGGCAAGGAATTGATTGAAGACTAAATAAGAAAAAAAAACAAAACTAACAAAAACCAAAATAAATCATAAAAAATAATATGGGTATTTAGATTGGTTAGGTAAAAAATTTGCAAATATGAAAGATAAAAAAGGCTTTAAATAAATAATTCAAAAGCTTTGAAAGCTGGGGAGATAGGAATTTGTGAACAATTTTGGACTAACACTCAATAGCTTTGTCGTCTGCATACCTTACAGACTTCACTACTTCCCCACAAACCTTTACTCCCTCGTCTACTTCTTAAAATAGTAACAACTTCGCTTTTTCTTCTTTCATTCTGTAATGATCATGAAAAATGTCTACTCCACCGCCCCTTGATAAGCACCTAATGCCAGATCATGAGCATAACCATAAGATCACAAGAAATAAGAAGAATCTTTAACAACAAATTCCAACACAACTTTCAACCTTTTGTATCGGACATTAAACAACAATGCAAACATAAAATACCGCATATACCGGCGTATAAGTCATCCTTTGAAGCCTAAAAATTCTCTGGAAAACAAGGTGTCAACTTATACAGCAACAATTAAATTTAACCCTTTACCACTGAGGGTTAAATAAGTGAAACTGCCTGCTTAACATTTGTTGTACACTAACTCTCGCAACTCACCACAATTATATCTTATATAAAACAAATTTCATCACAAAGTACAATTGTGACCGAAGGTTAAAATGTTAACCCCTTCAAACTAATTATCATAATTTACAAAAATTTAATATAAATTTGGATGTTTTCCTTTAACAAATGAAGATCAATAAGCACATCATGGTTTTTTTATATAATCGTTACCATCTTTATAATTTGACTTAGCGTTAGGAGTTAATGGAAGTTGTTTTTAGCAGTGTCATGATTTGATGTTACCAGGCTATATCACCATTATTTCTATGATAAATTTTTAATACCATTGTGTTTCAGTTTCCTAACGCATTTTTATTTGTAAGGCATGAGCGATAGCAATGAAAGAAACTTGAGTAATAGTTAAGCAGAGGCGAGAAGTTGACAGAAACAATTCTAGCATCTTAATCTTATGCGGTAAATATTCCTTACCCTATGATACATATTTATGGATACCATAGTTTTTCTTCCCATAGAATAGAGGAAGTGCTGTTGCCTTTTTTTTGGGTTATACGCAAAACATAGGCTGAAACCTGGAATTCACCTTCAAATTTTAAGGGTCGACTTATACGCCGGCATACACGGTAACTCATTCTCACGGTATCTCATTTGACTTTTAAAATTTTTCTATATTGTGCAAAAATGCTGCCACAGCAATAATGTGAAATAGAATTTAAACTGATTAGATTGGACTCTAATTAAGATTTTATTCTTTTATATACAATACATACATTGTGATTCATCCTACAATCATGCTAATTATATAAGGAGAGAATGAGAAAAAGAGGATAATTAACAGATTAATTATAAGTATTGGAACTTCCTTCATTCATCTTGCTTTTTGTTCTTTTTGTTGTGAAAGTTCCGATATTTGACCTTGTTGATTCTAAAACATTTAATTATGGCTTGTCATACATACTTGGGATAATGATGTGCATCCTGATATATATAGTTGATTGGGTACTGTGCGAAGAATACTAAATGACAAATTTAATATTAAATGTTCAGCCTATAAATAATGCACGTAAATAATTTGGCACTATGTTTTCCTGGTTTTCATACACTTGTAACATAAGTTATTAAGATAATAAATTTAATTTAACAAATTCTAATAATTCATCATTATTATCTGTTATCATACCCATAGTAAGCTACAGGTTCTGTTTCCAAATATCTTTATTTAAATTAATAAACGGGCATAAATATAAAGAGTTAGAAACTTAATTTTTGCACAAAAAAATTAATAACGTATTTAAAAAATACTGAGTGAAATATTTAATATTCAAAGAACTTAGGATTGTCCATAATTTTTGAAGCCGATACAGTTGGACAGCTCCGTACGTTCACTGGACAAAAATATTCCTCCACACCCATCAAGCCAAATTTTAACCCATCCAATTAAACATTTAGATAATCCCCAAGTGGAGAAATCAGTTTATCCGAACCAAGAGGGAAGCAACATTTTGTAACACCACTCTGGAGAGATGAAAGGAAACAAATAAAATGTTTAGAGAGCGTATTCTCTAGCAAAGTTTCTTGGCAAGAAAACAAACACCCAAAGTAGTTGCATGGATGTGCTGCGAGGATCCAACCCCATCAAAACCCCAATTAAAACAAAAAAAGAATAGTCCCTGACCCCTCCGACTTCCCTTTGTTTCCTGCAAAATATTAAGGCGGATTTTATATACCCCACATAATCCTTCACAACTGATACGATTCAAGGGATGGGAGAGAAAGGGATGAAATGGGTCCTAAGCAAGAAAAAGGGGAAGTCCGTTTTGAAATGAGTGTAGAATTCTTGATTGAAAAATGATTTTTTTTGCATTCTCAGTTTTGATTTTAGTTAATTGTAGCAGCATTGTAGTTACATGCAGTTACATCGATTGTGTGTTGTAATACTTAACCAAACCAAAATGTAAAGATTCAGGGAAATATTTCATTCACCTACAGCATCTTGTTACTGTTTTGAACCCTTAAGGGACCAAGGGAGGGTTAAAAATATCTACCATTTCCTTTTTCAGTATTTTAAGAACTTGATCGTCTTATAACTTCGTTACATTGTCAAATATATTGTTATTATTTTATTGTTTTATTATTTATATAAGGTTATCGTTACATTGTTAAAGATAACTATATGTTGGTGCTATTTGTACGTTTTTAAGCTACGTAATGAGAGCGAAAATAGGCACAAAATGACCCTCCCTTAACCTGCGACATATTTCTGAACCAATCATATATTTTGACAAATAGTTTTTAATTAGTTTCCATAATTTAATTTACCTTTTTTAATTATACCTTCTTCTTGATTTATAAGTATAAATAACGGTGATTTACAAACTTATTCTCCGAATGAGAGCTTTAAAGTTGGAACCATCATATTCTTGTCTTTGATGAGTTTTTTAAGTAAATATTTCATTATTTTTATCGCAGTAGTACAGTTTTTGGCAACAAAAATCAATGTAACAAGTTTTAAAAAATCCAAGAAGGCAATTGCTGAAGAGATATCACGTTTCATTATTATTTTATCGAAAAAAAAACAAAAGTGTACAATTTTTGACCCCCCCTTGGTCCACAAAGTATCCAAAAAGAGGTTGGACCTTTAAGTCTCAAATAGCTTGTAACTAAGCATCAAGGCCATTTACTTTACTCTCCGATGTTTACATATCGTCACCCTGTTGATTGCTGCACCCTCTGGAGGTTTTCTACACCCTCTATGTTCCCCTTTCACTTTCAACAGCGTAGTTGTTAAGTAGAGGTCATTTGAATATTAATTACAAAACTTTTATACATCTTTACATAAATATAACACTAGTAATATTTTATGCTGAAGAAGCTTCGACTGGAGAAATTCACAATAAAATTACAAATATATTACGTTTACGGAGTTAAATTTTCTTTATCACGATTATGAAATAAAAATCACAGAATTTAATATTTTCAATGTTTTATGTTTGTAGTTATTTGGTCAATAATAAGAAAAACTGTCGCTTCGTTTTCATTGCAATTGGGCTGGAATTCCCCGTTTAGTTTCATTAACGTCCCTTGCAATTCCAATTAGGCAACTTCCGTATCTGAAACTTCAAGAGCAGCAACTTTAGGTTACTTTTGCATTACGGTTTTTCCTACACTGGTAATTTTCGAAATTCAATTCTGACATTTTAAGAAATGGTTCTTCCATCTGGACATAAGAGTACCTTAATCTCTCCTTGATCACCCCATCGATTAGCCCGAATATAGCGCGAAACTTATCGACTGTTTATTTCCCGTAAAAAATCGACTCGCACAAAATTCAAGGTTCAAGCAATGGAATGTAATATAAACAAGGACATTTTCCTACAGAGGTTGAAAGTCGACTGAAAGTCCGACTGAATGTTTCAATTACTTAATTTTATTGATATTAATGTAACCTGTGTTATTATCTATAATAACCTACATAAATGCGTATCTGTTTGAATTTTTCTTTCTTTGAATTCTTTTACGAGTATTATTTTTTTTCTAAATATCTTTATGAAAATTTCAGAGTCGAGTTAAATTTGGGGTTGCATTATATTCAAGTTAATACGGTAATTTGCACAGAAAGCAATTTCCTATGATTTAATGAGGAGCCTCTCTTAAAATCTCAAAGTGAAGTTTCTATGATTACTATACATAAGTGCTCTACCATTCGGTGCGTTTATATGCCTCAATATTCCTAATTCAATATCATATGTTTCGTTTCTTGTCAGCTGTTCCCACTCTTTACGTCATCCAGCTCTCCCTTACATCCTACCCTGAAATACTTTACATAACAATCTTTCTGTTTTCAATACTCGACCCACCTATTGCTTCTGCTTAATTACTTCAATCAAACAGTTGCTATACATTTAATGAACTTATTACAGTAAATTTATATTCAACAGGTTTATTAGAGAAGAATTCACAAGGAAATTGTCTGAAATGGTCCCCCGCCCTAGGTAAGGTCTATATTCGTCCACTCTCACTGAGCTAATTGAGCCACAATGGTACATGTATCTCCCGAAGAAGCAGAAAATGAAGTACTACTGACTACCAGCGGTGAGATCTTTGGGAATTGAAATTATCACCAGTATACTATCTAAAAAACAAATAATCAAAGAATAAAATCAATGGAGGTGGGTACGACATTGTGGAATATAATTTATTAAGTAATAAGGAAGGATATATGCTTTAATTTAACGAAGTAAATACGTCTGACAAGTAGATCTGTTCGAAAAACAATAGATGAAGAGAGATGGGCAGTCAGAAAGGGAATTTAGAACAGATTACGTAAAGAATAGATCATATTCACTTCGATAGAACAGAGAGAATCTAAAGACGGAGAATTAAACTAAACTTACATGAATGTAACTCTGATGCTCCACTTTGTGGTAGAATGCCATATTTAAGGAGTAAAATACTTAGTAATATCCACAGAATATATATTTTTATAAAGGCGGCTAGTTTCGTCTATGTAGACTAATTATACGATTTCTGAAGTTTAGTTTCTACTTAATAGACACCTTCAGGCAAAAAGTTATCTCAGCCAAACTTCCAAGATAACTCTTGGCTTAAGTCGTCTATTATTAGATCCAGCTAGTCACCTTGAAAAAATAAATAGTCTGTGGAAATAACCAAATGTTTACTTTCTTTCGATTGACACAAATTCGTTTTATCAATCATAAACCAAAATTAAATCCATAATGCATGCATTAAACTGGAAAATTAACTTTTCTAGTTCCATAAAACTAGTCCAGTAGTTTTAGAAATGTAATCACGAGTTAGAAAATCTATTCCAATGCATTGTGACATCACCGAAAGACGCAGGAAAGTTTTCCACTGAAGAGGAGACCGGAGAATAAATGATATTTGCTCTGCGAGATAATGAAGGCCTCGCCAATGATTGGAATTATAATTGTTTAATATTTCGTTCAGTCAGCGTCCAATGCGATTGAAATATTGTCTTCAGAATTTAATTCTGAAGACTACTCGTCTCTACGTAAGATTGTGGCAATTGCAGTCTTAATTCCATAGTAAGGATTCACTCCTCACCCATCGTCTACATTAAAAAATAGAGAAAAAGTCATGAATATCGATTTGATAGCACAATTTATACAAACCAAGATCCAAGGAAATTGATCATTCCATACTAAAACAAAAAATAAGTTCGTGGGTGCAAAAAACTCACCAATGCAAAGCGAGTGAAGAGTATCTGCAACACCAAATAGGAAAGAGGGGAGAGAGAGCACAGTAAACCTACACATGAGACCACAAAAAATAACAGAAACCCCTCTGCATAAAATTGAAATGTTACATGCGATGAGGGTAAAAACATAATGGAACTAAGTCCAGTCAGATCTGTGCTTATGATGTCACCATATTTGTTAAGAACTACACCAAGTCTAATCCAAAATCTAATTGTGAACTATTCCGTCAGTGTTTCTTGTACTCAGGGTTAAAATGTTTCTATAATTTACTACACAATATTACCACTTCCCCATTAGAGAAAAAATCATCAAGTTGATTAAGAAATATCTGCCTAAAAATCGTCATGCAGAATTTTTAAGAAACTGTTTTAAAGCTGTAAACTTTAAGAAACTATGCTGGATATTATGAATAATAGGAGTCACAAATATACCTTAAGCTGTCAAAACACTGAGAAGAAGTCTTGACGTACATTTCACTACTACGTGCAGCATCTTCAGAAGAGAGAATATGACTAAGACTACGAGAGTCAGTGGTGTTTTAGTATTAGATATTATGAGTTCATTATAATGTTTTTATAGAATGATTTTGATTTATTACTGTACACATGGGCCATATTTATTTTTTGTGAATTATTAATTTCATGGTTTACTTATTTAATTTTTGTTATGTCAATGAAGAGTCAGTAACTTATCCATTGATGTTCTCCATTATACATGTAATATAAAAGTGGAGGAATGTACATTATGATCATTTAGTCAATATTAGAAAGAGCTAAAATGAAATTAATAGAGGCGTATGGATAAAATGAAGAACAACAATTTGTAATTATTCCAAGTATTTTATTAAAAACAATAAATGGAAGCAAAACACGACTAGTATCAGAAATTGATCTCCATCATCAAGTCATCAATGGAGATCACTCTCTTAAACTAGTCGTGTTTTGTTTCCTTTTATTGTTTTTAATAAAATATTGTGGAAAAAGTACAAATTGTTCTTCGGCATCATGACGTATTTCCACAAGACATCGCCAGAAACAGTGAATTTTATGTAAATGGATAAAATTATATATAGAAGCAAAACAGAGAGGGTGAATGAAGGAAAAACCAAATATATGATTACGTCAACATCAGAGTCGAGGAGATAACTGCAAGATTTGGCGGAGAGAGACAAAAAGGAGTACCTAACTTTGGAGGAAACCTAATCGATAACAAGTACAAAATTAGCAGCTTTGTAATGGAACAAATACAGGCAGGGAATAGAGAATTGTGCACTAACCTACACCTTCTTAAAAGCAAGTTAATATCAAGGAAGGCAAAAATGGATAAACAAAACACTGACACGTTCAGTAGTGACACAAGGTGCAGATCCATAGTCCTTAACCTTAAAAGAAGAGAGAATACTAAGGAAGCAATACGGACCTGTCTTAGAAAATGGCAAGTGTAGAATTGATAATTGATAAACAAATAATTGATGAATTAAATAAACTTATTGATAAAATAAGGTTCACGAGGTGGTTAAATAAGGCCCAGAGGTGGTTAAAAGACTAGAATAAATGAGACTGCCAAAGAGGATATTATACATACATAGGTGTACATCAGGGCATCACAAAAAAATCAGTCATTTTTTCATCCCCTCTTATTTTTTTCTATTTGGCCTAACTTAATTAATAAATACCATTGCGAATGGTAGCCCGTGCCAAATTGATACCAAACAATTTCGAGAAATGAAGATTATAAAATGGCAATGTGCTCATTCGATGGATTTCCCCTAACGGGTTCAGCATCGGTTTGAACTTGAAATTTGGAAAAAATCTTTGACCGGCATTTTTCGCAAAATTAGGTCAACTTTAACCCCCTGTATAATTTAAATGTGGAGGAAACAAAGTTATTAACATTAACGGCTGCATACAGAATTTATTTAGCATTAACTATGCTAAGTGTCAAAGTTCTCACAAGCAAATTCCACGTTTACATTTTTTGCCAGCTTTTCTCGATTCCAGCCCACTGCACTAAGTTATGTATATTAGAATAAATGCTAAATAAAATTAAAGTATGCGTGGAAGGCAACTCAAAGAAATGTGACCGTAAAAATATAAGTTATCATTACAGGAAATGGAAGAAAATAATTTCTGATTAACTCAATATCTATAGAGGAATGCACATGTATGGTGTGGTTGCCTAACTTCAATATTCAGTTGCTATTTTTTTAATAAACAAAAGCCTATTAAATTAACAGTCCGACACATGTCCATTATTTTTAAACAAAGAATGTGCCCTGAAATATTCATGCTAATCCGTTTGTTGATTTCCCACTTAACTGGCGTTTCCCATGTCAGCATAATTTTCATTTTTCGAAATTGTTTGGCATCAAGTCGGCACGGGTTACCAACTCCTTTTGCATTGTACAGGAAGCACTTCTGCACTTCCCTCTTTGACACAGAATGGGGATGAATTTGTGAACAATGAAATCAAGTTTTATTTCTTCATTTTCCAAGTACAGCGCTAGTAATTTTTGATTTTGATAGCACAGGGCCAGCCAGATCCTTGGCACACTCCATGTAACTCGTCAAACATTCAGCCAATGCACCATGTTTCACCGTAAGAGTCCCAAAGACTGCAGACTAAACTGTTGGCCAATAGATTCTAATTGAAAGAGAATTGGCATCAAACATTTTAAAAGGCCGATTCTAAATACGAAGGTTGCCCAGAAACTAATGCACCACATTTTTTTCTCAGCCGACAACAACGTTGGGAATGGAAAACATTGCATGTCCATTAAAGTTTGAAGTTTCTTGAGTTTGTATGCAAAATTTCTGTCTCTTCCGACAGATAGGGTAGTTGCAGGACTGTTTCAAAATGGCGTCAGCAAGTGATGTGCGTTACAAGCAGCGTGCCGTCACTGAATTTCTCACTACAGAGAAAGGGCACTTGCTTGGGCCATTAAAAGATGCCATTCATTTTGAGGAGGAGGTGATTTACACAGCAGCTCTGTTACCAGAACAAGGATTGATACCGACAGGGCATACAAGCCCTTGTTTCGCGCTGGGGGAAGGCCACAGAATGAGACGGAGATTAGAAAAGTGATAATAATAATAGAAGGACTTTATTGGGGCGAGATTGAGACTAGAAAGTCTCTTCTTACATCTAACCCTTCGTCAAATGAGAAATGAATGGAAATAGCTTGCAAAAGAAGAACACTACTGTGCGGATTAAAACTTCTAATTTCCACTGCAGGAAAACACTCGCTAGAAGGGGAGTGTGAAAAACCTGTGAGGCCTACAGATAGACAGCTGAATTTGATGGTGAAAGTAGAATAAAAGGGTTATAAAAGACAAGAAGAAAAATCGATAGAGAGATCAAAAAAGAATGAACAAATTATGACATAGATATCAGTATCTCACAAATTGAAACTAATTGTGAAAAGAGTTTCAAATGAAATGAACGCATCAATAGTAAAAAAATACAAATAATATAAGAGAGAAACAGAATATTCACGAGATAAAACTAACTTTGTCAATTATTACCATTAAATTAGCATGAACAGGATTTTGCTTAATAAAAGCTCATCAAATGTTCAGAATAAGACAAGAATTTTAAAAATACAAGCAAATACTTGGAAAAACAACTAAAAATACTAAGTCACAACAAAATAGTATTTTTACACTTATAAGGTTTTAATAAGACAGTATATAGAAAAATACGGTGTTTAGATAAAACATCATTCGTAGATTAACATGCGCACTTACATAGAATTTAGGTCATACACAATAATCGCTTCCTTATATACTGTTTTGCATGTATACATATCATCACCTATTGCAAAGTTAAGAACAATACAATATTCAATTGGAAATTGACTAATAATCCATTTATCCTAAGTACTGACAATAGAACTAGTAAAGCTTTAAACAAGTACTCTCCCTGTAATTAACAAACCACACTTAGCAATCCAAATCAAAGAATAAATGAACCCTAGACCAAGACGTAGCAAAAATAATCAGGGAAACAGTTAATGAATACAAAATAATGATGGGAATTTAAATAAAAAAAGATGAAAACCGTTAAGAAGATCAACAGGTTCCATGGACCAAATCGGAGATGATTTTCGACAAACTGGATTGACACCCAATGTACGAATATTTTCAGGAAGCTGTTACAGCTGAGAAAAAAGAAAGAGAGGAGTAACTGACCAAAATAATAAGTTTAAATCCAAAAATGATAAAAAAGCAAAACAATATTATTAAACAAATATCTCAAATTTAGTTATGAACAGATAAAATACAAGGGTCGTTCAACAAGTCCTTAGAAAATGACGGAATTTGTAATTGAAAGGTTTAACGACAAAAGATATCAAAGCTGAGTTGGATGGCACATCCGCTCCTGTGTTTGCAGCTGTTTACAATTGGATGAATGAGTTTAAACGTGGCCGTTCATCCACAAAAGATGAATATCAGTTGGGATGCCCAGTGGAAGTGACTACTCCCAAAACGATTGACAAAATCCACGATACGATTTAGAGTGATCGACAATTAAAGTTCGCGAAATACTCGAGGCCCCAGGCATATCGCAAGGTACAGTCGCTTCAATTTTGCATGAAAAACTTTCTGTGAAAAAATTTCTGCAAGATGGGTGCCGCGTTTGCTCACAGAGGAGAATAAGCACAATGGTGTGGTCGACTCTGAGGTTATTCTGGCGCTCTTCCGTCGCAATTCTGCCGAATTTCTTTGTCGATACATACATATGTCAACAGCTTTGGTCATTTTGCACCTTAACCTGTTATGTTTTAGCATTATTAAAAAAAAAAAATAATTGAATCTTTCTTCACCATACAATAATGGTTGTATAATTAAAAGCTAAAATAGATAAATAAATATATAACTAGTTTTAAAATAAAAAATTTGACGAAAAGAAAAACTGGAGGGCATAAAAAAGGGCATTATTACGGCCCAAAAGTTAACCGGAATCAGATAATCCAAAATTTCCTTATATTTGTAACTAAACAAAACCAGAGGAGATGAAATACGAAATGAGAGAATATGAGAAGGAGTGAAACAAAGGTGGCTTGGGAAAGTGTTGAAGAAAAACAATTAAAATGGTATGGAGATGCTTTTGGAATGGAAGATGACAGGAAAGTGTAGCAAGTGCTGGAAGTTAAAGTTCAGGGGAAAAGGGGTGGACCAAGAATAACTTAGGAATGATGCCAAAGACACCGAGTGAAATGAGGAGAATGATGAGGAATCGGACGGAAGAAATGGGTGGAGATGATGGGCTGAGACAGCCTCCCTGACGCTGAAAGGGGAAGAAGTACTTCTTTGGCTACTAAACCAACTTCTGAGCCAACAAAAGCTGCTTCCATTTCCAGCGATGATGGACTTATGAAACCATTTGCTGAGAAACCTGTCACACACAAACCCTCAATCGTGTCATGATCTTTGACTCAAAATGTGACTACATGCAAAGATTTCTGGACCATTTTCTAACCAGAGCCTGCTATTCTGAAATTAAACTAGCCTGACGATATTTGGTGAGATCAA
The DNA here is from genome assembly GCA_947579665.1 of Sympetrum striolatum. Taxonomy (NCBI): domain Eukaryota; kingdom Metazoa; phylum Arthropoda; class Insecta; order Odonata; family Libellulidae; genus Sympetrum; species Sympetrum striolatum. Next base: position 200,505 of record CANPUZ010000025.1, read on the forward strand.
GCAAACAAAATAACTTCTTAAAGAAATCAGAGTTTGAGAAAAAGAAGCAGAAATGTACACGTTCTTCAAAAAATTCAATCAATTCCATTTTGGATGAAATATTTTTCTCGCAACATTCTCAATGTTAGAACATAAAAGAATCCTCCAAGTACAAGCCTATTTTTTCTGCCACATTTTCCTCCAATAATCTTAAATTTAAGAACAATTGAATATTTGCCTTTAGTTTAGTTTTACATTGGTTCAAGGCTGTTCATATATTGCAGCACATCTATTAATTTTTGTTCTACTGCCCTTCTTACATTTTTCATACAACAAACATTTTATCTGCAATTTGAGTGAACTATGGATGATCAACAATAATTCCTTTCTTAGCTACATTAACTTCCACGTATGTTTTTTTTAATGGGCTTAACTCTCCCATCCAATCATATGAGATCAAAATTACCAAAACAATGCCAAAAAGTTAAACATATTTGTCATATCTTTTGCTCATATTTTCACTGTTTCTAATCAAAAATGATATCACACAATCAAAATAAGAAATCATTTCGTGTACTTTGCTGTCAACAGTAATAGCATTCCTCCTGCAACATAATTCTGAGGAATTGAATATATTCATTTGTCATTTTTGGTTCAGGCAGCGAAAAATAAATCTTCAATTTACTTCTGTCTCTGTCTTCATCGTGTCCGTGACAAAATGAAAGCTTCTGATGTATCAATATATTAATACTGATTGAAGGTCTTTCTTTATGAAAGGAAAAGTGTCATTTGGAGAGTCATTGTGCTTCACTTATGTCGAAAACAGAATAGGAAAATTTATATTTGTTCAATTGAGCAGCAATGATGACAACACAAACTTCTAAAAATGCCATCTATTCCTAAAATTCGGAGGCAATGGCTTCTTGATCAACGACAGAGGATAATCTACCGCACTCTCTGCAATGAACATGACGAGGAGGCCCACTACATCATTATGGGTGATTTCAATGAGGCCATTGAGAAGCTGATGATCGTTACTAAAAATATTGTAATATTCACAGAAAAGCATAATAACTACTGACTTAAGTCCATATCTCTCAGTATAAATAGCAACAAATTTAAGAAATAACATAATACTCTCTGGGAATGATGGATTAGCTACCAACACACATTTCTCAAATCGTCTTGTGTTCTGTTTACCTCTTCATGACCTCCTTTCCGAATGCTTAATTATACTAAGTATAAACATAGGATCTCAAATGAATGTCATTATACGGAAAACGAAAAAATTAAACAAAAAATACAATTTAAATTACCTGAATATGTACTCTGCCACTTTACGTTGATAAAAAGACATATAAATGGAAGCTACGGAAAGAAAATCTAAATAAATTGTACACCTTATGAACTTCCTTTTCCGCGCCTGCCTTACATATATTCTTTACGTCATTAAAAAACTTTACGATCGATTTTTAGATATTTTAATTGAATAATATAACAACATAATAATACAACCGTAAAAATGAACGATGGAAAGACCATCTCCATCATATCAATTTAATTCAATGCTGTTGACATCGACTTTTACATCAACAACGAACAGAGATATCGTCAAAAAACACGTAATTTACTGTCGAATTGATTACGAAAGTTGTAAATCAAGTGAAAATCAAAGGTCTTAATATATTACCTTATGTAGTTTATGTTGTTTCCATGGTTATATTCACTTTAACATAATATGAAATCATTATAACTCTAAATTTTAGACACGAAGTAGAGGATCGATAATTCTATATGAAGTTATTTCGTTTGTTTGCATAGTATTCTCACAGGTACTCCACGTCAGGTTTAAAAAATACCCGCAAGATATATATACACAATGGGAAAAAGCTATAACACATTTTTCGACGAGTAAAACGAATTTTCGAGCTAACACAACCGAGATAGAGCAGACTTGGCGGCCATATTGTTGATTTGGTGGCGGCGGTGGCGGAGATTACAACTACGACTCAAATTCGGTATTCAGTTGTTTTACTCCCGCCAACTTGAAAGATTCTTCGAAAACGCTTTCTTTGCTTAGGTGCTTCCGTCGTGATACACCCAATTTTATAGAATTGGAATTATTTTTAGGCAGTTTTTTTGTATTCTATTCTATGTAACATCTGCACTTTCTGGTTAAAACTAAGTCTTTTCGAAATCTATAAAACATAAACACGTCTTTTTATTATATTTTAGATCCTTTTCCAAATAAGATTCCACGGGTTTGTCTTGGATTGGAGTCCACAGCAAGCTTCAAACTTTTTTCATGATTTTACTGGGTTCGAACCAAGAACGCTCAGATAGATTTCCATAGGAAATACATGCAAACTCCACTTTTATCAGTTGCAGGCTTTTTTTCATTTGAAGAATTAAATTAGAAGGAATGGTCTGAAAGAGTTGAGACATGGACCAAAAGATCGGAAATTGAATTAAGATTCGTATTGAGGTCGTATAATATTCTTTAAGAATCGAAATTTCGAGAATTTTGACAAAATACGCGTAAATTTTTCGAAATGTTCGAGTTTGTAAACAACCAGTCCCCTTGACGACCGTTGCGATTGATGAAACCACGCATTTCCCTAATTAGAAAGAATAGCCTGGGATTATAGTTTTAAAGGATACTGACTCATTGCATTTAATTGCACTCATATAATCTACTTCTTTATTCCTTAATTTTTCTCTTTGGGTATTCATGCTTTTCTTTCAAATATTTGTCATTTTTTAATTCCGGAAATGCTCGTGTTCATTTAATATTCAGATTTCTTTATTTTTAAACGTCGTCGCAAAACCTCGTCAACAATTTATCACATTTTGTTTAACTGACAATCTCAATCAAAAATTTGTTTTGTACTTACTGAATTCGAGACTTTTATAAACCACGTATCATTAGCACGCAATATGACTCTGGCCGTCAATACACAACTTAATTATTATTATAAATAGAGAGAAAAAATAATCTCCGATGATTGGCCTCGAACCAGTGACCAGCACATGTGATGACAGCCAAAAATGAAATCGGGCAATTTAAACCGCACCTCTGCACGCTTCTGCCATCTGAACGGCATTTGCAGTAACTACTTCGATTCTTACATGAAAATTTTCGAATTTTAATTTTATGCACTTCCCGACATAGGATCGGATTATTAAATGTTAAAGGACGAATGGGATATTGAATAATGATATTTTTAATGTCCAAAGTATCCTTGGTTCGACTCTGGACGACTATAATAGTTGCTTTCATGAGAAATGCACGTAAATTTAAAAAATTAGACAAAAATTTTTAGCATTATCAAACTAAAGGACCGTCGCGGGAGACATAAATATTTTTCAATTAGTTTAAAATTTATTTGGGCAAATACGCGATCATAGTGACGAAGGTTTTTCGTGATAAACCTTATCTTAGAATCAATAAAAGGAATATATTTTCCGTTATCAATGGAGGATGATGGTTGAATGCAACGACAGTTAATTTCGAGTTGCGTTAATCTGGTTTAGCGTTAGGTCCAGATAAAAGTGGACCTGTTATAGAAGGGGTCCCAACTTAGATGGGGCGAGCTATATCCGAGTGTGGGAGGAAGGGGGCGTGGCCCATTAATCTGCGAGTGGTCCATTGCCAAGGAACACGCCCACCGCTCAGAGCAAAGGGAAGATGCTATGTATATATATACGTACACGAGGATTCTACCTTTCAAAGCTATCCAAACAGCATTGAATTCTGCACATATTTATAACAATTGCAGAAAAATTCATTCGCAACTGTTAACGATTACAGTCTTCACATCCAGTTGAACAGTTATTATCGACAACGTCGGCTTAAAAAAGGCATAGTCATTAAATAAGTACACATTCAATTTAATACAGGGTACCTGGGTTAATATCACATAAAAATATAAAATGCAAATAACAATAAATATGGATACATGAATGAATCCGGAGAAGCATCTACATATAATAGATAGGTATATCCGGAGAAGCGTCTATATATAATAGATAGATATATCCGGAGAAGCGTCTATATATAACAGATAGGTATATCCGGAGAAGCGTCTATATATAACAGATATATAAGTACGAGTAAAATGTTGCTTGCATACTGAAAGCAGATCGACAACACCAATTTCATATCGGCATTATATCGAGACTGTTCTTAGAAGAAAAAAAAAGGATTGAAAATATTCTTAGAATTCGCTTCAATTTGATCGTCTGGCATCAAACCCGGGTCTTCCTGGGGAACTTACTATGCAGCAATATAGTAGATCATCATTTCTAACTATGTGTGAAAATTCAAGGAGAAATATTGGCTCTAACTGCCTCAAACGACGTCCTACTTTTCAATTATGTAAATGGCTCTCTGGATTCGAACCAAGAACGATCTAGGAAATCTAAAATATGCTTTTGAAATGTATGTATGTTCTCTATCTATATGCCTAATTTCATGTTTTAATATTATTGGGAAGGGGTTTAAATTAATTCTTAAAAATCGGATAATTTACTGATTGTAGAGACGCCTAGTGTCGAACCGAGGAAATATTGGCAGCTGAGAATAAACAGTATGACTTATTAGGACTTCATCTTATTTCGTACAAAGTTTGAAGTCAATCACTGCGTTTACCAAGCGATCTCTGCTCGATCTGGTGGCAGCTCGTACCGGCAATGTAGGACCGATCTCATAGGACCGACGAGTTTATCAACACGAGCTTAACATATCGATATTTGCGATATTCACGTATCGACTGCAACTCATCGAGATTTGACGGCCGCCATTGTGCTTCTTCGTGGTGTTCTTTATTCAATAAGCAGAAGTGTCCGTTGAGAATCAACGGACACTTCTGTTATCTGGGGATGTTAAATTTCATAAATAGCAGTGTAACAACCTTGATCGTAAGAAATACTTCATAATTGTTGATAGATAGGAAATAGCAGACATTCTAATTCAATATACTAAGAAATATAAGTTACTATGAAGTCTACAAAGCCGCATCAACTCAATATTCAATATACTCTGAATGAAAAATATCTTCAACTGAGACGATATAAGTATATGTTCTAAGATCACATTAGGATCAGCAGGACCACGTTTAAAGTTACATCTTCATACAGGTACAAGAGAACAAATAAATCAAGCATAAAACGTAAATGATAGAAATAAATTACATTTCACTCAAATAAACAAAGATGAATATTCTATACGGAAAGTAGATGTATTTTGGAGCTGACTGCAGATACCATGGTATCTCAATCTTAAAATATGTAACATAAACGCGAACCACAAAAGCAATCAAAATAGAAACAAAGATTCAACACCAATAATAGAAGGATAGTAAATGAATATGGAGTGGAAGCACTTAAAAACAACGAATAAATCAATTTTTGCAAGGGAATGAGTTTGTTTACACTTGGTAATTTAGACAAAATTTTAGTATATTTTATCAATATTCTCGTAATTTCGAATCGCAAGCGATATTCACCGACCAAAATAAGAATCTTTTTTCAAATTCCCTTCTTTCGATGATAGCGCCAGGAGTTATTGCGATTGTATTTGTTTCCGTCCGCTGACAAAAGAGAAGCGGAGTCCGCAAGAATACCGAGGCGACCGATGTCGTGCTGAACCTGGTCCACTTTTTTTGCCGGGTTGAGTTCAGCTCACTTTTAGCCATTCTAGCCCGTGCTGCTCAGCGCGTTTCTGTTTACCAACTCGAACTGACTTTTCAGCACCGATCTGAGATCGCTTGGTAAACGCAGTGAATATCATGCCGGGAAGTACCTAAAACTTTTTTCTGTTATCTCCATAAGAAATGCATTGAGGAATGTAAATTGCTCTCTGGGATCGAACCAAGGACCATTAGCGAATATATAAAATTTGTTTATGAAATATATTTATGATTTCCAACTCCATGCCGAATTTCAAGTTTCCATGCCATCGGGAAGGGGTCCAAAACAAATCTTAAAAATCGCCACAAAGCATTTTAAACGGCCAATTTTTGCCTCGACCTAGCATCGAACCCAGGATATCTTCCGTAAAACTAATATATGTTTTCGATAGATCATGACCATATATATAGGCTCCTAGAGTTTTGATTCCCTACCTATCCGGAAAGTATTTTTAAAAAATCCCGAAAATCAAAGCAATGCATTTAAACGGGAAAAATCGGGACTTTGGGGCCCTCTGGAATCGAACCAATGACACTGAGGTTCAGAATCGCAATTTTCTGGAGGTTGCACGTTATGGCCAATATGTCGTAAAGATTTCAAGTCAATGACTCTTGTGCTTTGGCCTGTGAGTTTGTATCCTCTCTCTATATATATGTATATATATGGATACATGAATGAATCCGGAGAAGCATCTATATATAACAGATGTAGTCGAGATTTGATATCGGAAATATTGCCGCCGAGTAAAATGCTGCTCGCATACTGCAAGGAAATATACATACACATGCAAAGTGTAAACTGTCTGTCTTCACGGTAAAGACTCCGAAAGAATTATGAAAATTCAACCAATATGTTAAAAATGGGAGATATGTTTACCGTCCGGCATCGAACCCGGGTCTACCTGGTGATACTTACTATCCAGCACAACAGAAGATCACCATCCCTAACTATGCGTGAATATTCAAGCATAAATATTGGCTGCAACTGCTTCAAACGACGTCCTACTTTTCCCTTATATTCCTAATGAGAAAAATTTTCACATACATTCCTTACGTGAGAAATTGCAATGTGCTCTGGCATCGAACCCGGGAACAGCATGGTCTTATATATATTTTTTCCTAAAAGGGGTTCTTAATATACATCTTCTAACAGAGCGAGAACTTCCTAACATTTTAATAAGTGCATCTAAATAAATAATGAAAAACTACCCCAATGTATTTTAAATGGGAGATTTTTGCATCGTCCTAGCATCGAACCCAGGATATTTTCTGTGAAAGTCATTAATGTTTTCCATAGATCATGACCATATATATAGGCTCCTTGAGTTTTGATTCTCTACCTATCCGGGAAGTATTTTCATTAATATATTAGCTATCTATTAAATTCATATATCCGGAGAAGGAATTATATATAACAGATAGGAGAAGCATCTATATATAAAGGGTATCCAAAAAGGTATTGATAATCGGTAGCTTCAGAGGTCCATCCGGGTCTACCCGAATCACCCCATTGAGGTGGCTTTTTTGTTTCCGAGTCACGAATTTGTCCGTGATTTTTAATAACAGCGTGACTTTCAGGAAAATGTTTAGCAAATAAATTAATATAATATGTATCGGCCATTTCAAATTTGGTTAATGTTCAGGTAGACTCCGAAAAATGCAATCTAAGATGACTGTGTAGTAAAAGAAACGATCGCGGGATGCGCATTGTTGGGAATGCTTCGTTACTTCCAACAATGGTCCCTACATTGTAATAATAGCGAGGGATATTGTTGTCGACTTCGCCTGGTAACGAGGAGGAAGTGGTATTTCTACCTATCTATTATTACCTAACGACTGTATGTAAGAACAGATAAATTCATAATATGACAAAACAACAATTCACTTTTGCATAGCAAATATAACAAACAATGTAAGTCTTTTTGCCTAATTTTATTTAATGTTTTCTTGAACTTTTTCTAAGTATCAGTATAGCAACGAATAAAAGCAGGCAAAGGACTGTATTAATTGATACTTTCGCTTGATGCATTGTTGGGAATGCTTAGTTACTTTCAACAATGGTCCCTAACAGGTAAATGAGTGCATTAATTGCAATGTTCGAGGGAAGCATTGTTGGGAATGCTTAGTTACTTTCAACAATGGTCCCTAACAGGTAAATAAGTGCATTAATTGCAATGTTCGAGGGATGCATTGTTGGGAATGCTTAGTAACGCCGCGGCTCTCCAACAATGGTGCCTACTTTGTAATACTCGCGAGGGATATTGTTGCTAAGATCGCCTAGTAACGAGGGGGAAGGGGGATTGTTTCTTACCGCCATAAGAGTGTCTAATTAATGCCGATAAGTAATACGTTTTTCTAATTTGGATAATTAAACACTTTTAACATATCACCGATTTGAGTTACAATGAGGTTTTGAGTCGTCCATTTTAGACTGAGAATCTTCGACTTATAATGTTTCGAATCTAATTTTAAGTGTGTTGCCGTAACGACAGCTCAATCAAATTTGCGTGGTAAATAAAGGATGAATTTGGCAAGTTTTTAAGTCAGTTACCGAAAACATTTTTTCGCGGATTCTGTTTTGAGTTGGCCACGAATATTTCGAGGAAGTTGAAGAAGTCAAAGTTCATGGAATTCGATTTTTTCATTCTGACTGAATGGAATGAAGCTGCGAGGACAAATGTCCTTTTCTAAGGCAACTATTCATCTAGACAAAAATACTCGCATCTCGATTATATACGTCGACAGGACGAAAAATGTCATCAAAGCCATCCTCAAAAAATACGAACTAAATTCGTGGAAAGGAATGAAAAGCGGACACAATACTATTGTCTGCAAGATAAAGTCTTGTCCATCGAGTTTGAGGAGCTATAGCTTCCGGTAGAGCAGAGCCCTCCTGTTTTGCGAGTGTAAAACTGAGAGGAATAAAAATTGACTATGCAGATATTGGCATTTTTAAGTGATATTTCTTTACAAATTCTTATTTCCTTTATTCTTGCAATTACGACGGTGTAACTCATATTCTAATCAAATTTTTCGTTTCGATGTTAGCAGAGGTTTACAAAATTGTCCATTGCTAGTACAATAATAAATATTTCGGCAATGTTTTTACACAAAAATGTTTGCAGAATTCTTGGCTACCACATATACAAATTGCAAGTTATTGCTGTAAATATTAACCGAGTTACAATCAGAGAAAGTTGGGCCATCGGTTTCCAAAGCTCAAAAAACAGGTGCTTTTTTCAAATAAAGTACAGTCAAAGTAGAGCTTTGGCAAGTATAAACAAGTATGCATATTAATAGACGCAGAAATGGAAGTTCTGTCAGCTGATGTTTATTTCATCAATATCGGTGTACCCTACTGGATGCTATGGCTTCTCAAACTCGATGGACAAGACTTTATTTTACGGACAATTAGTTCTTGTATCTACCGATTGTATATACACTTCTTGGAACACCCTGCGCACTCTCAAACGACTCGTAATGTTTCAAATGCAAGATGGCCGACGGTACCTCGATTACTCATCCGTTTATCTCCCGACCCAACCCCGTAATTATCGCCACTAAATCCATCCCCTTATCAGATGATCCTCATTTATCGCCTGTCACTCCCGCCGAGGGACTGCGGGTTCGATTAAAAAAGAATCCAACCGGTTCCAGTTGCTCTAATGGACACAGCTGTTAGAAGACCAATGCATTTCGGTTAGATTTGATTCATTGACGTGTTAGTGCCCGAAATAGACTTACGATACGTTCGAAAAGGCCGCAATTGTCAATGGTTTTCTTTTCTACAAGAGTTTAGTTCAACAATCACCTTTGTCGTTAGGGAATTGTTTATGCCCACAAAATCACACGAATTTTCCGTCTTTTTTGTCTAAATTCTCGAAATTTCGACTGGATTACGATATTCCACGACCGAAATAAGAATCTTCGTTCAATTTCCTTTCTTTTGGTGCTAATCTCGATTTCGTACGACCATTATTTCCAATTTAATTCCACAAAAGAAAAAACGTCTGCAATCGATCAAAACGAACTTTACGTGCTTTTCTTATGAGAGAGACGATTCGAGTCGTCCAGAATCGAACCAAGGATCTCTGGACAAACAAACATCAATCTGTAATGCTCCAATGGACCTTCAACTACTCCCAAAACGTTATGATTGTAAAACGTCGGGAAGTTAGGGATTTAATTATTTTCTCTGTCTGTCCGCAAATCTACATTTATGCAGACTTCGTTTCATTAAAATAATTAAATAGGAAATGGTTGTCCAACGAAGTCGAGACAAGCACCAAAAGAAAGGAAATTGAACGAAGATTCTTATTTTGGTCGTGGAACACACTGTAGGAATCGAAATTACGAGAACTAGGGCAAAATAAACGAAAATATTGTTAAGTTTCGCCGTAGTAAACAACCAGTCCCCCTGACGACCAAGGTGATTGTTGAATCCGATACATTCATTTTCCCACAACAATAAACGGGGATTTTAAGTCCATACCGAATTAATGGTAGTAACTATTGTCGGAATTTATGAAGAGGAGGCAATTTACTGTGATTTCAGCGAATTTGAACTATAATATTCAAATAGCACGAACAAAATTACGGCCATTTTGCAGTTTATCAAACCGATTTACAAAAGGACATTTATGCGTTTGTGGTGACGACGAAGAAGTATTACCTCGAGGAAGATTTTTGAAGGACTGAATTCTAACGCAAACTCGATTTTACAGCAGAGATATTAAGCAGTGCATTTGTGTGATTCTCACCAAGTGTTCAATGTAATCGAATTCGTAATTTTTCGTAATTTCGTTAAATTTCCATCCTGATTGGTATTTGTTAAAAATATTACATACAAAAATTAAGTGAAAATTGGAGGTTGTAAACAACTCATCCCCCTGACGACCGATCCCATTGTTGAATCCGATGTTTTATCCCGTAAAAATACTCGAGGACTTTAAAAGCTGATGATTAAAGAGGACGATATATTATATGGGTAACGAGGAATTCTTTGTAAGAAGGTAATCAGCAATTCAGGTACTTAATTACAGTCAGGAGATTATTACCAGCTCATGGATGAGGGAAGTTAAATGTCTTGTATGATATAAAGCAAATATTCTGTGGGTTTGTACGGTTTGTTTGTATGTTGTGTGTCTTCGATTTTAGTTCAAACCGTTTGCCAGATTCGCGTCAAACTTTGCGTACGTGTTTTCTGGGACCAGGAAGGACGTACCGTCTCAATTTTATTCGATAATTTTGCTGGGTTCGAACCGAGATCGCTCAGATGGGTTTCCATAAAGAATAAATCTTCACTTTTATCGGTAGCTATATTTCTTTTGAAGAATTAAAACAGAAAAATAGTCGTGCGGAGTCGAAACAAGAAGCAAAATAACGGAAATTAAACGAATGTTCTAATTTGGATCTTGGAATTTTGTTTCCGAATCGAAATTACGACAAAATACGCGTTAATTTTCCAAAATTGTTTGTAAACAGCCAATCCTCCTCACGATCAATGCGTGATAAATGAGACTGTTCTGTTAGAATCAATTACCTTATTTGATCGTCAATTCACAATTAGTGTAGTTTGCAATATTAAGTATTAGTAGTGTTGTTCACAGCAATAACGTCTCTACGAAGATAAACACACATATTCATGAATTAACATTCGTTCTCTTCGCAATCAATCAGTGGGAAGGAAGGCAATGGACCGCTCGCAGATGCCGAGAGAGGGCTAGTGAGGCACACTGCGCTAGATGAGGAGTGCGGTATTCAGTGCTATAATGAGAACGTAAATGACACTTCCTGGGCCCTATTATCATACAATAAATACAAAAGATGGAAAATATTATAAAAGATTACTTAAATTTCCACTGATGTTCGCTTCTTTGTGGGTTTTTTTTTGCGAGGGTTGATACGAGTAAAGTAAAGTAAAGGAAATTTATTCCATCTTAAAGAGAATACAAACAAAATGAAAAAGTTATTGAACATTGTGATGGAATTAGGCACCCCATAGGCAAAACCTGTTTCGGGGTTACCATCAAACTAAAATACACAGATGGCTGGTGCTGATACATACAAAAAAACATAAAAAAATGAAAGTGGTTTAAAAAAAGGAAAGAATACGTTTCTGTGTTCTTTACATTTGTTGTTAAATAAAAAAGTAATACCTGTAAATTTAACAAAAAAAGAGAGAAAAAAACTAGATACATGTATATAACAATAATAAGAATAATAATACTATATCTATCAAAATAATATAATTATTATAACCAAAATATTATCATATTAAAAAAATCTATAAACATTTTCATTTGATAATAACCACGACTTGACTAACTGAAGAACAACGTTTCTCATTTTTCATTTCTTTAGGCAAAAAATTAGAAATGTTTGGTCCCATAAAAACAAAAGACCTTTTAAAAATAGTCGATTTCGGTTTAATTAAATGTACATTCCCTTTTCTTAAATTATAATGAATTGAATATCAGAGATTATTTCCACTCATGACAAAAAACAACTTCAAAACATTAAACAAATACAAGTGTTGTAACGGGAGGAATTCTAAATTTACAAATAATGGATATGAATGCTCAAATTTATTTTTTAGGCAGATTATTCTGATAATCCTTTTTCGCAGGGTTAATGCAGACTTAAACGTATTTTTATATGCACTTCCCCAAAATTGTATTCCATAATTTATTTCTCCCGTGGTATTGCAACTGGAATGTTGAAATTTCGAGACGATATAGCTCAAATTCAAACTTATATCGTCGCGAAATTTCAGCATTCCATCTGCAATGGAAGGGGAGGAATTGTGCGTTACCTTCGGAAATCAGCAGATGGCTATAAACGGACTTCTACGAACAGGGCATGACGAAACTGGTGCCACGATGGGAGAAATGCGTTGGGAAAATTGGTGACTGTGCAGAAAAGTTGGCCAAAGATGTAAGTTAATCTGTGATTTGTTTCGTTTCGATACGTATTAAACGTTTTGGGAAAAAGATCATTGTGTGTTACTGTCCGATCGTATCAAGGAATCATTTTCCCCAGTATAATTCACCTGAGGTTTTTATTGAAGTCTAAATTTTCCGTCTCTATTCACCTGCACGCAACTGCTCACGAGTACAACATCGTGCACGATGGTAAAGGTGAGTTTTCAATCCCAACCAAAATGAAGACCTCTCAACAAGTTATACACCAACTGCACTAACGGAATACTTTTACACCACAACAATCAAGATATCTTCAACAATATTGACTGCAAGTTAATTGAACTAAATCCAAAATCCGGTATCAAATTGACTCACATTTCGTTTTTCGAAAACACATCATTTGAATCGCTTCCAACGATTGATTATGCACGTCAATGTGAACGGAATGCAATATATCGTCCTCTTTAATCATCTTCATGGGCCTCGAGTGTTTTTACGGGATAACACATCGGATTCAACAATGGGATCGGTCGTCATGGGGATGAGTTGTTTACAACCTCGAATTTTCACTAAATTTTCGCATATTTCACCGATATTCTCGCACATTCGAATCGAAAGTAAGATTCCACGAATGAAATAAGAATCTTCTTTCGATTTTCTTTCTTTTGGTGTTTGTCTCGTTAACGTGCGACCATTCCTTCTAATTTAATTTCGCGAAAGAAGAAAACCCTGCAAACGATGAAAATGAGTTTTACGTGTATTCTTTATGGAAAACTGTCTGATCGATCTGAGTTCGAACCACGTGAAACTGTGGAACAAAAAGGCAACAGTGATTCCTTTCAGGTCCCAGAGGATACGTGTATAAAGTTTGAAGCAAATCGGACGAACGGTGTGGCATCCAATCTAAGGCAAACACACCCACTGAATTACGATTTCTTTTATATAGATCGTGTATCTAATTTAAGTGACGTCGAGTATAAGCCGAGAAAGCGTGGGAAAGCGAATTCATATTATTATAAAAGCAAAGTGTACAATCAAAGTGTACAATCAAAGTTAACATAATGAGTCTCTAAGGAGGAATTCATGATCGGCAACACCCTGGAAGAGGAAAAAGGGATAAGTGTCATAAAGACAAGACAGATAAAATGTGAATCAGATGATATGGTTATCTTGACCGATGACGACCATAGGAATGACAGAATGTTTAGAAGAAGGAATGGAAAAATATGTGATGAGAATAAACGCCAGTAAAACTGTAAATAACGTCAGTCAGTAAATAACGCTACCTGCGTACCTTATTGCATTTCAGGAAATCCCTTTGAAGCTCGTGATGCATCATAAATGCGTAGGAATTACACCCTGTTGTGATTTTTACTTCAAATATTCGAAATAGGAAAGACGTTGGGATGCAAAGGTTAGCCAGTAGAATTCTGATGTTCATCTAAAGTAAAAGAAATGGCGTGCTTTTCTCTGACCTCTACTTGAGTATTGCTGATCCTCACGAATTTAGAATTAATTTCCGATCTGGACATTGTTTGACCAGCGAAATTTGTCAGAGGAGATTTCAGATTCGGTGGCTGTGATAGAATCCCTCGGATGGAACTCTCTTATCGATAAAAGACATCGAGGGAAGCTTTTTGATAAATTTATCGCTACCGGGGAGGAGATAAATGATATTGTCATCCCAGTTTTATTCCTACGCGACTTTCGAGAGAAAACAAAAGAGCGATACAGGGAAGTACAGTAGAACCCCGGTAATCCGGACACTCGCTAAACCGGAACCCTCGGTAATCCGGACGGTCCATTGGGAATTATGCAAACCCGCAACTTCTTCTTGTGAACATATAAACACGCATATTAGTAACAAGAAACGAGAGGTGGACAGACTATTTGAAAAATGTCTCCATAGGCTTCAATGATGTGATGGAGAGCGAAGTATTTCGTTTATTGTGATAATACATCTAAGTTGTGATACTTTTCTGAGACAGCATTTTTCCGTTAGAGAAATGCTTAATATGTGCGAAACTAAACAATTTCGAAAGAGAATGAATTTTCAGTTGCAGCAGGGAATCACTTCTCAAAACATCACGTTCATTAAATAGATAGAATGTTAGAGAGTCCGAATGTTATTCAAAGCATTAGGTTAGGATATTGTAAGTTGCTTCTTACAATTATTCTGAATGATCCTGTGAACAATGAAAATTTGGAAAATGCACTGAAAAAAGGTAAATTTAAAAGATGTCGTGTTCAATGTAGCTAACTCTTGGGCATCCGTGTCTAAATTATTGATCAGCAAGTCGTGGAAAAATTTACTCCCAAATTTTATTGGTTCCGAAGTTTTAGAAAATGTGCGAACTGAAGAAATTCAGCTTCACTCATTAATCAGTTACGAAATTCGAACCCAATATCTAACCCTGAAGCTCTCCGGTGGGCTGCTGAGGCTGACGACAGTATGGCTCGAAACGAAGCTTTAACAGATGACGAAATTATCAGAACAGTAACGGCAGAAGATGATGATGATGACGACCACCACCAACATCATTTAAGTGGGCCGTGGAGCAAATTTATGAAGCACATGAAATTATGCTCTTTAGACGTTTTAGAGACCGCGCAATCGATATAATAATAAGAACGGTCGCGCAAAAGAAAAAACTGACTTTTTTGCTCGCTGATAATATTCATTCACGTTCTATGTTGTAATACCTTATGTAATATATACATGCTTTATCTGTACAATGTAATTTTTGAGAAAAAAGAGTTTTTACCTTATTTTTTTAAAACCTCGCCAATCCGGAAACCCCGCTAATCCGGACGCCTATGTGCGTGAATTCGTCCGGATTATCGGGGTTCTACTGTAGTTGCCAGGACAGATAGCTACTTATGGTTCTCGCGAAGTATTAGAGAAGCTAATAGCTGCTCTCCAGGTTAGATGTTGGTATTTTTTCACCCCCTGCCACGCACCACTGGCGGATTGCACGGTTTAAACGTAAATGTAAAACAAAAGGTATGAGAGTGAATGACGGAGAAGTTGTAGTGACAAATGAGGGAAGGAGAATAGAGCAGGTTAAAAGGTGCTGACGGAGGATTAAGACAAGGATAGCTATGGCAAAGGAAGACTTCTCTAAGAAATGTGAATTACTCTAGAGCTGAGGATTGGTGGGGAATGTATGGAGCGATTCACACAAAGTTAGAGACAGTGATATTTTGTTGTGCTGCATAGTAAGTATCACCAGTAAGACCCGGGTTCGATGCCGAGCGGAAATATTGCAGCGAATTTTAAGAATATTTTCAATCCGTTTTTTTTCTTTTGAGGACCCTCTCGATATGATGCCGACTTGAAATTAGTGTTGTCGATATGCTTGCAGTATGCAAGGTACATTTTACTTGTATTATATACAATTCCTTCTCCGGATTCATTCATATAGATAGATAGGATACTAATTCACAAGGCTAAACCACAATCGTCATTGACTTGAAATCTTATTAAAGCGTATAGGCCCTGACGTGAAACCACAAGGGGATAAAGGCGGCTTTGGACCTCAGTGTCATGGGTATGATGACATAAGGCCCCAAAATCCCATTTTTTCCCGTTTAAATGCATTGCTTTGATTTTCGGGAATTTCTAAGAAATACTTCCCGGATAGGTAGAGAATTAAATCTCAAGGAGCCTATATATAGGGTCATGATCTATTGAAAACATTAATGACTTTCACAAAATAAATCCTGGGTTCGATTCTAGGACGATGCAAAAATCTCCCATTTAAAATACATTGAGGTAAATGTTCATGACTTTTTTTTGACATGCTTAACGAAATGATACGAAGTTCTCGCTTTTCTAGAATATGTATAATCAAGAATCTGTTTAAGATAACAGTCTGGTGCAGATACACACAAAAAACATAAAAAATATAAGTGGTACAATTAGTGTAACGAAAAAATGTTTCATACAAAAGTTGTAGCAAAGTACATATATATAACTTTGGTACATAATTGTATATGCCTACATTGCATTCTGACAGAGATATGTATGAAAAACGTCTATTTCTGGATAAACAACAACTTCCGGTTAATCATTATTGAAGAATAACTCCTAAAAAATCAGTGTTACAAAAAAAGGTTTTGTACAAAAGTTGTAGTAAAAAACATTATCTACAACTTTTGTGTGTAAATGTATATACCTATATAGCATTTTGACAGAGATATTTAAGAAACAAAATTTTATTCCGGATAAACCGCAACTTCCGGTTAAGCGATATTCACCAAAAACTAATCAACTCTTGGCATTGTTAGGAAAATACTAAATATGAATTTTGGAAATGATCGGATAATAATTTTTTATGATAGAGCGCCCACAAACTTTTTAACCACACACAGACAGACATGTTAAGGGAAAATAGCTAAAACATGCTCTATGGGCCCCAAAACATATATTTCCGTCGAAATCTGGAGGTCGAATTTTTTGGCGAATGCAAGAATTTCTCTAAACTACGTATAGGGAGAAAGTAAAAACATAAAAAAATGAAAGTGGTTTAAAAAAAAGAAAGAATACGTTTGTGTGCTCTTTACACCTGTTCTTAAAGAAAAAATCTGATGTGGCCAGCACATGACTTTCTCCATATATAAGATGTAAATATTTATCTACGACAGTAATTTCGATCTCTATATTCCATCTAAACTTGGAAGATTAGTGATTAATTTATATATTATTATATTTTACGTCACAAATATTATAAATAATGTTTTTCGGGACATGTTCGATGAAAAACGATGAATTTGGCCTTTCGCCCACAGCGCCCACTAAAGTACATATTCCGCTTTATCAGTATTACATGAATAACTCCTAAACAATCAGTGATACAAAAATATGTTTCATACAAAAGTTATAGTAAATTGTATTTTCTAAAACATTTATGAGTAATAGTATATACCTAAATATCATATTTATGGAGATATTTTGAAAACCGGAAATGAGCTTTGAAGAATGTAGCTCGACTTCCGGTTAACCAATTTACCCAAAAAACTAATCAACTCTAACGACACCAACCAAAGTACTATATATGAAATTTGGTGTTGATCCGACAAATAGTTTTCATGTTAGAGCGCCCACAAAGTACATAATCATCTTCTTCCGGTTTACCAGTATTTCACGAATAACTCCTAATCAACCTTTGATACTAAAATATGTAAAATACAAAAGTTATAGTAAATCAGATTATCTAAAACTTTTATAAGTAAGTCAATATACCTATATATCATATTTATGGAGATATTTTGAAAACCGGAAATGCGCTATAATGAATAAAGCTCGACTTCCGGTTTATCCATTTACTCCAAAAACTAATCAACTCTGACAGCACACACCACAGTACTATATATGAAGTTTGGTATTGATACGACTAATAGTTTTCACGTAAGAGCGCCCAATATCACACACACACATACACACACACACACACACACACACACACACACACACACACACACACACACACACACACACATACACACAGACATCATTCAGAAAATAGTCAAAACGTGTTCTAGGGACCCCAAAACATGTATTTCCGTTGAAATCTCGAAGTCGAATTTTTTCATGAAAACAATACTTTCTCTATACTTCGTATATGGAGAAAGTAAAAATGGGGTAAAAATTGAAATTTTTTTAAAATTCTCCGCTATCGATGCTTTTTTTGATCATTACTTAAGAAAATGACGAAAATTAAGGAAAAAAAGGGGATAAAAATAAAAATTTCGCTAAAATTCTCCGTTTTCGATGCTTTTTTTGATCAAAATGCAAGAAAATGACGAAAATTGAGGCAATAAAGCGATAAAAATTGAAATTTCGCTAAAATTCTCAGTTTTCGATGCTTTATTTTGATCAAAATGCAAGAAAATGACAAAATTAAGGAAAAAAAGGGGGTTAAAATAGAAATTTCACTAATTATCTCCGTTTTCGATGCTTTTTTTGATCAAAATGCAAGAAAATTACGAAAATTAACGTAAAAAAGGGGATAAAATTGAAATTTCGCTAAAATTCTCGGTTTTCGATGCTTTTTTTGTTCAAAATGCAAGAAAATGACGAAAATTAAGGAAAAAAAGAGGGTAAAAATTGAAATTTTTTTAAAATTCTCGGTTTTCGATGCTTTTTTTGATCATTACTTAAGAAAATGACGAAAATTAAGGAAAAAAATGGGGTAAAAATTGAAATTTCGCTAAAATTCTCGGTTTTCGATGCTTTTTTTGTTCAAAATGCTAGAAAATGACGGAAATTAAGGAAATAGGGGGATAAAAATAGAAATTTCGTTAAAATTCTCCGTTTTCGATGCTTTTTTAGATCAAAATGCAAGAAAATGACGAAAAGTAAGGATATAATAATAATAATAATAATAATTCGTCTTTAAATGGGCGAGATTGAGACTTAAAAGTCTCTTCTTCCATCTTACCTATAAATAGGTGGATAAAAACTGAAATTTCGCTAAAATTCTTGGTTTTCGATGCTTTATTTGATCAAAATGCAAGAAAATGACAAAAATTTAGGAAAAAAAGGGAGTTAAAATAGAAATTTCGCTAAAATGCTCCGTTTTCGATGCTTTTTTTGATCGAAATGCAAGAAAATGACGAAAATTAAGGAAAAAAAGGGAGTTAAAATTGAAATTTCGCCAAAATTCTCCGTTTTCAAAGCTTTTTTTGATCGAAATGCAAGAAAATGACAAAAATTAAGGAAAAAAAGGGATAAAAATTGAAATTTCACTAAAATTCGCCGTTTTAGATAATCTTTTTGATCAAAATGCTAGAAAATGACAGAAATTAAGGAAATAGGGGGATAAAAATTGAAATTTGCTAAATTTCTCCGTTTTCGATGCTTTTTTGATCAAAATGCAAGAAAATGACGAAAATTAAGGAAAAAAAGGAAATAAAAATTTAAATTTCGCTAAAATTCTCCGTTTTTGATGCTTTATTTGATCAAAATGAGAGAAAATGACGAAAATTGAGGAAAAAAATGGATAAAAATTGAATTTCGCAAAAATTCTCCGTTTTCGATCCTTTTTTTGATCAAAATGCAAGAAAATGACGAAAATTAAGGAAAAAAAGAGGGTAAAAATTGAAATTTTTTTAAAATTCTCGGTTTTCGATGCTTTTTTTGATCATTACTTAAGAAAATGACGAAAATTAAGGAAAAAAATGGGGTAAAAATTGAAATTTCGCTAAAATTCTCGGTTTTCGATGCTTTTTTTGTTCAAAATGCTAGAAAATGACGGAAATTAAGGAAATAGGGGGATAAAAATAGAAATTTCGTTAAAATTCTCCGTTTTCGATGCTTTTTTAGATCAAAATGCAAGAAAATGACGAAAATTAAGGATATAATAATAATAATTCGTCTTTAATTGGGCGAGATTGAGACTTAAAAGTCTCTTCTTCCATCTTACCTATAAATAGGTGGATAAAAACTGAAATTTCGCTAAAATTCTTGGTTTTCGATGCTTTATTTGATCAAAATGCAAGAAAATGACAAAAATTTAGGAAAAAAAGGGAGTTAAAATAGAAATTTCGCTAAAATGCTCCGTTTTCGATGCTTTTTTTGATCGAAATGCAAGAAAATGACGAAAATTAAGGAAAAAAAGGGAGTTAAAATTGAAATTTCGCCAAAATTCTCCGTTTTCAAAGCTTTTTTTGATCGAAATGCAAGAAAATGACAAAAATTAAGGAAAAAAAGGGATAAAAATTGAAATTTCACTAAAATTCGCCGTTTTAGATGCTCTTTTTGATCAAAATGCTAGAAAATGACAGAAATTAAGGAAATAGGGGGATAAAAATTGAAATTTGCTAAAATTCTCCGTTTTCGATGCTTTTTTGATCAAAATGCAAGAAAATGACGAAAATTAAGGAAAAAAAGGAAATAAAAATTTAAATTTCGCTAAAATTCTCCGTTTTTGATGCTTTATTTGATCAAAATGAGAGAAAATGACGAAAATTGAGGAAAAAAATGGATAAAAATTGAATTTCG
This sequence comes from Sympetrum striolatum, assembly GCA_947579665.1. Classification (NCBI taxonomy): domain Eukaryota; kingdom Metazoa; phylum Arthropoda; class Insecta; order Odonata; family Libellulidae; genus Sympetrum; species Sympetrum striolatum. The sequence goes on from CANPUZ010000025.1 coordinate 221,102, forward strand.
CAAAAATTCTCCGTTTTCGATCCTTTTTTTGATCAAAATGCAAGAAAATGACGAAAAATAAGGAAAAAAAGGGGATAAAAACTGAAATTTCGCTAAAATTCTCCGTTTTCGATGCTTTTTTTGATCAAAATGCAAGAAAATGACGAAAATTACGGAAAAAAAGGGGGTTAAAATTGAAATTTCGCTAAAATTCTCCGTTTTCGATCCTTTTTTTGATCAAAATGTAAGAAAATGACGAAAATAAAGGAAAAAATCTGATGTGGCCAGCACATGACTTTCTCCATACATAAGATGAAAATATTTATCTACGACAGTAATTTCGAACTCTATATTCCATCTAAACTTTGAATATGAGTGATTAATTTATATATTATTATCTTTTCCGTCACAAACATTACAAATCATGTTTTTCAGGACATGTTCGATGAAAAAAGTTGAATTTGGCCTTCTCCCATAGAGCCCAGAGCGCCCACAAAGTACATAATCAGCAACTTCCGGTTTATCAGTATTTCATGAATAACTCCTAAACAATCAGTGATACTAAAATATGTTTCAAACAAAAGTTATAGTAAATAGTATTTTCTAAAACATTTATAATTAATAGTATATACCTAAATATCATATTTATGGAGATATTTTGAAAACCGGAAATGAGCTTTGAAGAATAAAGCTCAACTTCCGGTTGACCGATTTACTCCAAAAACTAATCAACTCTAACGACTGTAATGCAACTACAATATATGAAATTTGGTGTTGATCCGACAATTAGTTTTCATGTTAGAGCGCCCACAAAGTACATAATCATCTTCTTCCGTTTTATCAGTATTTCACGAATAACTCCTAATCAACCGGTGATACAAAAATATATTAAATACAAAAGTTATAGTAAATTACATTATCTAAAACTTTTATAATGAATACAATATACGTATATATCATATTTATGGAGATATTTTGAAAACCGGAAATGAGCTTTAATGAATAAAGCTCGACTTCCGGTCAAGCGATTTACTCCAAAAACTAATCAACTCTGACAGCACACATACCACTACTATATATGAAGTTTGGTATTGATACGACTAATAGTTTTTACGTTAGAGCGCCCACTATCACACACACACATACACACACACACACTCACACACACACACACACACACACTCACACACACACACACACACACACTCACACACATACACACAGACATCATTCCGAAAATGGTCAAAACGTGTTCTAGGGACCCCAAAACATGTATTTCCGTTGAAATCTCGAAGTCGAATTTTTTCATGAAAACAATACTTTCTCTATACTTCGTATATGGAGAAAGTAAAAAGGGGGTAAAAATTGAAATTTTTTTAAAATTCTCCGCTATCGATGCTTTTTTTGATCATTACTTAAGAAAATGACGAATATTAAGGAAAAAAAGGGGATAAAAATTAAAATTTCGCTAAAATTCTCCGTTTTCGATGCTTTTTTTGATCAAAATGCACGAAAATGACGAAAATTGAGGCAATAAAGCGATAAAAATTGAAATTTTGCTAAAATTCTCAGTTTTCGATGCTTTTTTTTGATCAAAATGCAAGAAAATGACAAAAATTAAGGAAAAAAAAGGGGGTTAAAATAGAAATTTCGCTAATATTCTCCGTTTTCGATGCTTTTTTTGATCAAAATGCAAGAAAATTACGAAAATTAACGTAAAAAAGGGGATAAAAATTGAAATTTCGCTAAAATTCTCGGTTTTCGATGCTTTTTTTGTTCAAAATGCTAGAAAATGACGGAAATTAAGGAAATAGGGGGATAAAAATTGAAATTTCTTTAAAATTCTCCGTTTTCGATGCTTTTTTAGATCAAAATGCAAGAAAATAACGAAAATTAAGGATATAATAATAATAATAATAATAATTCGTCTTTATTTGGGCGAGATTGAGACTTAAAAGTCTCTTCTTCAATCTAACCTATAAATAGGTGGATAAAAGCTGAAATTTCGCTAAAATTCTTGGTTTTCGATGCTTTATTTGATCAAAATGCAAGAAAATGACAAAAATTAAGGAAAAAAAGGGAATTAAAATATAAATTTCGCTAAAATTCTCCGTTTTCGATGCTTTTTTTAATCGAAATGCAAGAAAATGACGAAAATTAAGGAAAAAAAGGGAGTTAAAATTGAAATTTCGCCAAAATTCTCCGTTTTCAATGCATTTTTTGATCGAAATGCAAGAAATTGACGAAAATTAAGGAAAAAATCTGATGTGGCCAGCACATGACTTTCTCCATATATAAGATGTAAATATTTATCTACGACAGTAATTTCGAACTCTATATTCCATCGTAACTTTGAAGATGAGTGATTAATTTATATATATTATTATCTTTTACGTCACAAACATTATAAATAATGTTTTTCAGGACATGTTCGATGAAAAACGATGAAGTGGCTTTTCGCCCCAGCGCCCAGAGCGCCCACAACGTACATAATCAGCAACTTCCGGTTTATCAGTATTTCACAAATAACTCCTACACAATCCGTGATACAAAAATATGTTTCATACAAAAGTCATAGTAAATTACATTTTCTAAAACTTTTATTCCTAATACTATATACCTAAATATCATATTTATGGAGATATTTTGAAAACCCGAAATGAGCTTTGAAGAATGAAGCTCGACTTCTGGTAAACCGATTTACTCCAAAATCTAATCAACTCTAAACACACAAACCAAAATACTATATATAAAATTTGGTGTTGATCCGACAAACAATTTTTATGTAAGAGCGCCCACAAAGTACATAATCAGATACTTCCGGTTTATCGGTATTTCACGAATAACTCCTAATCAAGCGGTGATACAAAAATATATTAAATTCAAAAGTTATAGTAAAATATATTATCTAAAACTTTAATAAGTAATACAATATACGTATATATCATATTTATGGAGATATTTTCAAAACCGGAAATGAGCTTTAATGAATAAAGCTCGACTTCCGGTTGACTGATTTACTCCAAAAACTAATCAACTCTGACAGCACACACGCCACTACTATATATGAAGTTTGGTATTGATACGACTAATAGTTTTCATGTTAGAGCGCCCACTATCACACACACACATACACACACACACACACACACACACACACACACACACACACATACACACAGACATCATTCCGAAAATGGTCAAAACGTGTTCTAGGGACCCCAAAACATGTATTTCCGTTGAAATCTCGAAGTCGAATTTTTTCATGAAAACAATACTTTCTCTATACTTCGTATATGGAGAAAGTAAAAAGTAATACTTGTGAATTTAACAAAAAAAGAGAGAAAAAAGCTAGATACATGTATATAAAAATAATAAGAATAATAATGCTATATCTATCAAAATAATATAATTATAATAAACAAAAAATTATCATATTAAAAAAATAAAAAATAAAAATCTATCAACATTTTCATTTGATAATAACCACGACTTGACTAACTGAAGAACAACGTTTCTCATTTTTCATTTCCTTAGGCAAAAAATTAGAAATGTTTGGTCCCATAAAAACAAAAGACCTTTTAAAAATAGTCGATTTCGGTTTAATTAAATGTACATTCCCTTTTCTTAAATTATATTGAATTGAACTATCAGAGATTATTTCCACTCATGACAAAAAACAACTTCGAAACATTAAACAAATACAAGTGTTGTAACGGGAGCAATTCTAAATTTACAAATAATGGATATGAATGCTCAAATCTGTTTTTTAAGCAGATTATTCAAATAAGCCTTATTTGCAGGGTTAATGCAGACTTAAACGTATTTTTATACGCACTTCCCCAAAATTGTAATCCATAATTTTTTATCCTCTTCTATTGCAGCTGGAATGTTGACATTTCACGACGATATAGCTCAAATTCAAGCTTATATCGTCGCGAAATTTCAGCATTCCATCTGCAATGGAAGGGGAGGAATCGTGCGTTACCTTCGGAAATCAGCAGATGGCTATAAACGGACTTCTACGAACAATTGAAGCTGGTGCCACGATGGGAGAAATGCGTTGGGAAAATTGGTGACGAAAAGATGGTCAAAGATGTTGGTTAATCTGTGATGATTTTGGTTTCGATACATATTAAACTTTTTGGGAAAACAGTTACTGTGCGTTACTGTCCGATCGTATCAAGGAATCAATTTTCCCAATAGAATTCACCTCAGGTTTTTATCGAAGTCTAAATTTTCCCTCTCTATTCACCTGCACGCAACTGCTTACGAGTACAACATCGTGCACGATGGTAAAGGTGAGTATTCAATCCCAACCAAAATGAAGACCTCGCAACAAGTTATACACCAACTGCACTAACGGAATACTTTTACACCACAACAATCAAGATATCTTCAACAATATTGACAGCAAGTTAATTGAACTGAATCCAAAATCCGGTATCAAATTGACTCACATTTCGTTTTTCGAAAACACATCATTTGAATCGCTTCCAACGATTGATTATGCACGTCAATGTGAACGGAATGCAATATATCGTCCTCTTCAATCATCTTCATGGGCCTCGAGTATTTTTACGGGATAACACATCGGATTCAACAATGGGATCGGTCATCAGGGGGATGAGTTGTTTACAACTTAAAATTTTCACTAAATCTTCGTATATTTCACCGATATTCTCGCAAATTCGAGTCGGAAGTAAGATTCCACGAATTAAATAAGAATCTTCATTCGATTTTCTTTCTTTTGGTGTTTGTCTCGTTAACGTGCGACCATTCCTTCTAATTTAATTTCGCGAAAGAAGTAAACCCTGCATGCGATGAAAATGAGTTTTACGTGTATTCTTTATGGAAAACTATCTGATCGATCTGGGTTCGAACCCCGGGAGATTGTGGAACAAAAAGGCGACAGTGATTCCTTCCAGGTCGCAGAGGATACGTGTATAAAGTTTGAAGCAAATCGGACGAACGGCGTGGCCTCCAATCCAAGACACACCAAACAAACAGAATGTCGATTTCTTTTATATAGATCGTGTATCTAATTTAAGTGACGTCGAGTATAAGCCGAGAAAGCGTGGGAAAGCGAATTAATATTATTATAAAAGCAAAGTGTACAACCAAAGTTAACATAATGAGTCTCTAAGGAGGAATTCATGATCAGCAACACCCTGGAAGAGGAAAAAGGGACAAGTGTCATAAAGACAAGACAGATAAAATGTGAATCAGATGATATGGTTATCTTGACCGACGACGACCATAGGAATGACAGAATGTTTAGAAGAAGGAATGGAAAAATATGGAATGACGATAAACGCCAGTTTAACTGTAAATAACGTCAATCAGTAAATAACGCTACGTGCGTACCTTATTGCATTTCAGGAAATCCCTTTGAAGCTCGTGATGCATCATAAATACCTAGGAATTACACCCTGTTATGATTTTTACTTCAAATATTCGAAATAGGAAAGACGTTGGGATGCAAAGGTTAGCCAGTAGAATTCGGATGTTCATCTAAAGCAGAAGAAATGGCGTGCTTTTCTCTGACCTCTACTTGAGTATTGCTGATCCTCACGAATTTAGGATTAATTTCCGATCTGGAGATTGTTTGACCAGCGAAATTTGTCAGAGGAGAATCCAGATTCGGTGGCTGTGATAGAATCCCTCGGATGGAACTCTCTTTTCGATAGAAGACATCGAGGGAAGCTTTTTGATAAATTTATCGCTACCGGGGAGGAGATAAATGATATTGTCATCCCAGTTTTATTCCTACGCGACCTTCGAGAGAAAACAAAAGAGCGATACAGGGAAGTACAGTAGAACCCCGGTAATCCGGACACTCGCTAAACCGGAACCCTCGGTAATCCGGACGGTCCATTGGGAGTTATGCAAACCCGCAGCTTCTTCTTGTGAACATATAAACACGCATATTAGTAACAAGAAACGAGAGGTGGACGGACTATTTGAAAAATTTCTCCTTTGGCTGCAATGATGTGATGGAGAGCGAAGTATTTCGTTTATTGTGATAGCACATCTAAGTTGTGATACTTTTCTGAGACAGCATTTTTCCATTAGAGAAATGCTTAATATGTGTAAGACTAAACAATTTCGAAAGACAATAAATTTTCAGTTGCAGCAGGGTATCACATCTCAAAACATCACGTTCATTAAATAGCTAGAGTGTTAGAGAGTCCGAATGTTATTCAAAGCATTAGGTTAGGATATTGTAAGTTGCTTCTTACAAATATTCTTAATTGATCCTGTGCAGATTGAAAATTTGGAAAATGTACTTAAAAAAGGTAAATTTAAAAGATGTCGTGTTCAATCTAGCTGACTGTTGGGCACCTGTGTCTAAATTATTGACCAGCAAGTCGTGGAAAAATTTACTCCCAAATTTTATTGGTTTTGAAGTTTTAGAAAATGTGCAAACTGAATAAATTCAGCTTCACTCATTAATCAGTTACGAAATTCGAACCCAATATCTAACCCTGAAGCTCTCCGTTGGGCTGCTGAGGCTGACGACAGTATGGCTCGAAACGAAGCTTTAAAAGATGACGAAATTATCAGAACAGTAACGGCAGAAGATGATGATGACGACCACCCTGTGGACTCTGTCAAAATTTCTCATAATAAGGCTTTGGCGGCACTCAATACATCATTAAAGTGGGCCGAGGAGCAAAATTTTGAAGCCCATGAAATTATGCTCTTTAGACGTTTTAGAGACCGCGCAATCGATTTAATAATAAGAACGGTCGCGCAAAAGAAAAAAACTGACTTTTTTGCTCGCTGATAATAGTCATTCACTTTATATGTTGTAATACCTCATGTAATATATACATGCATTATCTATACAATGTAATTTTTGAGAAAAAAGGGTTTTTACCTTATTTTTTTAATACCTCGCCAATCCGGAAACCCCGCTAATCCGGACGCCTGTGCGTGAATTCGTCCGGATTATCGGGGTTCTACTGTAGTTGCCAGGACAGATAGCTACTTTTGGTTCTCGCGAAGTATTAGAGAAGCTAATAGCTGCCCTCCAGGTTAGATGTTGGTGTTTTTTCATCCCCTGCCACGCACCACTGGCGGATTGCACGGTTTAAACGTAAATGTAAAACAAAAGGTGTGAGAGTGAATGACGGAGAAGTTGTAGTGACAAATGAGGGAAGGAGAATAGAGCAGGTTAAAAGGTGCTGACGGAGGATTAAGACAAGGATAGCTATGGCAAAGGAAGACTTCTCTAAGAAATGTGAATTACTCTAGAGCTGAGGATTGGTGGGGAATGTATGGAGCGATTCACACAAAGTTAGAGACAGTGATATTTTGTTGTGCTGCATAGTAAGTATCACCAGTAAGACCCGGGTTCAATGCCGAGCGGAAATATTGCAGCGAATTTTAAGAATATTTTCAATCCGTTTTTTTTCTTTTGAGGACCCTCTCGATATGATGCCGACTTGAAATTAGTGTTATCGATATGCTTGCAGAATGCAAGCTACATTTTACTCGTATTATATACAATTCCTTCTCCGGATTCATTCAATTAGATAGATAGGATACTAATTCACAAGGCTAAACCACAATCGTCATTGACTTGAAATCTTATTACAGCGTATAGGCCCTGACGTGAAACCACAAGGGGAAAAAGGCGACTTTTAACCTCAGTGTCATGGGTTCGATTCCAGAAGGCCCCAAAGTCACGATTTTTACCATTTAAATGCATTGCTTTTTTTCGGGAATTTCTAAGAAATACTTCCCGGATAGGTAGAGAATTAAATCTCAAGGAGCCTATATATAGGGTCATGATCTATTGAAAACATTAATGACTTTCACAGAATAAATCCTGGGTTAGATTCTAGGACGATGCAAAAATCTCCCATTTAAAATACATTGAGGTAAATGACTCTTTTTGATATGCTTAACGAAATGATACGAAGTTCTCGCTTTTCTAGAATATGTATAATCAAGAATCTGTTTAAGATAACAAAAGTACATAAGACCATGCTGCTCCTGGGTTCGATGCCAGAGCATATTAAAATTTCTCACATAAGGAATATAAAGGAAAAGTAGGATGTCGTTTGAGGCAGTTACAGCCAATATTTCTGCTTGAATTTTCACACATAGTTAGAGATGGTGATATTCTATTGAGCTGCATAATAAGTATTTCCTGGAAGACCCGGGTTCGTTGCCGGGCGGTAAATATATCTCCCATATAAAACACATGGGGTAGTTTTTCATTATTTCTTTACGCACTTATCGAAATTATAGGAAGTTCTTGCTTTAATAGAAGATGTATGGCATTTGCAATGGAAGAATAGTTGCCCTGACCTCGCGTCGAACTAAGGATAATCTTGGAAGATGTCTTTTTGATTTTCGTTGGATATGCACGGCCTCTAGCGATACCTCGAATTTCAACTCTCTACTTTGCCGGAAAATGCCTCAAAATGTTTTTCGAAAATCCCCGCAATGCATTTTTTTGGAGAAAATTGTGACTTTAGGGCCTTCTGGAATCGAACCCAAGACACTGAGGTTCAAAATAGCATATTTTCTGTCATTTACGCATTGTGGCCAGTACGTTGTGAACATTTCAAGTCAATGGCACTTGTGGAACATGGTTAGAATTTTGATCGCATATATTCGGCGAAACGTCTACCTAGAATAGATAGTACTAAAAGATAGATCCCTCGTGTACGTATATATATATAGCATCTTCCCTTTGCTCTGAGCGGTGGGCGTGTCCCTTGGCAATGGACCACTCGCAGATTAATGGGCCACGCCCCCTTCCTCCCACACTCGGATATAGCTCGCCCCTTCTAAGTTGGGCCCATCATCTATAACCGGTCCACTTTTATCTGGACCTTACGCAAAACCAGATAAACGCAACTCGAAATTAACTATCGTTGTATTTAACCACCATTCTCCGTTGATAACAGAAAACATCTTCCTTTAAATGATTCTACAATCTCAGGTTACTACAGCGATGAAAGCCCTTTAACTCCTATGAAATACTTTTCGTAACGTGTAAAGTATTAGTTCATTTCCTCGTTAAAAAAAGTTATTGAAACTACATTTAGTCTCCCAAAATACTATAAATATAACGATTCCCATATTGGGTCGTTCTTTAGAAATATGTTTGTTTTAATGCATGAACAACAATCACCTTCGTCGTTAGGGAATTGTTTACTCCCACAAAATTGCACGAATTTTCCATCTTTTTTGTCTACATTCTCGACATTTCGACTCGAATTCGATATTCCACGACCATAATAAGAATCTTCATTCAATTTCCTTTCTTTTGGTACTAATCTCGATTTCGTACGACCATTATTTCTGATTTAATTCTGCAAAAGAAAAAACGTCTGCAATCGATCAAAACGAACTTTACGTGCATTTCTTATGAGAGAGACGATTCGAGTCGTCCAGAGTCGAACCAAGGATACTTTAGACGAGCGAATATCGATACGTAACGCTCCAATGGACTGTTAAACAACATATAAACAATATCATATCGTTAATCTGTTATTATCATTATTAAATATGATATTTAATAATTTTATTTAACGAAGTAATTGATAAAGAAACCGGGAGATGGTCTATATTATGCGAATTTCTAACTTTCGTATATATTGACATCAAGGTCAAAGATTGGCTGTTATACTTTGAATACGTAAAACTTGATTGTTCCTGCTATAATACTCTGATGAATGGTCTGTTTTAATTTGTCATTTGGTTCAGGATGGAGAAAAATGTATCTTTAATTTACTATTGTCCCAGTCTTGATCATGGCTGTGATGAAATTAAAGCTATACCGAGGTATGAGTGAATAATTGCACTGATTTTGGTCTCTCCTTACGAAATGCCAAGAAAGGTGTTACTAATTGTGCTCCACTTGCGTGGTAATGTTCCGCTTATATATATTCTGGTTTAAAATGGAAAGCAAACTACCTCACTCCTCATCCTGCCTAGTGAACCTCATTCCTCACTGCACGCTCCTAGTAGCTTATGCCGGAGGGGACCAACTGGCCTCCGGGCAGAATACTTTGCAGACATAACTCTATTACCGTTTCCATTAATTATATTAATTCCGATATTGTTTTACTTTTGGCCGGTTTCCTCTTACACTTCGCAGCATAGAAAGCAATTTCATCTAACAAACCACTGTACCCATTATACTATAAAGTTCATAAACCCATTTATGCCACGAAATAATCAGTAAACAATTACGTTGATATAAATAAAACTTGGTTGCTACAGACGCTTCCATAAAATTCGAAAATCTTTCTTGAATACTGGCATTCGTACGCTCGATTCTTCACAGTATATCGTTCATAGCTGCAGTTACTAATATCTCCTCAAATTTCTCCCTCTTCATATAATCAATCACTTAATCTTAGCATTAATTTGAAGAGGGCATATTTTCTCAATGTGTTCTTACGGATAAATACATGAGCTGGGGACACAACAATCGCCTTGGCCGTCAAGGAGATTAGTTGTTTACATACTCAAAATTTCGATAAAATATTCACGTATTTTATCAAAATGAGCGCAATTTCGAATCGAAAACGATATTCCACGAGCAAAATAAGAATCCTTATTCTGTGTTCCTTCTTTTGGTGCTTGATTCGTCTTTCTAGGACCATTATTTCTAATTTAATTTTGAAAAAGAAATGCACCCTGCGACAAAAAATGATCTCTACGTGTATTTCTTATGGAAAGGTTTTGACCCGTTTGGGTTCAAACCGTGGACTTTAGGGCAATAAAACGTAGCCTATACTCTGCGTGGGGTAGACTTTTAATAATGCAGAAAATTTCAAAGTTTTGTGACTTTCGGTTCTCGAGTTTTTAGCGACATACAAACAAACATACACACACTCTATTTTATATGATAGATAATAATATTTATTAAATATTTTTATTGTTTATATGTTACTTATAACATTTACATTATATTATATTCTTTATGCTACAAACTTATTTACAAATCAGTAAATTTTGATTAAATATAATAAATAAAAAATATAAAAAAGAAAAATGGCCTTCCCTATCTTATTGAATCAATGCTTAGGATCGTATTTTTTATTTATACCATATTTTATGTTTCAAAATTCATTCTCCCGTTCATTCTTACCTGTGTACACTCCTGGCCAAAATTAACGCAGCACCTCCCTAGCGATCCTTACGGCTGGTGCTGCGTTAATTTTGGCCAGGACTGTACATCGATTGGGATGGTAACGGATAAAAAAAGACATTTAAATCCAATTTTTTTCTTCTTCCGCCCAATTACGCCATCTTAGGCCTTATAAATATTCAACGCTTCCGACCGATCTCGCGCCATCTCGCCGATTCCGTTACTCCGCGAGATTTCTGTTCCCCCACGTTTTTCGGCTCTCGTGATTCAAAAAAAGTGAAGATCGTCTCAAAAGAGTCGATGCCCGAATCGAGAAAGCGAACTCAACGCGTTTAGTAAGCATTCACAACGCAAACAGAGCGGATATAATACCTCGTGGGAAATAATGACGTGGTTTATTTCGTGGGGGGTCACATCAAGGCAAATAATGATGTTTTGTAAAAAAGCGAACATAATTTGAATTGAACATGAGCGTACTTATTACATTTATAGTACACTCAACTTAACATCTGGTTAACAGGAATGCGGATTATCCCGATTATCATGAATTTGAGCTCAGCAATCACCTTCGTCGTTAGGGAACTGTTTATGCCCACAAAATCACACATATATTTTGTCTTTTTTGTCTTTTTTCTCTCAATTTCGACTCTTATACGATATTCCACGACCGAAATAAGAATCTTCATTTAATTTCCTTTCTTTTGGTGCTAATCTCGATTTCGTACGACCACTATTTCTGGTTTAATTCCGCATAAGAAAAAATGTCTGCATTCGGTAAATTGACTTTTACGAACATACCTTAAGAAAACTGTTAAGTTTAAAAAGTTAATTAACAGTATCAATGAATTACATCCGTCGTGTAACATTTACGCCTCCGGAATCAGCAATAACGTTATCATTTTTTAGCAAAATTAAGGTCTTAATTGCTGACCATTTCATTTACTTACTTGGTATACTTTTACATTTAGAAATTTCTTAAAACCACACAAATAAAAAGCACTCCAAATGATATAACATCATTTTCTTTCTAAACTAAACACAGTTTTACTTGAAAACTAAAATTTGCTTTGCATTTATGCTTTCAAAAATATGTAAATCTAAGTTTTTGAATATAAAAATGAAACTTTAGTCCCGTTGCAAGAGATCTGAATATTTTTGGATGCGTTGAAAATCTTTTGGGCAAATCTGTGACCATAGCGACGACATTTAACTATTTTAAATTATGAATTTCGAAAAAAAAAGTCTTTCGTGATTCACTCTTTAAACACGTTTGGAGCTAACCTCTCACGAAACGAGAGCAGTGACAGAATCACGAAGTATTCAAATCAAAGACAGACCTCTAAAAAACAATCGGTTTTTGCCCTAAAGTTCTTCAAAACGAAACGAAAACTATAATACGTACGGCCATTCGTTGCGTTAACCAGCGAGCCGTATCCATGGAAGCCAGCCTCGGCGCAATTTGGCTGAATCCACTTTCCATGCATTTATTCCTCGCCTCGAGCGGCCACGCCCACTTTCGCTATCTCCCTTTACCGCTAACACTTCCACCCGTCTCTCCCGACGAGCGACCGCAGTTCGAACCCGCTTCGGACCCCACGTGCTTCGTATACAACCAATGTATCGTCATCCATGTCCACAGACCACGAAACACCTCTTCCATTTCAAATTTAAAGTGTTTGCGATGAATTTCAGTGCTCCGAGTGATTTTGAACGGTCCCAACAGTGACCTTACAGGACGTCAGTGACTTCTGACCGTTGTGGAAGTGTAGTTCAGTGTTTACCAAGTGATTTTCAAGAATACTATACAATAATCATCGTTGAGTATATATTCATGTATACGATGTCACTAAATCTCGTAAGAAATGCATGGGAGACATCTTCGAACATTAATTCAATGCACTTCCCTACGTCATAGGATTATAAATTTAATTGGAGTCATTAAAGGTCCATTGGAGTATTAAATATTGATATTTGTCTGTCCAAAGTATCCTTGGTTCGACTCTGGACGACTCGAATCGTCTCTCTCATAAGAAATGCACGCAAAGTTCGTTTTGATCGATTGCAGACGTTTTTTCTTTTGCAGAATTAAATCAGAAATAATGGTCGTACGAAATCGAGATTAGCACCAAAAGAAAGGAAATTAAATGAAGATTTTTATTTCGGTCGTGGAATATCGTATTAGAGTCGAAATTGAGAGAAAAAAGACAAAAAAGACGAAGAATTTGTGTTATTTTGTGGACGTAAACAATTCCCTAACGACGAAGGTGAACACGCTTTAAAATTGACACATTTATAAGGAATGGAACGTTTTGTAATTGGTGAGTCATCAACACTTTTAAAAATCTGTTTTATTTATTTTAAAAGTTCACGTTTGGTTGAGTGGTTTTAACTTAAAGTCAGAAGAAATGCATTGAGGATAGGGCAATGTAAACGGCTCCCTGGGATCGAACCAAGGACAATCAGAGAAACCTTAAATAGCGTACATAAAATACATTCATTATGTCTATCCACATGCTGAGTTTCAAGTTTCCATCCCACTGGGAAAGTGTGAAAAAAAAAGTTACAAATCGTCGAAATGCAATTTAAATAGGGGAATATTTGCCCTACCTAGCGTCGAACCAAGGATAATCTATGGAGATGTCATTATATTTTTCGTCAGATATTTTCGATTAATCAACAAGTATTTTCGATATATCAACGAGTATTTTCGATACATGAACGAGTATTTTCGGTATATCAGCGAGTATTTTCGATATATCAACTAGGATTTTCGATATATCACCGAGTATCTTCGATATATCATCGAGTATTTCCGATATATATATGAACGAGTATTTTCAAAATATCACCGAGTATTTTCGATATATCAACGAGTATTTTCGATATATCAAAGAGTTTTTCCTGTTCGATATACGTTCGATTGATCGACCACATCCTATCGACCAATACAGCGTGGATATCAGTATGATAAACTAATCGATACTTGCTTTCCACAGCGGAATATCGAGTACTTCCATGAAGTACAATTAGGAAAACTTTTTTCCGACCCTTCGTACGGCTGACCTAAATTTATATCGATATATATCGACCTGCGCATATCGAATCGTCCGATACTGGCTTTCGCGCGGGAGCACTCGGGGCAAAGTGGGTCCAGCCGCGACGTGGAACAGATCTCTCCAACTGAGCGTATGGAACAGCACCATGGTGACGATTGTTGATTCGAGTGCATTGTTGGGATGATTACTGTGCAGTGATATCAATTAAAAAAGTGTGTTTTCTCTCAAAGAGTTCGTTGGAGTGACAAAGTGCCTTTAAATTGGATTCAATTGGATAAGGACGCCGCAGCTCCTGTTCGTTCAAGTAAGTATAACGATAGTAATCCTTTTTTTGCGCTATAAATCAAGTTGCGTCAGAAACAATCGAAATGATGATACGCACTATCGATCTTTGCGTACAGTTCGATCTTTAGTGGGAACTTTCTCATGGTTCTCTGCGGAGACAAACGGATTTGAAAGGAAACTTGACGCGATCTTTTCCAAAAGATAACATATTTTGACTTTTGTGCAGCAATTTTCCTAAAAACAGTCGAAAGTACGAAAAATGTTGGAGAAAATTCAAGTTTTTTTTGGCGTATTTTGCTTAAAATCGAGTTAAACCAGTCACGTTTGGACTCATTTTAAAGCTTTTGAAAAACTCTATCCGAATCACTTATATGGTTTCACTTTTTCGCTGCTGTATTGCAAAAGAACGAAGAAAACCCAAAAATGTCTGGAGAAAATTCAAGTTTTTTTGCGTATTTTGCTTAAAAATCGAAAAAAAAAAACAAGTTTACTTTGGACTCATTTTGAAGCTTTTGGCATAACTTAACGGGATCGCTAATACATTTTTTCACTCTTGTGCCGCAGTTAACATAAAATCAGTCGAAAATACGAGAAATATTGGAAGATTTCTGTTTCTAGGCTTAATTTTATTTAAAACTCGAGATAAACAGGGCAAGTTTGGACTCATTTTGAATCTTTTGACGAACTGCTTCCGATTTG
Source organism: Sympetrum striolatum (assembly GCA_947579665.1). Taxonomy (NCBI): domain Eukaryota; kingdom Metazoa; phylum Arthropoda; class Insecta; order Odonata; family Libellulidae; genus Sympetrum; species Sympetrum striolatum. The sequence continues at coordinate 236,243 of CANPUZ010000025.1, forward strand.
CTAATAGATTTTTTCAATTTTGTGAATTTCTCCAAAATTCGTCGAAAATACTAAAAAATTCGGAAAGTTTTCTGATTTAGGGCCGTGTTTAGAAATCGAGTAATCGACTAATTTTCATGCTTTTGTCGAGGACGAGATTTTCACTGCTGCGGAGATATTTTTCCAAACAAATTCAGAAACAGGAAAAAATTCGGTTACTTTTCAGTTTTTCGGCTAATTTCGAAAGGACGTGAGTTCAATTCGAAATATTTTTCATGTTTACAATAATAATAATAAATCGTCTTTATTTGGGCGAGATTGGGATTTAAAAGTCTCCTCTTCCATCTAACCCATCGCCATTAATTATAAAATAAGAAATAGAAACAATTAGAAGAATTGTGGATGTAAAAAACATAAGAGATTCTTAGGAAAAAGAAATCAACTGCAGAAAAACACCCACGAGGAAGGGGGGTGTGAAAAACCTGCGCAAACCTACCGATAGTAATAGCTAAAAGATAAGAGAGAAACATTCAAATATAAATAAATACACCACCAATAAGTACTTACATGCGATACATAAATAAGAATCAGTTAACATTTAAAAAGAGATAGCAATATACAAAGTAACATAAAAAAACAAAATAGAAAAATAAGGAAAACATACAAGGATTCATTCATTCATAAAGTACATTATAAATATATTATAAGAAAACAGTATCGAAATAGTACATACAGTATATGCTAGTCAAAACTGTATGTAACATAGACATTTAGGCAACTCTAAGTAAGAAAAAATAAGAAAAAAAGAAACAGATGAGAATTATTACGTACAAAGACAAAGAAAGCATCTTATGCGTTGAGAGGAAGAGCAAAATCAGTTAAGTGTTTACAGAGGAGATTTCATTGCTGTTTGCATCGCTGCATTTCGTGTCAGGGCATTTATAGGAAAGATTTAAGCAAGGATAGAGGAGAAGAATAAGGTGACTCAGTGAATGCATATTGAAAGAAAGGAGTAGTGTGGCTTTTTAATTCGGAAGTTTATCTAGCTGAAGGTAATTAAGGCATTTTCTGTTGAAAGAGGACGCAGAGAGAGCTATATATTAGCCGGAAGAGAATTCCGTAGCTTGCAGTTACGATATAAGAGTCGTGCAATGTTCGGTGGTGAGGGATAAGTAGTTTTTTGCATCCTCTTGTGTTATGTACTGAATCTAAACTTACAAATTCGTTTGCGATGTATTCGTGAGAATGTAGGATGTTGTAGAATGAACAGAGAATGTGTAGCTTTCTGCGAGAATCTAACTTCAACAAGCCTAATTTATCGTATGATTCAGATATATGGTCGTATTTTCTTAAATTGAAAAGAATGCGTCAATTGATAACGCGATTACGACCGGAAACACGATTTCGTCATGGATTCGGCCGCGTGAAAACGCGATGCGACAATTCGTGAACAAGGAGAGGGAAATTGCGTAAACCGCCTACTTTATCGTTAATTTTGTGAATAATCTGGAAAGGTAGGAATAACTGAAGACGATACACGGAATCAGGAGAAAATTGACTTCAAAGAGACTTCAAGCGGATGTTTTTACTTTCTCCATATACGTAGTATAGAGAAAGTATTGTTTTCGTGAAAAAAATCGACTTCGAGATTTCAACGGAAATACATGTTTTGCGGTCCCTAAAAACACGTCATTTTCGGATTGATGTGTCTGTGCTTGTAGGCGCTCTAACGTGAAAACTATTAGTCGTATCAATACCAAACTTCATATATAGCACTGTGGTGGGTGCTGTCAGAGTTGATTACATTATTGAGTAAATCGGTTAACCGGAAGTTGAGCTATATTCCTCGAAGCAAACTTCCGTTTTTGCAAAATATCTCCATAAATATGATATTTAGGTATATACTATTCTCTATAGAAGTTTTAGAAAATATTATTTACTATAACTTTTGTATTTATCATATTCTTGATTCACTAATTTTTTAGGAGTTATTCGTCAAATACTGATAAACCGGAAGTAGCTGGTTTTGTACTTTGTGGGCCCTCTAACATGAAAACTATTCTTTGAATCAACACCAAATTTCATATATAGCATTTTGGTTGGTGTCGTTAGAGACGATTAGTTTTTGGAGTAAATCGGTAAACCGGAAGTTGAGCTTCATTCTTCTAAGCTCATTTCCGGTTTTCAAAATATCTCCATAAATATGATATTTAGGTATGTTTTATTAATTATAAAGGTTTTAGAAAATAATATTTACTAATTAAGTGGTGGAGTGGATAGTATCGATATGTTCGTCTCACAGATACTCAAAGGTGAGGTTATGGGATTGCTTGGATATCCAAATAACCCTGCGATGGAGGCTCTTACGAATGGGGCTCGATATATATTTTACGAGTAAAATGTAGCTTGCATGCTGCAAGCAGATAGACAACAATAATATCATATTGGCATCACATCGAGACGGTCCTCAAAACAAAAAAAAAGATTGAAAATATTCTTAAAATTCGCTGCAATTTAATCGTCTGGCATCGAACCTTGGTCTTCCTGGTGATACTTCCTATGCAGCACAACGGAAGATCACCATCCTTAACTACGTATGCAAATTCAAGCAGAAATATTGATTGAACTGCCTCAAACGACGTCCTACTTTTCCCTTATAATCCCTATGAGAGAAAAGTTATTGTGCTCTGGCATCGAACCCGGGAACAGTTCCGTCTTATCTATATTTTTTTCATAAATTTATTCTTACCATACATCTTCTAGCAAAGGAATAATCTCCTATCATTTCGATAAGTGCATCAAAAAAAATAATGAAAAACTACTCCCATGTATTTTAAAATGCAGATATTTGCATCATCCTAGCATCGAACCCAGGATATTTTCCGTGAAAGTCATTAATTTTTTCCATAGATCTGTCGCATATAAATCGCAATTTTTCTGGCGGTTACACGTTATGGCCAATATGTCGTAAAAATTTCAAGTCGATGACGTTTCTAGTTTAGGCTGTGAATTAGTACCCTATCTATATATATGAATATATGAATGAATCCGGAGAAGCATCTATGTATAATAGATACGAAGCATCTACGAGCGGTCCATTGCCTGGAGCCCACCGATGAGATTCTATACACTGTTGCTAAGGCCAACTGACAATTAGACGCTGTATTATCAGCGCCAATAACGCGACGTCAACCATCTGCATTAACATCGCAGACGAAGTTGGGTAGATGCAATGCTAATCATAAGCTCTACTAATCGGGGAAAAATGATACAAATACTGATAAATTGAGGTGTTTAAAAAATTAGCGACGCGAGTACTAGGGTGTATCAGAACAAAAAAAACTTTTTTTCCAAATTCAAAATATCGAGTGGATAAAAAGTGGTCGCTATGGTTACATGTTTACGGGAAAATGTTTTAGTCGAATTGAAAAAATACTTAGGTATCCCGCAATGGGCCTGAAGATTGATTTTTTTGTCGGATATTTTTGTTTTATTTAAACATTAATACAAAGCAAATTTTTTTTTTAGTAAAGTAAAACTATGGTAAGTTTAGTTTATGTTAATTAATAATGTTAATCAATTATATATCTCGTGTAGAATTTACGCCTCCGAAATGAGCAGTAAAATCATGATTATCTTGCGAAATTAAGGTCTTAATTGTCCACCATTTCCTTCGCTTACTTTCTCATTTATAAATTTGTTAAAACCGCACAAATAAAAACTATTCCAAATAATATTCTTTTATATCGTAAACTTAACATTGATTTGTACTTTGTTAAAAAATTTATTATATTATTGTTTATAATATGATTATATTAATTGTTAAATATTTTTAAAAGTAAATGAAATTCTACCTTTTAGATAGGTGTATAGATTGGATACTAATTCACAGGCTAAACCACAAGCGGCATTGACCTGACATTTTTACAGCGCATAGACCCAAACGTGAAACCCCCAGGAAAAGAGTGACTTTGATCCTCAGTGTCATGGGTTCGATTCCAGACGGCCCCAAAGTCCCGATTTATCCCGTTTAAATGCATTACCATGATTTTCGGGAATTTTAAAAAAATTACTTCCCGGATAGGTAGAGAATCGAAACCAGACGGAGAAATTGCAGCGAATTTTAAGAATATTATCAATATTTTTTTTTCCTTTGAGGCCCTTCTCGATATGATATCGACTAAAAATTAGTGTTATCGATATGCTTGCAGAATGCAAACACTATTTTACTCGTAACAGTATATGGATAGCGGTCTGATTGTTTGCTTCTTAAACTGTGCAAAACATAATTGCAACAATTACGTTACTAAGGCCTCCCAAAAATGCACATATAGCACTGTGGTGTGTGCTGTCAGAGTTGATTAGTTTTTGGAGTAAATCGGTTAACCGGAAGTCGAGCTTCATTCTTCGAAGCAAATATCCGGTTTTGCAAAATATCTCCATAAATATGATATTTAGGTGTATATTACTATCTATGAAAGTTTAAGAAAATTTAATTTACTATAACTTTTGTATGAAACATATTTTTGTATCACTGATTGTTTAGGAGTTATTCATGTAATACTGATAAACCGGAAGTTGCTGATTACGTACTTTGTGGGCGCTCTAACGTGAAAACTATTAGTCGTATCAACACCAAATTTCATATGTAGTACTTTGGTTGGTATCGTTGGAGTTGATTTGTTTTTGGAGTAAATCGGTTAACCGGAAGTCGAGTTTATTCCTTCATAACAATCGCACTAAATGGTTGCTAAGTAAACTGAAATCATTCCGTTCAATGCATTGAAATTCAATCTCCCAACACTTACAAGTCACTAATGCTCTAAACATCCTCCAAAACAAGTGAGCATCGCTAACAATCGGCCGAATGCATCGGACCCAATATTAATAATTCATATCACAAACCCATACTTTGTAACACGTATTAAAAAAAAGAAACAACAACCGGTCGCCCGGGGCAACGGAATAACATCCACGGACCGACGCGCGCGCCCTGACAATTGAAAATCGCTTTCTCTATCCTACTTTGTTAAACAAATCATTCCTTTTTTTTTAATTCCCATTTTCACGGGTTTGGATACTTGTAAACGGTTTTTTTTTCATTCGACGCCCGCACCACCTGGCGGCGGGTGGCGGAACCGAAAAGATCGCGATTCAAAGATATCCCTCTTACCGATTGTCGAAAAAAAAGGTGTTGTTATTTGCGTTTTTTGGGGCCCAGATCGGTCCCTCATTGTGGATGCGGGCCCGCGGGGGGAATCGGAGAATAAAAGAGTCATCTGGCGGGAGATTATTGGGATTATGCGAACAAAAGATGTGTTATACTGCTCATTAGTAAGTAATCCAATTTCGATAGGTTTTGGGATCGAATTGATTTTCGATCGATAAATCTGACTTCGATAGGCATTATTTATATTATAAAACATTTACGCGTCCCGGAATCGATATGAAAACCTTAATTTATTATTAAATACACATTTTTCAATTTTCGGCCCATCCATTATATTTATATCAATATTTTCGATAATTTTGTTTATAGGTATTGTTCAGGGTTTTGAAGAGGAGTATATAATACACAAGAGATATAATTTTCACTTTCTCCCTATAGTACGTAGTACAGAGAAAGTATTGTATTCGCAAAAAAATTCGACCTCCAGATTTCGACGGAAATAGATGTTTTGGGGCCCATAGAGCATGTTTTAGCTATTTTCCCGAACATGTCTGCCTGTGGTTAAAATGTTTGTGGGCGCTCTATCTTAAAAAGTAATTATCCGATCATTTCCAAAATTCATATTTCGTATTTTCCTAACAATGCCAAGAGTTGATTAGTTTTTGGTGAATATCGCTTAACCGGAAGTTGCGGTTTATCCGGAACAACATTTTGTTCCTTAAATATCTCTGTAAGAATGCAATATAGGTATATACATTTGCAAACAAAAGTTGTAAATAATGTACTTTACTACAACTTTTGTATAAAACATTATATCGTAACACTGATTGTTTAGGAGTTAATAATGGTTAACCGGAAGTTGCTGTTTATCCAGAAATGGAAGTTTTTCATACATATATCTGTCAGAAGGCAATGTAGGTATATGCAATTATGTACCACAGTTATAGATAATGTATTTTACTACAACTTTTGTATGAAACATTTTCCTGTAACACTCATTGTTTAGGAGTTATTTATATATTACCGGCATAGGCTTCTGTTTCTAATAAATATGGAGAAAGTCATGTGTTGGTCACGTCAGATATTTTTATACTTTAAATAAAAATTAAGGGAAATCTTCGTTTTTGACAAAACTTCAGGCCCGTCGCGAGGAATCTAAATATTATTCAATTCTATTTAAATTTTTTTCGGGTAAATACGTGACCATAGCAACGACTTTTATATCGAATTTGAATTTTGAATTTCGAAGCTAAATCTTTTCGTGATGCATTCCACTCTACATGGGATCAAAATATGTTCCGCAAGTGTCACTTGAAAGTCTTACGACGTACTGGCCATAGCGTGTGACCGATGTGTCATGGGTTCGATTCCAGAGGGCCCCAAAGTCGCGATGACCAGGCACGTGAACAGAAATAATAATTGTTTCATAACCATCGCTTACTTTTATCTTATGACCTTTGGTTCGACGCCAGGGCATGATTCGCATTCAAATATTCAATTCAAACACAGAATTTCGTTTCAAGACAATTCCCGATAATAGACTTGGAATCTTAGAAACGGTCAGAGACGCGATCTCGTCTTTAAAAAGTCCTGAGTTCGACGCCAGGTCACTCGGATACAGAATCGACCTTTACATAGGGGTCAATCCAAACCAAGTGGTCCAGAAAAAAAATAATTTTTGCTTGAGCATCTTAGAAAAGATTGATATTTGGTGAGTAGTTACCTTTAAGTTTATAGAGCTCATAAGTAATTTTTAAATATTTTTAATGTTGACTGTTTGGAAATGGCGGCCATTTTAGTACTTGGCCGCACGCGGTTTTTCGCGTCTGCAGGTATCTACGATTTATTCAGCAATGGGTTGCCCTAAGACTTTCAAATAAGCTGCATTGAGTTCAGTACACTCTGGCCTATGAAATAAAACCATAATTACATTGCAAGATGTATCTCTCAAACATTTTTTAGCAGCTTAAATTTATTGGTCAAAAATCAACAAAGTTCAACTTTTGACAGGACATTTTTCAAAAAAGAAACAATTTATCAGCCTTTATATTTTTCGGACTGTTACAATACAGAGTGTAGTTAATTTTCATAAAATATCAATGTTGGCAAGATTGCCATTTAGAAAATGGTAATTTTATGACTTAAATACATCTAATCAAATATAAACCCTATGGTAACACAGGTGTTCAAATAAACTAAAGGTTGCATTGTTGAAATAGTATATATATTGATTATAAAATGCAAGATTTCAAATTACCAAATCAACAGGATTTAAAATGTTTTGGATTGTCTCATTGAATTCTAAGACTACTTATCACTGAATAAAAGAACAAAAAATAAATAAACTGGCATCAGATCCTTCTCACCTTCAATCGGCCTAGTTTTTACTTTAATGTTCATAGTGTCATTGATTTGAAAATTTCATCTCGCACCTATCTTGAGGTTAAGCCTCTAACAATTCTGATTTTTTCATTAAAACGCATTGCGGGAATTTTCTGAAATTTCTTTGAGGCACTTCCCGGAAATGTAGAGAGTTGGATTTCGAGGGATCTATAGAAGCCGTGCTGATCCAACGAAAACTGCGAACACATCCTCGAATATTATCCTTGGTTCGACGCTAGGTCAGGGCAAACATTCCACGTATTGGAATGCACGTAAAGTTCGTTTTGATCGATTGCAGACATTTTTTCTTTTGCAGAATTAAATAGGAAAAAATGGTCGCAGGAAGTCGAGACGAGCACCAAAAGAAAGAAAATTGAACGAAGATTTTAATTATGATCGTATAATATCGTATTCGTGTCTAAAATACGAGAAATAAGGCTAAATGAACGAAAAAATCGTGAAATTTCTTTGAGGTAAACAACCAGTCCCCCTGACGACCAAGGCGATTGTTGGAACTGAGCTCATACGGGTATATATATTAGAGTATTCTTATCAATAATAAGAATACTCTATCAAAATAGAATCTTTCATTGTCTATGGAAGATTTCTGCAAGCCACCTTTCGGCGTGTGGCAGGGGGTACCTTGGCTCCATTTTCCCTATCGATCACTGACATCTTGACATTTCCTAATCGATAATTGAAAAAATCATTTCTCGAATCCATTTCAGCATCTATTGCCCTGATCATTCTCGCAGTATCAGAAAGATTCCTCTACAACTGACCGTGCGACAACTGATCTCGTCAGCACCTTCAGCAAGTACACTTCAAAATCATAACTCTACGTTGTGTGGTTGCACCAGAATTCAAGTCACAATTCTACCAGAGTATAGAATCACCCAGTTCCGCGTGCACTCACTCTCATTTTTCACTGTATCTCTGAAACTTCTGACAAAATTTGAATTTTAAAAATACATCAATATAGTGTATACAATAAGCTACATTTGGATGTACAAATCATTATTCTACGTTGAAGGATTACGTGAAAATTAAATTCAGAAGTTTCATTATTAACGGAGTTAAAGAATCACCCAATTCCGCGTGCACTCAATCCCATTTGTCACTATGTCTCTGAAACTTATGGTTAATTTCGAATATTAAAAATACATCAATATAGTGTATTAAATAAGCTACAATTTGGTGTACAAATAATCATTGTACGTGGGAATTAATTTTCAAATATTGCTCATTAACGTAGTGATGAAAACATCAAGTTATACGTGGGATCACCCACGTTTACTAGTATATCTCTTAAATATTTAAATCATTTTAAATGACAAAAATAGCCTATCATAGAGCATTAAATAAGCTACAAGTAGGTATAAAAAATATTGCTCTATGTTGAGTTCTTACGTGGCAATTAATTTCCAATTATTTTATCATTAGAGGAGCAATGAAAACATCAAGTTTTGCGTGTCTCTCACTCACTCACTCACTCACATTTACGGCTATTTCTCTTTGGTATCTAGGTATTTCTGAACGATAGAAACGTACGAAGATAAAAAATTAAATAAGCTACAAGTGAGTACATAATTCATTATTCTACGTTGAGTGGTTGCGTGGGTATTAAATTCAGAAGTTAGCGGTTAAAACGGAGTTACAGAATCATCATGTCCCGCGTGCACTTGCTCACATTTACCGTCATATCTCCTTCAATTTTATGCAATTTAGAATGTTAAAAATATAACTGCAAATAACATTAAATAACCTAAAATTTAATGTAAGGTTTATTATTCTATAATATGCGCTCACGTGGGAATTAGTTTCCGAATTTAGCTTATTTTCGGAGTAATGAAATCATCAAGATCCGCGTGTACTCGCTCACATTTATCACAATATCTCTTAAATATTTCAGTCATTTTATATAATAAAAAATACACAAACATAGCGCGTTAAATAAGCTACGAATAGATATAAAAACCATTACTCTACGTTGTATGGTAACGCGGGAATTAATTTCCAAAGTTAGCGGTCGCGTCGACGTTTCCTTCAATGGGACAGAAGACGGCTGAGCGCGTGTCGTGAGGTGTTCCTATCGCTTTGTTGTATCTTAGGCCTATTGTTGCTTTTTAGCAGCGTCACGCGATAGTCGCTCGGCAGGGGGCTCTGCTAACACGGATGCTGCGAGAACAAGTGAACGCGGATGAGGTCGCCGTGACGACGAAAAACAGACGAAGGTGAAACGGCAAAATTCGAATGTAAACAGAAGAAGGACGACAGAGCGAGGTGATGAGGCGAAAATGAAATACTTCGGATGTGAAAAAGACAAACTCATTGTTACATAACAATGATTGTTAACAATATTACACTAATGTACTTAACAACGTCCAAATAATAAACTCAAGACTTAATATTTCCTAACTTAATAATTCTTTGAACTTAATAATATTACAATAAACTTAAATTAATGTTATAAAAAGATTATCCTTTTAAAATACAATTTGGAGACAACTCTTTGCGTTGTTTAAATTAAAATTTAATGGCGGATGAGATGCGGTCGATGAATTTAAATGCATTTAAAGATGATTGAAATATCTTAATTTTGAGTGAACCAAAATGATTTCATTGAATCATCGTCACTTAAGATATTTAAATCATTTTAAAAATAGTAGATAATATATATAACTATAACATTAATTTCTTTTTCGCCGTATTATTATATTTGTAGCGGAAAATTTTAAAGTTTAAACAAATCATATACATATATATATATATATGAATATATATATTTTTATTGTAAAAATTATCATTAAATGGTTAAAAAATTGAAATCTCGTCAACAATGAAATAAATTGTTTATTTTTACCAATAATATTAAACATTTAAGGTGAATAATGTTATAACATTTCACACCTATCTTAAATTATATTATTAGAACAATTTTAAACAAATTATATAAATGAATAGCTTTGTTAATATATATTTATCAATATTTTCATGTTCCGTATCCCAATACACAAAATTTAAATTTCAATTATTTATCAAATTGTTGAGAAGTACTATTGATTGAGCTAAACATGTAAACCATTGCGTATAATATAAGCTATGTACGTATCAAATTAAATTTTATATCGGTTTTTAATTACTAGAACATTCTTTATTCATAGTAACACATACAATATTCCAATTTATCTATTATATGTATATAGATGCTTCTCCGGAGTCATTCATTCATATAGATAGATAGGATACTAATTCACAGGCTAAACCACAAGCGTCATCGACTTGAAATTTTTACGACGTATTGGCCATCACGTGCTACCACCAGAAAAATGGCGATTTTGAACCTCAATGTCATGGGTTCGATTCCAGAAGGCCACAAATTCCCGATTTTTCCCATTTAAAAGCACTGCTTTGATTTTCGGGAATTTTTAAAAAATACTTCCCGGATAGATAGAGGAAAAAAAACTCAAGGAGCCTATATATATGGTCATGATCTATCGAAAACATTAATGACTTTTACAGAAAATATCCTGGGTTCGATGCTAGGACGATGCAAAAATCTGCCGTTTAAAATACATTGAGGTAGTTTTTCATTATTTTTTTGGTGCACTTAATCGAAATTATAGGAAGTTCTTGCTCTGCTAGAATATGTGAATTAAGAATCCGTTTAAGAAAAATAATTATATACGACCATGCTGTTCCTGGGTTCGATGCCAGAGCACATTAAAATTTATCTCATAAGGAATATAAGGGAAAAGTAGGACGTCGTTTGAGGCAGTTGCAGCAAATATTTCTGCTTGAGTTTTCACACATCGTTAGAGATGGTGATCCTTTGTTGTTTTGCATAGTTATTATCATCAGGAAGACCCGGGTTCGATGCCGGACGAATAAATTACAGCGAATTTTAAGAATATTTTTAATACTTTTTCTACTTCTGAGGACCCTCTCGATATGATGTCGACTTTTAATTTGTGTTATCAACATGCTTGCAGAATGCAAGCTACATTTAACTCGTAAGTTATGAAGATAACAACGCCTAGCAACGCTCCTAAGCTATGCATTTCGCCAACCGTATTTCCTTTATCAATTAGTCATCTTCGCTTCACGAAGGCTTACTTGGCCTATTCCTTAATAAACCTCATCTTCCGTCCCAAGAGAGAGTACTTCCCAAGTAAGAGAATTGTCCCATACACCCTAAATTAGCTTTCTCTTTCCCTTATTGAATTACTTCAGTTTTACATACGTATATTTTCATCCCTAATTCCTTCATCGTTAACAGCAATTACTAGTGTTCGCAAGCCCTTTACGGAATCACGAACACAATATCGTCTGCATACGGACTTCCCCACCGAACTTCACTCCCTTCTCTATTTCTTCCCTTCTTTCGCCATTTCCTCTGCATATATGTATTTTGCGTTGTTTCTCTGTCCGTCCACAAATATACGTTTTACGATCTTTTAAATCACTCCACCGATTTGAACCAAATTTCGCACACTTAAGCTACGAATAATATAGAACAAGAGTGTGAAGGTTCCGTTCTGTTAGTAGTCCTGGGTTCGACTCCAGAACCTACGCTTCAACATGAAATACACGTAAAATTCGCGGTTCGTTTTGTTAAGAAATGCTACGGTAAAAAAGCAAGCGTTACAAAAATGCTCTCAGACGTAGGTTGGGAATCCTTGAAAGAAAGGAGATTGGAAGCTAGGCTGCGATTGCTTAATAAATTCAGGGAAACTACATTTTCCAAAGATACAATCGGTATCATGCAACCCCCCTGCTACGTCGGTCGATCCGATAATGACCGTAAGTTAAGAGAAATAGATGCTAGGACGAATCGTTTCAGAGATTCATTCTTTCCGCGAACAATACGTGACAATAATCGAATAAGGAGGTAATTTAGATTCAACTGGTGTTTACACCCCCTGCCACACGCCGAAAGGCGGCTTGTAGGGTATTAATGTAGATGTAGATGTCTACTTAGTACTCGAGTGCTCAATGGAGACATGAATTTAAAACAAACCAAATGGTTGCAAGAATTATGATTTCGAATTAACATCCCTAACATCAAAGTCTTGGTGGCATTAATATTTCAATTTAATCTGATACACCTTCACGGGAGTAATATCTAGTTTATTCTCGCAGCACTTGAGATCTCAATGGAGATATAAATATAGAATAAAGCAGATGGCTGCTCCGTTTAAGATACATCCCGCTCAAAAACGCTCCTCAAAGGAAGGACTATTCTGAAAACAATCCCGTTCCGCATTCTTTAGCCCCGTGCATGTTTATTCAAGGGTGAATGAGAGAAGTTTTTCTAGCGGAGAAATCTTCCGACTCGAGAGATTTGAATGCGCTTCCGAAAGGCAAAAGATGTTACATTACGAGACGTTTTCGATTTAAAATATCGCGACGGGAACAAAGAAGTTTCCCTCGTTAAATTCTCCGCCGCTATGCCTTCCGAATCTGAGGAAAATCTGCGAGCTCTATTGAGACCTAGAAACGAGAATAAATGCCCCTTTTCGAATGGCATTCGACGGCATCTTATCATAACTGCGAATTCGGATCGATGCTGGGGAAAAGTTCGAGAGAGACATAACGTAATAGAAGTGAAAATATGAGTATACTGGGGTGGGGAATGTTTTTGTTTAATCGATAGACTATACACTATTATGCCGGTTTATACATTACGATTTATCGTACAACTCCCGATCAGACAAATTGTACGACAAATCTTGTAATTTGCAAACCCGGTATATTTGTGTATTGGACAATTTGGATAATGCTACTTGTAGTGCGTAGACAGGGCTTGGCTACGCTGGACCTGATTCGGCAAGGGATTGAATTATTGACGCAGAAGTGATTCTACTTCCAAAAGATGAAACGGTAAGTTGGAACTTGTAAACCGGATTCTTCAAATTTATCGTCAAATATTCAATCTATAACCTCTCGCCGAATGCATTAAACCGTACTACTTCTCAAATCTCAATATTTAAACACAACCGCATCCTAGTAATTCTACCGATCCTTTGGCTAATCTATCAACTATTCTAAAAGTTCATTATTTGAAAATGAATTTTGCTTTGCAATCCGATACACACCCAACCGCAACTTGAGCTTACGTGGGACTCGCAATAACCTTAGTGCGTTTGTAATGAAAATAGGACTTTCCCTTAGAGAGATCAACCAAACCAAATTGGAAAATACATTTAACAAAAGATAAGATTCGCGTTGACACCATAGAGATTGTTTGGACGATTTGCCTGACCAACTAGTTTGCACAAAAATCGTTTGGTTTGGCGATGATGGTGGCGATCTTTGGAGTGCAAATGAAAAAATAGGTTATCAATCGAAATTGAATGCAGAAAATTGAATTTATCCATTAGGTAAACTTGAAGCTAATATTTCCGTTGCGATTTCCGGTGTAGCATTATATCTAAAGTAAAAAATGAGTTTGTAAAGCGAAATAATTTTAACAGTAAATAATTTACTTACCATTGTTTGTTCCAATGAGGGTAGAAAAGGCAGCTTTGGGCTGGATGAGGTCCCCCGTTTCTGAAACATACAATTTTCCACAAATAAGTAGATTATGTTTCCACGAATTTATATTATTTGAATTATATTTATTTATAGTTTCTATGTAAATTGACACCTGTAAATGATATAGTTGATGTTTGAAATTGGTCAACCATCAATTAAAATGAATATATTAGAAAATTCAACTGTGTTCATACATTCTGTAATAATTTCGAAGACTTATTTTCATCCCACCACCATAAGAATTTGAAGTTATCGGGATCCTTCCTCAAGAAATCTCTTTCATAATAGACGAGAAACGTGGGGTAAGACGCCAAATTTATAAGTTCTTCTACTTGATTGGTGGATGTTAAGACCAATTAGGCTCATCTACCAGCTGACCGACCACCCATTCCGGCATTGAAAGCGATTTACCATAGCTTTCAATGGAATGAAGGCTCTCGAGTCACTGTTCTAATGTATTCTCGAGGAATTCGACCAAAATCGTTCATTTTTCCCTCAGTTGTTATTTGTTGTGCGGAAGTGGAATGTGGGTGGGTTCTTCAAGCAAAGAAAGACCGTTAGAGGGCTGGTTGATGCGGTATCTTGAAGAGATGTAGGCAACGTTAAGATTAAACTATGAGAAGTTATATAGATACATAAGAATCTAAGTTTTCGAAAGCGAAAGAATTTGTAAGTAGAGATTAATAAATTGAATAAACGAGGAGTTAGCGTGCTAGTCTCACAAGGAAATTGCAACATGTATAAGTATAAATATAAACTGAAAACTTTGTAAATTCCACACTGAATTTATTTGCGACCGGTTTCGTAATTTGCATTACATCTTCAGGCGAAGGGAAAAATTTTTTCAAGGAATATGTAGGATGGTTGAGAGGAAGGGGAGGGGGTGGGTGCATCATGGGAATATTTTGCTTGGTAAGGAGAGGAGGGGTTTAAAAATGTCTAACCCCTCAAAAGTGTGCCATACATAAGAGTCTCAAATCTCTCTTACGATTCCCGACAATATTAACGACTTACTAGAATTGAAATTCTGCCCGCCAACTAAACTCAATCCAAACTCAGTGAAAATCTTGTTGTGGACTGTGAATTAGTGATCGCCACTCATTAAAACACGTGTGCTGCGATTAAATAAGTAATTCTGTGAAGTGTTCCCCGAATCACCACATAAAATTACCGTGTGATATCCTACAACAAAAAACTTCATATCTGAGAGTAGTCTTATATTAACGAAGGCTGATAAAGGCACTGTGATACAAGACAAGGAACTCTGTTTAGAGAAATTCTCCTCTTTTTTCGACGAGAATAATATAGAAACTATTCCGAAAGATCCTACTCCTAAATTTCACTCCTCCGCAAATAAATCCCTCATAGATAGTCCTTTGTTTTCTGAAAATACTTTCTTACGTCAAAAACCCCCTCCCACCAAGGTTTCATGGATTGCCTAAGTTAGCTACGTAAAGAAACCCATCCAGTGAGACCAATAGTGTCTTCACCTACTCACAAATTAGCATTTAAATAATTTAATCCGACAACAGACAAACTTTTACCCCAAATACGGTGTGAAGAACTCAGTCGAAATGGCAGCGGATTTAGTGAAAAAGTGTTCCCCAAGAATGCAATTTTAGTGAGCTTTGACGTGAAAAATCTTTTCACCTCAATACCTATCCAAGAGGCCATACCTTCCGTGGAATCTCACATTACCGCATTAATAATGGACTCTAAAGCATAGAAGGAGTTAATTAATTCAATAAAAATCTGCCTAGAGCGGAATTTCTAAATTTTTGATAGTAAATTTTACCGCCAAAAAGATGGCCTATGGGGCCTCCCTTGTCCCCTATCCTAGCAGATATCTTCATGAACAAAACAGAGGAAAAATTGTTTAATTCAGGTGAATCCTTATTAAAACAGACTCTCTCCTGGAAAAGATATTTGGATGATATCTTTTCTTTTGGGGAGGTAGTCATAGACAATTGTGCAATTTCGGTAATAAATTCCTTCCACCCCAATCTGGAGTTCACGATGGAGATAGATATGAACAGCAAAATCAACTATTTAGATAACTGCATAATCTCAAATGATGGAAGACCAACATTCGAAATATACCGAAAGCCGGAATATACGGACCAAATTATCCACAATTCCTCCTCTCACCACTACAACCACAAGCATGCGGGGCTGCATTCAATGCTCCATCGCTAATTGACCATTTCCCAAGAGGAGTTTACAAAAGAACTCAACGTCATAAAAAACATGGCCAACCACGGTCCTCGTGGAAAAGCTCCTCAAAAAGAAACAAAGGAAACTGGCCGTCGAGAAGATTTCCCCACTGACAAGACGCCCGTTGCCAGGCGAAGAATGCTCCTTCTAGGGAAAGTGTCACACCAGCTGGGCAATGTTTTCCCCGAAAACATTAGACCAGCATTTCGATCCCCTAACAATTCCCCCCGATTTTTTCCGCTTCTTGGGTGCAAATACAGTAAATGATAGTTGGATAGAGTTTCTCCGGATAATCAAAGAAGGTTTAATTAAATTTGTTCCTACTAAGAGCGTGCGTGAGCGTAAAGAGCCACGGTGGACGAAACCTAAATTACGAGCCTTACATAGGAAGCAAAGAGTCATTCACTCGCGATGGAGAAAACTCAAAGCATGCGGAACAAACCATGAGCTCGAAGAACAAAACTATAGAGAAGTGCGAAAGTAAGTTAAGGAAGAAGCGCGAAAAGAATACCAGGAATACAGATCTCGAACCCTATTAGAATCATTAGGTGGCGATCAGAAAGAATTTTGGTCATACGTGCGTGAGAACCGTGGAGGTCAGTTTTCTGTGCCTAGCCTCATAAGCGCAGAGGGAATTACCGTAAATAAATCAGAAGATAAAGCTAACTTACTTAACAGGCACTACCAGAAATGCTTCACTGTAGACAATGGTCAAGTTAAGGATTTTACCTCGCGCATTGATTCAGAGATGTGTCCCATCGAGATATCGGTTGATGGAATTGGAAAATTATTGCAAGATATTGATAGGAAAAAGGCGCCAGGACCCGAAGGTATTCCCGCTGTTGTAATAAAAACTTTAGCCGATGAAATTGCTCCGCTTCTACAGGTTTTCTATCAGAAATCATTGGATGAGGGAACCGTCCCAATGTAGTGGAAAAAAGCTAATGTCACTCCGGTGCCTAAGAAAGGGCGTGCGTCAAAACCAGATGATGAAGGCCTATTTCATTAACTTCAATTTTTTGCAAAATAATGGAGCATATTAAAGCGAGCTCTATCATGCGCTTTCTTTCCGAAAAGGGAGCAATCAGTCAGAGCCAGCACGGATTCCGTAAAGGTAGGTCTTGTGAGACCCAGTTAGCGCTTTTTATGAATGATGTATCTAAAGCAGCAGACGGCGGTGTTAGATCAGACGCAGTTTTCCTAGATTTCAGGAAAGCTTTCGACACAGTTTCTCATGAAAAGCTTATCCAAAAGCTGAGTGCCTACGCGATCGACGAAAAAGTTATCAGATGGACCAAATCTTTTCTAGAAAACAGATCTCAGCGAGTTGCGTTAGATGGAGTTTTATCCGAAGAAATAAGTATCTCATCAGGAGTCCCACAGGGAAGTGTTCTTGGTCCAATCTTATTTCTAATTTACATTAACGACCTCGTAGATAACGTAAAGAGTAAGGTTAGATTATTTGCCGATGATACCCTGATATACAGAGAGATTTTGACAGAAAACGATTGTAATGTGCTTCAAGACGACCTGGACGTAATATCAGGATGGTGTAAAGATTGGCAGCTGGATTTAAATATAAATAAATGCGTTGCCATGAGTTTTACGCGCTCCACAAACATAATTCCCGAGCAGTACCAAATCTCAGGTCATCCATTAGAGTTAGTGCACGACAACAAATACCTAGGAGTCACGTTTCGCAGTAACTTATCTTTTAAAGAACATATTCGAGATGCGATAGGAAAAGCGAATAGAATGCAAAGATTAACTGGTAGAACGTTGAGAGGATGCTCATCGAGAGTCAAAGAAATAGCTTACTTTTCTCTTATTCGTCCGAGTCTTGAATACTGCTGTGCGGTTTGGGACCCACACGAAGTAGGTTTAGTCTCAGATTTAGAGATGGTCCAGCGTAGAGCAGCCCGATTCGTTTGTGGGGATTTCAGGTTTGATAGCAGCGTCACGGCAATGATAGAGTCCCTCAGTTGGAATTCACTACAGATGAGAAGATCTGAATATCGTCGTAAACTTTTCGGAAAGTTCAATCGTTCAGAATTTATAGACGAAGTAAGTGAAATGTTAGTGCCAGTAAGGAGCGATCTCCGAGAGGCATCGATGGAGCGTTATAGGGAAGTAATCGCAGGGACGGATAATTACTTTTGGTCGTTTTTCCCCCAAGCTATTAGAGATGCTAATAGGTAGGAATGAATAATGGTGGTGTATTACACCCCCTGCCATACGCCTCTGGCGGCTCGCAGGGTATATATCTAAATCTAATGACAGTATAATCGGTATTTTAGAGTAACTCTAAACAAATAATCTAAAATGGAGTGCCCACATCCGAAATAATATATGTGGAAGAGCACTTGAGAAACTCCGTTAAGAGAATAGTAGATTAAGTTCGCGATGTTACTTAGCGTTAGTTAGGCCTCACCTTTTGAGTGTAATGTCGTATTCGGGATTTAGAAAAAGTACAACGAAAGGCAAAGAATTGCTGCGATAAAACAGAGTGTGTTACTCAGATGATACAGGGAATCATAATAGAAGACAAATTCAAAGGATAAATTTATTAAATAAGTTCAGAGAAATTACGTTCTTAATAGTTATAACCC
The DNA here is from genome assembly GCA_947579665.1 of Sympetrum striolatum. Taxonomy (NCBI): domain Eukaryota; kingdom Metazoa; phylum Arthropoda; class Insecta; order Odonata; family Libellulidae; genus Sympetrum; species Sympetrum striolatum. The sequence continues at coordinate 255,134 of CANPUZ010000025.1, forward strand.
TGTTATATGTTCTGATACTACGAGATAGATTAGGGAAAAAGATGCTGGAACGAATCGTATCAAAAATTCATTTTTTCAGCGAAGTATACGCGAAAGCAACCGTTAGGGGAAAATTGAGTCAAGGTGCCTGCACCCCCTTCCACACGCCGAAAGGCGGCTTGCAGAGTTCTTACATAGACGTAGACAAACATGTTTCGCTAGAGCGAATACTTTGCTAGTTTTTCTCAGAAACACTTTTATTTAGACGCAGTTTCCGATACCTGCTATAGTTTTTCCAGAATAACTTCGTTAATAAGTAATTTAGGTATATACAAATGCACACAAAAGTTGTAGGTTATCTAATAAGCTACAACTTTTATACGAAACATTTTTCGCTGGCGCGAATATTTCGCGAGATATTCGCGACAAAAGTCTTCACTTCTCGTCCAAGTTAGTCTTTGTGGCTTTTTTATAATACACCAGGAAGCGGCTCGTAATAGAAAATCCCCGATTATCTACGACCTTTCGATAATTGCACCTCGAGATATCTTTCCTCGAAATCGCTCCCCCGCTCGATATATCTCGCAATTACCTTCCGATCGAGAAAATTAGCCTTTTTTTACGCTACTAGGAGATTGGGCTGTAAGGACGCCATCTGAGCGTCATTACGTCGAATTAAAGCTCGTTGGGATCGACGCCATTTCGTCTTTCGCGTATAAAGTCAATTTCCTCCTTCACTTCCACGAAAAAAGTCGTTTTTTTAAATGGGAATTGGGATTCTTTTTAAAATTGATTGAGGAACGATTTTTCCCGTAGGTTGTTAAGGGGTCTACTTCTTTAATGACAGCGGAGTCGTCGCTAAGATACGTTCAACGAAGTTAGTATTAAATTTTTTAACGAAATTACGAAAAACTGTTAAGGACTTCGGATAGTATTTCCTTAAGAATCTCGAGAAATATATCTTTTGGTGAGAAATGTTGTCTATGATAGTTGTAGACAATTTAATTAACTTTAACTCTTGTTGACAGGGCCGATTAAGGGCAGGGCCGACGGGGCCGCGGCCCCCACATTTTGGGGGCCCCCACAAAAAATGCGAACAAATAGGTTTTTTAATTTTTCAAGGATTTAAGTTGACAAAAAGTGATTCGAAATGCTGGCTAACTGACTTCTCCGCTGTATTAGATGGCTAAGTTAAAATTGTGATAATAAATAAATAAAATTAATTGAAGACATAATCTTACTGTATAATGTTATTAATTTGTGACCGCAAAAGGGCACATTGATCGGCCCTGGGGCCCCAGCATTCTTAATCCGGCCCTGGTTGTTGACATTAGAATAAAGGGTGTCCCAAGAAGCAGTGATAGTCGACACCTCACTTTGTAGGGTGCCCGCTTATTACTCGTTTTAGAGATACGATTTGTTATTCGTACGTTTTTAAAAGACCGTGACTTTCAAGACAGTTTTCCCCATGGCAACGTAAATAATTAAGATGCTGAGTTAATTTATTTTCTCTGGAATAAGTGAATAGTTGTTTTAATCAACGCAGAGACAATTGTCGTCACAGCTGCTTCTGAAAACTGTGACCACACGAATCTGATCAAAATCTTCGAGGCCAATTTAAAAAAAAAGTAACGCAAAAATAAACGGTAAAATTTCACTTTCGTGGGGTTTGGGTTTTATTTTTTTTGTTACTAAAAATACCCCGTTTTCGATGATTTTTTCAGGGAAGACACTTGAAATATTGCGGCATATTATGCAATTTAAAGTGTTCAAAAATCTTAGATAGTTACCCAGAAACAACGATTTTAGTGACCGAGGTACAGGAATGGCCTCCGGAAAGCTTGTTTCGACGGTTAATTCGTTCACTTTGACGCCAGATGTCACGCCGATGGGCGAGTTTCACATCTCAAAAACAGTGAAATATTCCCAGAATGCAACGGTAATTCCTGCGGTAAGAATGAACAGGGGTGGTGGTTTTGAAGGAAAATAACCCGTAAATTAATCAAAATATGACATATTATAATGAAAAATAGTATAAAAAAGCAGGATTAAGATACAATAAAGAGTAATAATGCATGGAATAATTGAATAATTAAAATGAGGCAGTTAAGGATGACTTTTGTTAAAGGTGGATGGGTTGAGTCGGGGGTTCGATGTCTTTTTAAGTAAAAATACGGGTTTTGTCGCAAATGTTGCCTTGCGTTAAGAAAAAGATAGTCACCCTCTCGTTCGGATCGCAAGCTATAGTTGGTTTGCAAGCTAAATTAGTACCCAAGGTCCTTTAACACAAATATGAATTCTGATATAATAATATATATGACCGATGTAGAAATGATTGAAAAAATTATAAAATCTGACTCTAAAATTAAAAGTTAACGAAATAAAGGCGTTTATACGAAATACCCGTAACGGAGAAAACGAAAAAATAAGCAAATCAGACAAAATTAACCTCACTCCCCCCACCCTTTTTGCTGAAAAAAGCCCACAATGGAGTAGAAAATTACGAAAAAACAAGCAAATCAGTCAATATTTACCTCACTCCCCCCACCCTTTTTTGCTCAAAAAAGCCCTCAATCGAGTTGAAAATTACGAAAAAATAAGCAAATCTGACAAATTTTACCTCACTCCCCCACCCCTTTTTGGTTAAAAAACTCCGAAATCGAGTTGAAAATTACGCAAAAACAATCAAATCAGACCAAATTTACCTCACTCCCCCCACCCTTTTTGCTCAAAAAAGCCCACAATCGATTTGAAAATTACGAAAAAACAAGCAAATCTGACAAATTTTACCTCACTCCCCCACCCCTTTTTGGTTAAAAAAGTCCGATATCGAGTTGAAAATTACGCAAAAACAATCAAATCAGACCGAATTTACCTCACTCCCCCCACCCTTTTTGCTCAAAAAAGCCCGCAATCGAGTTAAAAATTACGAAAAAACAAGCAAATCTGACAAATTTTACCTCACTCCCCCACCCCTTTTTGGTTAAAAAATTCCGAAATCGAGTTGAAAATTACGCAAAAACAATCAAATCAGACCGAATTTACCTCACTCCCCCCACCCTTTTTGCTCAAAAAAGCCCACAATCGAGTTGAAAATTACGAAAAAACAAGCAAATCTGACAAATTTTACCTCACTCCCCCACCCCTTTTTGGTTAAAAAAGTCCGAAATCGAGTCAAAAATTGACAAAAAACAGGTCAATCAATCGTACATTACACCCACCCAGCACCCCTTTTCACTCAAGGAAGCCCGTAACCGAGTCTAAAATTAACAAAAAACAGGTCAATCAATCGTACATTACACCCACCCAGCACCCCTTTTCACTCAAGGAGGCCCGTAAGCGAGTAGGAAATGGAGATATGGGCTCCAGTTAGAGTTGAAATTACTGAAAATCGCTCTAGCGGGAGAACGAGGAAACATTGAAAATGGACGAAAAAACGTCAAAAATAGGTCATTTTCAAATGAAAATATCTCAAAAATGAAAGGTTTTAGGAGGTATTTCTAAGAAGATATATAAGCCGCCATCTTTTATCTATAACTTGGTGTAAGTTTCGTCAAAATATTATCATTATTAAGGGAGTTATTCAATTTCTCCCAAACAACACCAAAGTGAAATTTTACCAACTAAACAATTTACATTCAATGTGATTTATAAAAATATCCGCTAAAATAAGTGAGAGTGGAGAAGCCATAAAAAGACCTTCGTCTTGTTGGTAAAATTCACCGTTTAACAAGAAATAATTCTGGTCAGTACACAATTTTGTAAGAAATGTCACTTTTTAGTAGGGGATCAAGTCCAGCACTGTTTAAAAAATTTTCCGAAATGTTTAAAGTTTCTTTCACGGATACATTCGTGAATAGGTTTGACGCATCAAAAGAAACAAATTTAGCGTTCGGCGGAAGTTGAATATCACCAAGTTTTCTGCAAAGATCGAGGGATCTCGCCCGATTCTGTGAATTTTATAACATACTTAAAATTGCATTCGAAACAAGTCGAAGATTCTCTTGTTTGACATACGAGTCAACACCTCAATTGTAACTCAAATCGGTGATGTATTAATGTGTTTGATTATCCAAACTACGAAAACGTATTTCTGATTGGCCTTCGCTTTGGAACTCTTTTGAAGAAAGGAAGCAATAGATTTTGAAGATGGAAAAAATAGCAATTTCCTGAACATAGATTCCTTAAATATTATACCTTCTTTGGTAATATATTTGGAAAAATAGCAGCAGAAAGTGTGAAAACGATGACTAGATTTAGCGACACGAATAAGGAAACTATGTGTTGCTATTGAATTTGTAATTTACATGAAAACAAAGGAAAATATTAAGTATAAAATTAAATGTGACTCACCGAAAATATATTCCACACCGCAACGAGAGAGCTCTGCAGGAAGGAACCTTGCGACATGGATCAGAAACATCGCCAGAACACAACTTCACTTCGGCACAGCCAAAAAATAACTGACTCCGAGAGAATATTTCGAGCTGAAACTGGCGGAAGTAGAACAATAGAATGAGTAACCGCTTTCTGCAAAACATACGCAGCTGGGGGTCATAAACAGAAGCCCCTTCGAAAGTTTGGTTTTAGGGCACACTCTGGCGCGCGAGAGGGTCGTGCGGACGACAATAGGAGTGAGCTTACTCATCTAGCAATTGAAGGTCGAACGAGGAGAAGAGCCTCTATAGCTTTAAGGATTTACTGTTAAAAATTTTTAATTTCAGAAATTGCGGCTCTATCAAGAAATTTGAGGGACTTAACGCTAAATTCACTTTTTCTTTAAGCGTTAAATGAGAAAATCTAAAAAGTCTTATTATTTATTCATCTTAATATAAAATATAACTTTTCTTCAGCTTAATATTTCCGAAATATAACCATTCAGTTGCCTTTTTCTCCGCATGTCCTCTCAAAACCGAGGTCGTCTCAGAAAAAGGCGCTCCGGACATAGCTCTTGCACCGCCATCGAAAAGTCGCTTTATTTATCGGTGTCGCTAATTGTCGCAGTATTTTATTTCAGATTCTTCTTTAGAAAGCTTCAAAGAACATTTTGGTATAAATAACTCCGCGTACACCGCGCTTATTCACTACTATTTTCCTCACTTTAGGTGGAAATTTGCCGTAAAATAAGGGGTCTCGATTTTGTTGTATAAATAATGGAAATATTCAACTGTGATCATTCTGACCCAGTATTATGAAGCATAAAGATTAGGTTTATAATACTGCATCGTTTTTTACCCGATGATTTAGCTCATTTTGGTTCAGGTATGGCTTGAAATGGAAGAATTTTGCGAAAAACCGAGGACCGGCATTTTTCGTAAAATTTGCTCAACTTTGACCCTCTGTAGAATTGTAACGCGTGGGAACCAACGCAAACGATTTCACAGTTATATGCAGAATTTATTCAAAAACGACTATGCGAAGTTTCAAAGTCCTCAATCAAAAAAAGCACTTTTTTTATTTTTGGCCAGCTTTTTTCGATTCTAGCCCACTGTGCGGCGGGTGCCGACGTGTTATCAAGAGCGGTTCTATTCACGTTTCTCTTGAACGAGATACATTTTCGCTTTGTGATTGTATTATTATATAGTATATTGATAGTTATTGCCTTGCCTTTTCTAAAGTTTGACAATCTTCCTTGATTTCAGTTTTATACGAATTTGACTTTGTTAAGATTGCGCTTAGGTATCATCTTCCCTGTCCTTCAAATGCTGTCCGTTTAAATTTCCGCGCCATTGAAAAAAGACGAAAGTTGAGAATTAACAACTCTTTATATTTAATTAAATAATTAAGAACCGCCTAATAAGAATATCCAATTGAAAACTATTTATAATTTCGTAGACTTGAAAATAGCTTTAATAAGCATTTTTACCGTTAAAGTTAATTAGAATACAGAATTTTTCCCCCAAATAAACCGAAGATAGAATCGCATACGCCACAGATTAGTAACACAAGATTTTAAATTTTACCTCGTAATTTATGCCGTCAAACTGAACAATCCTCAAAATCATACGAGGATTCGTATCATCTCGCTTTAGCTAAATAGCTGGGAAACTCCTTGATGAATGATTTCGTTTGGTATTTTATAATTATTATATTTTTCTGCGCAGCCCAATTATCAGTAGGCTGCACTATTGCATCAGAAAACTATGAATTATCTTCTGCAAAGACAAACTGTAGCGAAGTTTGCGTATTCTGCAGGGTGCATTCGTTATTGAAAAGACGCGTCCGCAATAATTGCTTCCGATCCTGAATTCCTAGTACTTAGTCGTTGAATAACAGTAATCAGTTTCAAGGAAAGAGTGTGCTTATGATAATCAGAATGAAATATCCTCAATTTATCCCTTCAAAAAGTATGCGATCAGCTAAAATTTCGCATTCATTCCAATGGAATGAAAGGTTTACTTTGACGTCAGTGTCTGAATATTAAATTCCATAATCATTGATGCCGAAGAATTGTGATAACCAAAGTTTGACTTTTCATATTTTTTATTCATTTTATATCTCATTTTCATAATCCAGTGACCACAAATTATATCCACGGAATTCAAATTCATATTTCTTAGTTATGATTAAGTATATTCTAATTATTTCCATGTAGTGGAGAAGTTACCACAAAAACTACTAATTGCCCTCAAGCGTTATCTTTGTTGAAACGCTTATTTCATTGTTTTTTAATCCAATACTTTTCCAATTCATCGAGTCTAGCTAAGGGATTTAATACTTAAGGAAATGTACGAATCTATATTTAGATTATGTTTCCATAAGCATTTATAAATGGCTTTCTATCTAAATCGTTATGTCCTCGCGCACGTGTTTTGAAAACTAAAGTTCCTTATGCCACTTTGATATCTTAACTAAATTTGAGGGATATTTGGAGGCTGCACTTTCATTTACTCTGAAATCAATGATTATCTATAAATCATTAATATCGATGATAGGGATTCATAAAATGACATAACTTGATACATAATTAAAAGTGCCTGACTAAATATGTTCCTTGCGGAAGTTAATGGTAGCCTCTCAACGGAAGATACGTGCGTTATTTCTATTCTTTGATAAAAATACACTTATTTTAAAATCTTATCAGGCCCAATTACTTCCAGTTAGAAGACCAGTGAGTGGGGGAAAACGAACAGTGAGATAAATCTAATCATTCGCAATGACCCGAAGCTACTACTTTAGCACTCATTTACCTTAGAATAGTGACGTGTGTCATTACGATAATATTACGATGGCATAATACAAATACAAGAAAAATGAAGGGGCATGTTAATACAAAGGATAGGATATACAACAACAATTGGGAAAAAATAATGTCTCTTGCGGGCGTCATTATAAGCTGGAATTTATTTATTTATTTAACCCTTTTGGCGGGGATAGGCCGGTAAGACCTCTCAACACCCAAACTTTACAGATATTATATAATATGTTTATTAATAAAAATGAATTCAAAATTGTAATCTAAGGTAAACTAACGACTATAAAACTAATCTAAATGCAAAAAGATAGAATAAAAGAGAAATCTTCCTTTTTAGAAACAACATCATACTCAGTTTCATACTAATGCTAAGTACGTCAGGCCCAATTATTATATATATAAGATTTGGGTTGTGGGAAAAAATCAACAAGTGAAGGTATTACTCGGTCTATTAATCCCTCCGTCTTCCGGTTTTTATAATATTACGGATACTCTACTGTTCTTGCATAAAGTGTCTGAAGAGATCCTCTCTGAGCAACTTCTTCTGAGGTAATTCGGAGGCTGATTCGAGCCTCAATCGCTTGCCCATTCACCGCCTAAGTCGTGGAGATGGCTTATTGGGAAAGATGTTAAGTGAGGGAGTTTACATTTTTACAAAGGGTTCAGAATGATACAAAAGGGAAACGTTTCTCGTATGTGGAATGCATTGTCCCAAAGTATTTTGATGGTATTTAATGACGAGAGACCAGAGTGAAAGCCAATCTTGACAGTTATTTATATCGAATTAGCATTCATGACATCACAGCCACGAACGTAGCCGAGATAAAATTGACAGATGAAAGGAATATTTTTCTCCAACCTAATGACCAAAAAATCCGTTAAGATTAAAATAAATCTGGACAACATCATTAGCTAAATTTATGTAGATTATTTTTTCTATTTTGAATCAAGAAAATAAATCTTATTAAATCACCCCTGAGTCTGTTACCTTCACATTATTTTCCTTATGGACTTAAATAGAAATTACGTATTAGAAACAATTTAAACAGAAAAAACATGGACTCGCTGAAAACAACCTGATGAACTTAATTCGAAATACCGAATCAATTATAAATTTTCTTAGCCAATTCTTGTTACAGAGTAGGATTAAAACGCATGATACTCACTTCAAAATTTTGCTGTATGAAGCTTTCGGAGTATTACTTCTGATTAATTTTCCTACTGTCACACATTAGGCAAACTACCCTTGCACACGTTGCTTCTCACATTGTAGATGTACACTTATCTATATAATTCCATTTAATGCATTAATCACATTACAATGTCACCACCAAATTCGTATTTCGAAACGGCAATTTGCACTTCGAACATTTTTACAGTGAATAAATCGAATAGAGCGTTGCCACCTGCACCCTGATTACGTAAATGTGAGAACTATGACGGCGGCTGACAGCTAACATCGCTTGCTATGACGGTCGGCGACAGCGAGCGATCACTTAACTCACCGTCATAGCACTTAGGACGGCCGTAGTTAAGATTTCTATTTTTTTGTGTTGTTAGTATTAGCAATTCTGAAGAACCAATGAAAAACCTTGACACATAACCGAACAATTGAACACCACAGAGCCGGCGGTGTTCTGAGCCTTTTTTGAACAGCGCAAGCTGGCGCAAGCAATGGAAGCCGTACAAGTGAGAGTAATTAACATAAATTAATTATGTTACACTAAGGAAGTAAATATTACGTTTAAGATGTAATTTCCTATCTTCAATATCACATAAATAATCGTGGATACAGTAAATAGATTCAGGCGACACTTTGCATTACTTTTCCATCCCAAAGGATTGAAGTAAAACTTTCTGTAGACCGCGTGTTTCAATAATAATTATGAAATATTTAATTTAAAAAAATTACTTAGATATCTTGAAATGGTAGCGGTGGTAAAAATTATGTTTTGAAATTCTGCTGTTAAGCGTATTATCCCGTTTCTCGCTATTAACAATCGTGATCCCTATATTCATATAATCGCTTCAATAATTTAATTGTAATTCAATTTACGTATGCATATTGATTTTTAACACAACAAAGTTGCCTTTAACATAGTATTTTAAATAAAGATGATGCATTTTTTTGAAGATATCAAGACGAATACTATGTTTGTATTGTTTCAATTAATGCTCTTGGACTGTTATCACATTAAAAACATTGACAGAAAGTAAAATATACACACTCAAAAAGTGTGTGGCTAGGATCAACTGAATTCTCTGCAATTTAAAGTCATTAGATTCGTTATGACCCATAAGTTCGCTAGATTACTAATTCGTATTAAAAGTTATTAGGCTTTACCCGTACTTATGGTGTCAACACAACAATTTTTATGCTGAGTATACGGATTGTATGGTAAATAAATGCTTTTTAACTTACACTTAACGTATAATAAATCATAAAAACAATATTGTTAGGCTAATCATCAAATTAATTGTACATAATCGATTTCTTATGACGCTTCTCACTGCCTTTCCCAGCCGTCATCGCATACGACGGCGAGAAGGTGAGAAAAAGCGCTCTCACGGATAGATAATCGCTGATATCACCCTTCGTCGTTCGTATGACGTTGCCCCTGGCAACGACGTCGCTCTCACCCTTCTCACAGTTACGTAATCAGGGTGCTGGTATTCATACCAAATTGCAGCGATTACATCATTCAAATAAGTAAATAAAGTTTTATGTAGATATCTGGGAAAAGTCGTTTCAAAAGGGACCATTTACTGCGATAACAATAAATGGCCATACTCGATCTATTTCAACATCCTGCTGATTGATTAGGATGAAAATGGTAAATTTAATTATCTATGCATTAATTAATCTAATTTCCTATATATTTATTAGCGTCAGTAACAAAACATAAATGAATATGTGAAAACTCCAAGAAAGAATAGACTTGAAAAAAGTCCGACGGGACCGGGAATCGAACCCGGGTCTCCAGATTGCCAGTCGGGTGCTTTTAGATCAGATCTGAAGGACGAGGCACGTGACCGGCAGTCGGGAGACCCGGGTTCGATTCCCGGTCCCGTCGGACTTTTTTCAAGTCTATTCTTTCTTGGGATTGTTCCTGGAAGCACGCCATCTCGTGAAAAAACATCCTACTTAAGTCTTTGAATATATAAAGTTAACCTCATTAGATTTACTGTAATTTAAGGTTTCGGTGTAAATAATAAAGCAATCACTTGGTACGTCTTTCAAAATAATACATTCACGTAAAGCGAAATTCTATCTCATGCTTCCGACCTTCACCAGCATACTGAAGTCGATTTGTCTTCATCTTATTTCATACAAGGTTTGAAGTCGATATCATGTCGGGAAGTACCTAAACCTTTTTCTGTTATCTCCATAAGAAATGCATTGAGTAATGTAAATGGCTCTCTGGGATCGAACCAAGGACCTTCAGCGAATATATAAAATTTGATTATGAAATATATTTATGATCTCCAACTCCATGCCGAATTTCAAGCTTCCATGCCATCGGGAAGGGGTCCAAAAAAAATCTTAAAAATCGCCACAGTGCATTTTAAACGGCCGGTTTTTGCCGCGACCAAGCATCGAACCCAGGATATTTTCCGTAAAAATCATTTATGTTTTCGATAGATCATGACCATATGTATAGGCTCCTCGAGTTTTGATTCTCTACCTATCCGGAAAGTATTTTTTTAAAATTCCCGAAAATCAAAGCAATGCATTTAAACGGGAAAAATCGGGACTTTGGGTCCCTCTGGAATCGAACCCATGACACTGAGGTTCAAAGTTGCAATTTTTCTGGCGGTTACACGTAATGGCCAATCTGTCGTAAACATTTCAAGTCGATGACGCTTCTAGTTTAGGCTGTGAATTAGTATCCTATCTATCTATCTAACTATCTATATCCTTGAATGAATCCGGAGAAGCATCTATATCTATTATACGAGTAAAATGTTGCTTGCATACTGCAAGCAGATCGACAACAATAATTTTATATCGGCATTATATCGGGACGGTCCTAAAAAGAAAAAAAAGGTTAGGAAATAATATTAAAATCCTCTGCAAATTAATCGTCTGGCATCGAACCCGGGTCTTCCTGGTTAATATACTATGCAGCAAAACAGAAGATCACCATCTCTAACTATGTGTGGAAATTCAATTAGAAATATTGGCTGCAACTGCCTAAAACGACGACTTACTTTTCCCTTATATTCCTTATGAGAGAAATTTTAACGTGCTCTGGCATCGAACCCAGGAACAGCATTGTCGTATCTATTTTTTTTCTCAAGCCAAGTCTTAATATACATCTTCCAGCAAAGCAAGAAATTCCTATTTTTTTGATAAGTACAACAAAATAAATAATGAAAATTAACTCAATATATTATAAATGGGGGATATATATACCGTCTGGCTTCGAACCTGGGTCTTTCTGGTAATACTTTCTATGCAGCATTAAAGAAGATCACCACCTTTAACCATGTGTGAAAATTCAAGCAGAAATATTGGTTTCAACTGCCTCAAATGACGTCCTACTTTTCCCTTATATTCCTTATGAGAGAAAAGTTATTGTGCTCTGGAATCGAACCCAGGAATAGTACGGTCTTATAAAAAAAATTTTCTGAAATCAATTCGTACCATACATCTTCCAGCAAAGCACGAACATCCTATAATTTCAATAAGTGCATGAAAAAAAATAATGAAAAACTACTCCCATGTATTTTAAACGGCGGATTTTTGCATCGTCCTAGCATCGAACCTAGGATATTTTTCATCAAAGTCATTAATGTTTTCAATAGATCATGATCATGTATAACGGCTCCTAGAGTTTTGATTATCTTACTATACGGGAAGTATTTTTTAGAAATTCCCGAAAATCAAAGCAATGCATTTAAACGGGAAAAATCGGGACTTTGGGGCCCTCTGGAATCGAACCCATGACAGTGAAGTTCAGAATCGCAATTTTTCTGGCGGTTACACGTTATGGCCAATGAGTCGTAAAAATTTCAAGTCAATGCCACTTATGGTTTAGGCTGTGAATTAATATCCTATCTATCTATGTATCTACCTATGTATCTATCTATGTATCTATCTATGTATCTATCTATATAGGTGTATCCATGAATGAATCCGGAGAAGCATCTATATCTATTACGAGTAAAATGTAGCTTGCATACTGCAAGCAGATCGAAACCACTGATTTCATATCAGCATCATATCGGGACGGTCCTCCGACGAAAAAAATAGGATTGAAAATATTCTTAAAATTCGCTGCAATGTAGTCGTCTGGCGTCGAGCCCGGGTCTTCCTGGTTAATCTACTTTGCAGCACAACAGAAGATCACCATCTCTAACTATGTATGAAAGTTCAAGCAGAAATATTGGCTGCAACCGCCTCAATCTACGTTCTACTTTCCACGAATGTAAAAGGCTCTCTGGATTCGAACCTAGGACGATCTTGGAAATCTAAAACATGTTTTGAAATCTATGTATGGTGTCTATCTATACGCGGAATTTCATGTTTCTATATTATTGGAAAAGGGTTCAAAATAATCCTTAAAAATCGGATCAACTACTGATTGTAGAGACACCTGGTGTCGAACCCAGGATACATTGGTAGCTGTGATTGCACAGTTTAATTTGTAAAGACTTGATCTTTCTATATGCAAAGTTTGAAGTCGATATCATGCCGGAAAGTACCTAAAATTTGTTTCCTTTATCTCCGTAAGAAATGCGTTGAGGAATGTAAATGGCCCTCTGGGATCGAACCAAGGACCATCAGCGAACATTTAAAATTTGTCTATTAAACATATTCATAGTTTCAACTATCCATGTTATCGGGAAAGGATCCAAAAAAAATCTTAAAAATCGCCACAATGCATTTTAAACGGCCGATTTTTGCCCCGACCTAGCATCGAACCATTGACAATATTCGAAGATGTCTTTTTGATTTTTATTGGATAGGAGCGGCTTCTAGCGATCCCTTAAATTCCAACTCTCTACTTAACCGGGAAGTGCCAAAATAAAATTTTCGAAAATCCCCGCCATGTAATCTTATGGAGAAAATCGCGACTTTTGGGGCCTTCTGGAATCGAACCCATGACACCGAGGTTCAAAGTCGGCTTTTTCCTGGAGGTTACACGTTATGGCCAATAAGTCGTAAAAAGTTCAAGTCAATGACGCAAGTGGTTAAGCCTGTGAATTTGTATCCTATCTGGGTATCTATATATATGAATGAATCCGGAGAAGCATCTATATATAATAGATATATATATATATATAACTTATAGGTATATCCGGAGAAGCGTCTATATATAATAGAAGATTCGGTTTTGTCGTTGTCCTTGAATGGCAGTTCGCATGGGATTTTCCTCCACGCGGAGTTCCTTACATCGAAGTCGTGAGTCTGCTCTTTTCAGAGCACTCTTAACTAACCAGGGGCCATATTCTGTATCTCATTTCCCGTCGGTACGGTAGCCAAGCAGTCGGTTAGGATCTCAAACCGACTCCGCGAGCTCTCGATGCTATTCTGGAAGCTCCTGCGTCGGTACGACGGCTAGCCATCGTCGGTAGAATCCGTAGAATTCTACCGATAATGAAAAGGAGTCGGTAGCGATAGGGGTCAGTCGGTTAGCAGACTAACTGTGGCAAGTGTGTGCATATTTAACAATATCATCAAGGCAAATGCATTAATTGAATGCTCACAATTAGCAGAATGTAAAATAAAGCCGCAATAAGACATGCGATCGCATAAAATGAATGCGATTCTCGCTTTTAGATGCAAAATGATGTACGCCATAGCCCATATGGATGCACGTATGTACTACGTTTCTTGGAGCGTGTATCTGTCCAAGTACGTGGAATAAAATAAACGTTTTAATCTTTTAATAATAAATGTGAATAACCATCAATAATTCATTAGGTAAAGTGTTGGGGAACGCTTGACATCCGTTACATATTTTACTGTTTCCCCGTGCGAGACTCGACTATGGAAAAATAATGACCCCGCTTGAAGAAAACTATAAATAAAAGAGAAATAGATTAAACCTAGTCATAGTATTTCATGCGATGGAATTTTCTATTTTTTGAACGTATTATGATTAACTTTTAACTGACGTGGATGGTATAATTTTTGTTCATTTTAAAACACAATTTGGTAATTTTCTTGTAGCAGACGAAAAACGTCGAAAATTTGTCGTTTTTGGATAAAATTTTCTCCGAAATGACAGCACTTAGAAGAGATTGCTTATCATATATATAAACTGCAATCCTTCTTCTATAATATGGTGTAAAAATGGTATGTGTATCTTCAGTAGTAAAGGAGATATATAATTTCTCCCAAACACCGTGAAACTAGAAAATTACCCACAATTTTACCATTAGATTCCATTTAAATCATATATTTCAGCAATATATGAAAGGCCAAGACAATTGAATAATATTTGTAGGGTGTAGTTAATCCAGGCGAAACTAATTACAAGTATTAATTACGTATAAGAAAGTGCTACAGTCGAAAGTTGCTGTACTTCTCGGTTCACAAGGAGACGAGAGGATTTTGCTTTTATAGCAAATATAAAAAAAGAAAAGATACCTATCCGTTCATACGAATCGAGGTCTTACTAGCTGACCAATAGTAAACTGATTTGAAGACAGCAACAGTTCCAACAATAACTTTATGAAGCACCTAAGGAATTCGTGGAAATCTAACCTCCAAGAAATCAGTCAGTGAGTGTATCGAAGGTACTATGTACCTACTAATTTTCTACTTCTTTCACTGATACTAAGTTCTGATAATCACGCACCGACTTCCAGTTAATAAAATTACGAAATTTAGGGATTCACTGTAGGGCTGATAGTATTTTAGATATCGATATTTTATTACCATAAGCATCCTTGTGCTCGAATTTGGGCACTGGAAAATCTTCTGCAAGCAATTTATGTTAAATTTAAACATGAACCATTTAAGACCATTCAAACTAACTAATGCAATTATAAATATCTTCCCTGTAAGATTTCTTTCAAAACTGTAGTAAGAAATCAACAAAGGACAACAACAAATCTCAGTTACCTAAAATTTCATACATATCATCGATATTTACATCTGCTTTTACACGCCTTGTTTCATTCTTCATTTGTATACTCGTTTACCCTCTCATTGGTTGAGATGAAGCACGTGACCGTCACTTTCGGAAATGCTCCGATGTTTCCCCTTAAAGTGGATGGGGGCAGTCGGTTTGGTAGTTTTCTGCCCGACGATGCTACAGAATAGGATTTAGAGGCGGAGTCGATGAGAGATCACGATTTCCTCTCCAGTCGGTTGGATTTGAAATCGAACCAACTGCTTCCAAACCGACAAGTTACATAATATGGCCCCAGGCCCGGGAGTGCTGGGCAGTCTTAATTTATTTATTTATTTATTGATTAAAATTTCAATTCTTTATGTATTTATGCCTAACCTTAATTTTAAGCTTTTAATATATTAACACTTCGTCCAGACTGTTAATTTTAAATTTTATTCTATTATTTATCTATTTATTGAATTATTTATCGTTTTTAGCCCTTATTGGGATTCATTTTAACGTCTTTTTTAATTCACTTTGTTTTAGTAAATTGGAATTATTTATTTATATTTATATTCAAAATTATATGAGGTGGTCGGAAAGAGGAATATGCTATTTTACTTGGTCTTTAAAATTTTTCGTTTATAAATGTTCTAATTATTCCCCATTAGGGATTGCAAAATAATTTTACCAATAGCTGGGGCATCCGATACCCCAATACTAATAATCTGAAGTGGCTCTATTGATTTTGCACACTTTTATTAAAAATTTCAAAAAAAATCTCCGATTTTCGTAGAAATAAAATTACGCGATTGTGTTGCGGGTCGCATACATTCAGGGGTTCGTCTCGTAAATTTTTTGAAAAAATTTTAATTATTTTACTTTAAGGCGATTTTTATATTTTATTCATTCTTGGCTATCTTAATATAGTTGGTTATCCATTTGACTTTGTTCTCCTTCCGCCGAGTCAGGGACTTTTAAAATTTTTAACTCGAAAAAATCACTTTTAATTATTTATATTAACTTAGTAATTTTACTCATTGGATATTTTATCGTAATTATATCATTGCCTTTTATACTCGTCCGTCGTTTAGTTATTTAAATATTTATTTATTTATTCACTATTCATTGATCTATTTATTAAATTATTTATTTATTATGGAAAAGATTAATCAGCTTAATAAATCTCTCGAGAATACTACCGGACGCGTTCGTTCACTTAGTTGCCCCGATGAGGCTATGACTTTTTTACAAAGTATAATAAAGAACGTTAATTCGGACATAGCAGGGCAGTCTTCGACAGACGAGGCCTTCGTCAAAGAAACTGATAAAGTAATTAATGCCAGAGACTGCAAAGTCGGGGCCATACCTCCAGCAGTGAAATCAAATGATGAAAACTTAACCTTGTTAAACGACGCGCAAGCGAATGGTCAGAGGCGTTCGACGTCCCAAAAGAAGGGCGATGTGGGGGCTAAAGATAAGATGGCAAACAGACCAGAAAAGAATAAAGAATCGCCGGTGGCGAATTGCGATGACCTAAGGTCATCAAAGAAAAGAAGGTCGAATCAACCGATTTTCCCGGGCTCCCCGCGGTGATTGCCCACTAAACAAGGAGAGTGTTGGTGTCTTCCGCTCCAAACCTCGCCGCCCGCCGAGCGCCCGCCGACGGGGGTGAGACTCCTTTCATCAAATCGTAAAAATAAATCATACTCCCCCCGAAAACATGCGGTGGCAGTAAGTGGAAACAACTTATCGAACCGAAAAGTTTCGGGATCAAATCACGAGGGCCGCGCTGAGATGACGGGGTTATAGCCGGGTCCTGCGGTGGTCCCTCGCGATCCCCCCCCGCTCCCAAAACCCCCCCTGAAATTGAAATCAACTGCCGGGGAAACGACAGAGATTACATTGAAGGGGGTGGTTCATGTCACCCTCGGGACAAGGACGTCAGTGGGGACATTTCCTCCAATTTCATACCATCAAGACAGGAATTGGTGGGTCAAAAGTGGCAGCTGGTTCCTCCCACCAAGGGGAGGTCAAAGGCGGAGACATCAACACCTCCAATTCGACTTAAAACTCTCAATAGATGTTCTCCTCTTATAGAGAAAAGGGTCGGCGAGGCCTCCTCCCGCGGGAGGCCGGATTTATCGGAAGAGTTGACCAAAAACAAGGAAGGGAAAATCCCTCCAATTTTAATGGAAACACCCAAAAACTGGGTTGAAATATATAAAAGCATGTAAGAGGTCTGTTCTTTCCCCCCGTCGCCCAACTGGCGGGGCGACGAACGTCCATTAAATGTACTACAGTCAAAGATTGTTTGGAGCCTAAGAAACTTTTAGAAAATAAAAAAATTAACTTCTTTACCTATCGCTTGGCTTCAGAAAAGAAGCAATTATTTGTCGTTAGAAATCTGCCAAATAACATTGATGTTAACGACATCAAAGATTCACTGCTGGAGCAAGGGATCCCGACCGAAAAGGTCTTTCAAATGCGCACAACTAGGCCCACAAAAGCTCAATTAGAAACAAAAATAACAACTGTACCGCTGCGTCCATTACCGCTATACACAGTAGAATTAGATAATAATATATCGACGGACGAATTTCTTAGCGTTAGACAAATCTGTGGTTATAAAATCATAATAAATCCGTAGTTAATTTCTTCGAAAAGAAAAAAATGCGTCCAAATCACCCATACGAAATTAATGGAATTAGTATCAAAGTAGTAGATTCAGTTAAATATCTCGGGATCAACATTACTAATAACTTCAATTGGAGCACGCATATTCGAAAAATCTGCGGCAAAGCAAGTAAAAGGCTTGGCTTTGTAAAGCGTATTGTCGGTAAATGCGACGAAAAGGTGAGAGAGCGATGTTATTTTACCTTGGTCAGACCCCTTCTGGAATATGCGGCAAGTATATGGGATCCGGCGGATGAAACGTGTACTCGCGAACTCGAGAAAGTGCAGCGTAAAGCGGTTCGTTTTGTTAAGAAATGCTACGATAAAAAAGCAAGCGTTACAAATCTGCTCTAAGACGTAGGTTGGGAATCCTTGAAAGAAAGGAGATTGGAAGCTAGGCTGCGATTGCTTAATAAATTCAGGGAAACTACATTTTCGGAAGATACAATCGGTATCATGCAACCCCCCTGCTACGTCGGTCGATCCGATAATGACCGTAAGTTAAGAGAAATAGATGCTAGGACGAATCGTTTCAGAGATTCATTCTTTCCGCGAACAATACGTGACAATAATCGAATAAGGAAGTAATTTAGATTCAACTGGTGTTTACACCCCCTGCCACACGCCGAAAGGCGGCTTGTAGGGTATTAATGTAGATGTAGATGTAATAGAAAGGCGTAAACCACCGAGCGGGCCGCCTCAATGTTATAGATGTCAGGCATTTGGTCATGTCAATAAAGCTTGTTTTATGCCGCCGCGATGCGTCAAGTGCGGAGAGAATCACTTAACTAACGAATGCCGAAAACCTGCGGGCGAACAAGCAGTTTGTGCGAACTGCAAAGGCTCGCACCCAGCTAGCTATCGTGGGTGTGCTGCGTACAAAAAATTAAAAGAACGCTTAAATTCATTGAAAATAAAAGCCAGAGAAAACAGTAAAGAACTAGCTGCGAAAATTCCGCCCCCCACTCCGCATGAGGAAAGGGAGGGAAGGCCAAGGTAGCAGCAGTCGTGGCTGCCGACATCCCAAATGCCAAAAACGAAAGTAGGTCAGGCAATGTTGCCAAACCTTCCCTAAAATGTTCTACTCGCGCGGACAATCTTCTATCTCCGCTAACTTCCGATCCGCGAATTGATAATATTACAATGTCGAAGGCGGCACCTATAAACAAACAAGGGAATACTACTCCCGAGCAATTAATAAATGATATTGATTCTTCCCGTGCCGCGGACGGGGAGGAAGAAAAGAGCGATCTTGTTACTGATGATCCCGACGAAGCATGGAAGGAAGGTATGAGAAAATGGATTTCCACTATGACTCTTTTAATCCTTCAACCTGATTTAACCAATACTTCATTTATTTCTTATGTAATTAATTCAACTAAGCTGATTTTAGATGGCCAAGATTTTTAAAATTTGTGAATGGAACGCCAACGGACTCGTCCAAAAGATGGACGAATTTATAAATTTTCTATTTAAACACAGAATTAGTTCACAATTTGTTCTAATAGCTTTTTGTCAGTGACAAGGTCCAATGTATATAAAAATCATAATGATGGTTTAGTTTTCTATGAGTAGGAAGCAGTTGTAGTCAGTAATTGTTGTTTTACAAAGTATTGTTTATCTAATCTTGGAGTTGCTTTCCCTGAACCAACACCCATGTACTTCTCTGATACATTATAATATTTGTAAATACACACTATACTAGCTTCATTTAAATTAGATAACGCTTCTTTTTGTTATATTTTAAATATTTTTATTGTTTTCTCGTATATTTTTCGATTTTGCGTCCTGTAAAAGACCCGTTCGAAACATAACATTCTTTGAAAATTTTAGTCCATGTATTACTTCGATGGATTCGGCTGCAGATTTCTTTGATCGCCTCTAATGTCATCAATATATTTCTACTACCTCTAAAATACAATTCGTTTTTCTTCTAACTCACTCTATCGGCTAAGATTTATTCTCTAGCCTAACCAAACTCATGGCAAAAATTAAACGTTTGCTTTGCTCTCAATTCCTTGAGCTTTGGCCGCTAAGACGGCCGAGGGTACTTCAGTGTTGTGAAAGATAAAGAGAAACAGTTGGAGCCCTTTCCTCCCCCATAGTCATTTTGACACGTGTTGACCACTCTTCCCCTTTTCGCATTGTCGTTACTCCTGGTTGTTCGCCGTGGGTTTTCCAAAATATTTTCTATAAATCGGGCATGCGGCCTTCCTAAGCTGCAGCGGAGTTTTATCACGATTTCTAGAGACTATGCTTATTCTCATACGATATATCCTTCAGTTATTTGTGGAGCTCTGTAGCATAAACATCCAGCAATTTATCTCGCCTTTGCGGTCTTCATTGCAATATTTGTATCGAATACCATTTTGGATTCTCGGAATACTTCGTAAATCCTTGCATCTGATGGTAAATTACGGAGGAAAATTTCTCCAGTCTATCATGGATCATCACGAAGATTCCGATCTTGAAACCAAAGACATCGAAATTGAAGTTTCCGATTCAAGCGTTTCGGAAGAATCAGATTCCGAATCCATCGATGGATCAGAGCCAATTCAAGACGGTGAATGGAGTGAACTTCAATCATCAGGTTCTTCTTTTCCTGCACCAGCGAGATTTTTCTTTGAAGAAGAATCTTCAATGAACTTTGAGGAAATTTCCGATATTCTTCCATTGAAGCCGTCGGGTTCTGGCGCTGAAAAGGATAAGCTGTGGCGGTAAGTGAATGAATCAGAAATACGACTTTTTTTGGCACTTGTGATGTTGCAGAGCATCATTCGCAAGCCTGATCTAGAATTCTATTGGTAAACCAGACCTACTCTTGACTCTCTATTCTTCGGGCAGATAATGTCGTATCGCTGGTTTGTGAAAATTCGGCAGTGTTTGCATTTTTCTGTAAACAATACATACGATCCTGAAACGCACCCAAACCCGAAGCTGTAGAAGATGTGGCCAGTTCATCTGAATTTGGAGGAAAGATTTAGAAAATTATACACGCCGGAAAGAGAAATGACCATAGACGAGAGTCTTCTTCTCTACAAGGGAAGGTTGGGTTGGCGGCAATACATTCCGCAAAAGAGGGCGAGATTTGGAATAAAAACTTTTATTCTAAGTGAGTCTCGTAGTAAATACGTGTGGTCAACAATTATTTACACGGGAAAAGGAACTCTTTTTGATGATGAGTTCAAGGACAAACCTATGTCACCTTAGGTAGTGATGACTCTAATGATGCCTTTGCTGGACAAGGGATATTGCGTTGTCACGGACAATTTTTATACGTCTCCAGAATTGGCTGAGTGGCTTATATCGCGGTCTTCGGACACATACGGCACTCTGAAAAGAACACGAAGGGGAGTACCGAAGGCATTGGTGGCAAAAAAGCTGAAGAAAGGAGAAGTTGCTGCATTTAGAAAAGGGAAGGTGTTGGTGCTGCGATGGAAAGATAAAAAAGAAGTGACTCTCTTATCAACTGTGCATACAAGTGATATGAAAAGATTAGAGAAAAGTGGCCGAAGTTTGAAAAAACCATCAGTGGTGACTGATTACAATCACACCATGGGGTGGACCGGGTAGATCAACATTTGTCCGATTACCCCTTACTTAGAAAAAGATCGAAAAAATATTATAAAAAAATATTTTTCCATTTGGTGGAGCTAAGTTTGTGGAATTTATTCATTTTGTACAAAAAAGTGGTGGAAGAAAGGTGCATTTAGAATTCCGATTACAACTAATTGAACAATTGATTGAGGCCTATCATCCCACTCTCGTCCTTCCAAGGAGCGGCAGGCCACCCGCAGCGCAGCAAATTCGAAGGCTCGTAGATAGGCACATGCCCGACTCTCTGCCGCCGAGCGAGAAGAAAGCAGCCCCTACTCGGCAGTGTATTATTATCTGTTGCCGAAAACGCGACGCTAATTAAAAATAAGGAAATAAATAAATTAAGCCAAAATAAATAAAATCTATTTTGACTTTATTAATTAATGGAAATTAAGGAATAATTGAATTATAATTCATTATTAATCATATTATTAGGTTTTATAATGTATGATGGATATATAAGATTGGCACATCTATAAGTTTATAAGGTTCTGTATAAGTTTAAACTCATCTCTATCATAAAACTTTACACCGGTAAAAGCTGCCCTGCAAGTCCTTTATGCGTTTTATAACAACGAAATTCACTCCCAAAATTGGACTAGAATGAATTCTTAATTAATCAATTAATTAAGAGTTCAATTTAAAAACTTCATTTTAAAAACAAATACTACGGATGTAATAGTTTTGTTGAGAGTAAATTAGGAGTTTAATTTTTGTATCTATTTGCTTTCCGTTTGATTTTAATAATCATCTGTCATTTACATTTCATTCAACAGCTATTTTCATTTTGAAAAAGGGGTTACTGGTGTTTACTAATCATGAAGCAAATAAGTTCTTTACATAAGCAACATGAAGCACAAATTATTTGCAATTTCTAAATATTTTAAATCCATGTCAATGAATAATATTGCTTCATAAAATATGATAATATCTTTTCTCTTTTCATTTTCTTTTTACATAAATGTAATCTCCTTGAACAAATGCCTTCACTCCTCATCCTGCCTAATAAGGCTTATTCCCAGCTCTTGGTAGCTAATTTTATGAGTGATTTAACAACTGTCCTTCAGGCTGTACTAGGAAAGTCCAAATCATAAATGTTTTCCATTAAATAGAAGCAATTTAAGGGATTTGTCGTCTAAGAATTTTTCCACTCACAATCAGTCTTACTGTGATTTCCACTTAGATTTTTCTTCGCTTTAATAAACAAAAGTTATTGAAATTTTTAATCGCATTGATAATATATAATTATTGCGGACCACCCAAATTACACCGAGGTTTCCTTACTTCGCTGTCAACAAAAATACAAAACTAAATACACAATGTAAATTTCACAAGTAATGGAACCCCGTCAGTTATATATTCAGGTATCCAATATAATTATCTTCCACAGCAAACACATGTACCTCTTTTTATTAATTTAAATTATATTTTATAGAATGACATCACTAAATCTTGGAAATGCTAATGTCAGAATCACTAAATTTTCAATGAATTGCCATCAATGAATTTCTACTTTCGGACTATTTTTGATGTTGACAGAAATTCGATCTAGATTGTTTATTAGTTTAATGAAGGAAAGCTGCTCACGCATGGTTAAATTTATAGTTTGCCGAAAATTAAAATATCTGTTGATTATATAGTAATATATCCAGTCCCATAATATTCCAAAGCTTCACTTCATATTCTAATGTTTCACTAAAACTCGCTGCTTTGCTTTTTAATTAGATTACATAAAATGATATTGCTAAATCAAGTTAAGTAATTTTCCTAAAATTCTTTTTAATTATTGAATATTTTAAAACGTTAACCTGGATGTAGTAATATAAATATTAAGGTAGAGTATGTTAAATTCTCGAAAGTATGACGTACTCAGATATTAGTCAATTTACCTAATAAATTAAAAATATTGCATATTCAATGTGTATTTATAAAATAACCTCGGTACATCATTCAATAAGGATTAATTTTGGTGATTAATACTTATTTTCTTTCCCGAGGGCATTACGAGAAAGAATGGCGTGGGAGGATCCCGACGAGAGGCGGCGCCGGCGTCTGGACTCAGCGACAGACGACCACGGAGAGGGAGGACGTAGGCGTGGGAAGACCCCGGCGTAGGAGGGTCCCATCGAGGGAGGACCCCGGCAAGGAGGACCCTGGCGAGAGAGGGTATCAGCGAGGGAGGATCGACGTTAGGTAGGACGACGACGAGGGACCCCAGCGACGGAGGAATCCAGCGGGTCCCCAGAAAGGGATCCCGGCGAGGGACGACCCCAGTAAGAGAGGGTCCCAGTGAGGGAGGACCCCAGCGAGGGACGACCCCGGCATGAGAGGGTCCCAGCGAGGGAGGATCCCAGCGAGGGAGGACCCCAGCGAGGAGGACCCAGACGAGAGAGGGTCCCAGCGATGGAGGATCCCTGTTAGGTAGGACGACGACAAGGGACCCCAGCGACGGAGGATCCCAGGGAGGGATGGTCCCGGTGAGTGAGGGTCCCAGCGAGGAAGGGTCCTAGCGAGGGAGGACCCCGGTGAGGAGGACCCTGGCGAGAAATGGTCCCAGCGAGGGAGCATCCGACTGATGGGGGACCCCGACGAGGGAGGAATCCGAAGATCGAGGGTCCCAGTGAGGTCGGATACCAGCGAGGGATGACCCTGGTGAGGTAGGGTCCCAGCGAGGGAGGTTCCTGGGGAGGGAGGACCGCTGCTAGGAAGGACCCCGGCAAGGGAGGACCTAGGAGACGAAGGATCTAGCAGGGAAGTGCCAGAGTTCAATTGGTTTTGGAAATTCTGATCAATAGAGATGATGGACTTTTAGAAATGAAGGCTTTTCTCAATACATTTAGCAAAGAATTAAAAATTATTTGTTGAGATGAAAGGAGCACAAATTCATAGAATTACTTAAGCTTGATTAAGTAATGTAGTGAAAGATTATTCCTTGCAGTAGAGAAATTCAGATGGGATGACTGTGAGTAAACAACTCTCCCAACATGGAATGTGACTCTGAATTGGATTCATAGGTTACTGTGTATGGTGAATAGTCTTATACGATATTGAACATTCTCTTTTACCTTAAACCTGACTGGATTCTGCATGAAGATACAGCCAATTGCTTCCAAGATATCTGCAAGAAATTATTTAAGCCTGCCTTTCTAGAGAGACATATCCATCCACAGACTGGTGCAGTTTGTGACAAAAACTGCAATGATACAATCTTACGAAGAAGAGAGCCTATTGAGACTCATTTTACTAACACATTCCAAAATTAAATAGATAATTTGCTTTGTTAGGAATCAAGCAAGGATTGATGAAATATTCTCCACGATACCAGCATACATTTTATCAAATTTTGATGATGAAATCTTTGAAATTTCTAATCCAATTTAGTTCCTTTAAAGTCAAGATTATTTGTTTAATTTTATTATTTAATTAAAGATCACTACAATATGCACTCGATATTCTTTGAGCACTGTGTATTTAGCTTTTACATTTGTGGAAGCAAGACACCAGTGCCGTGGTAAAAGTGGATGCCATTAGGTCATGTCATAAATGAATAAATATAAGCAAAGCATTGCGTTAAGCAAATATATTAGTCATTATACATATGAGTGAATTAATTTGCAAAAGAAAATATATTATAAAGATAAAGTGTACATTCAATAATCGTTTAAGATGGAATTAACATGTAGGAATTGTAGTTTTGGAAGATAATAATAGCCTAACTTCATCAACAAGTAATTATGTTGCACCTAAAAAATTATGAAGAGTCAGCTTCCCTCTATTAGAATATGGGAGTGTATTATATGTACTGTATGAAATACGATAACGGAAGATCAATTTTGATTAACCACCCATAAAATGGCAATCAAGATATTATGGTCAAAAAGGTATATCACAAATGCAAAAGGAATGGTGAAAGGAAATTAAGTGATCACTGGAGAAAAAATAATTCAATTTTAGGGTATTCTTCTTGTTAACTGAACATTTTATGATTGGAATAGTTTACCAGATTGTGAAGAATTAACAGTAATATGAATAGGGATTTACTGATAATGTTCATTTGTAGGTTTGCGGTAGCATATGTAGTATTTTAATTTATTTCATGTACAGAATTAATCATAGCATTTCCCAAACTCATTGGTTGAATTGTATCTTGGTCTAACAAAGCAATTCCAAGGTCCCAGACTCAAGTTCTAAGTAACCGGATTCTTCTGTTACAGGAATGGATGTCTATATGTTAAATGTAAATATATATATATATCGATATATCCTTCATTTCATTCTTCTGTTTACCGGAGATTTTGCACATTCTGTAATCAAGAATGCCAATGGTTTTGAATAGGAAGGTGTTCAACCAATGCATTCTACCAGTCCTATGGTAGTAAAACTTGGGTGTTAAATGCAGCAACAACCCAGAGACTTCAAACAATGCAAAGGAGCATGGAGCGCTGTATGCTGGGAATCACAAGAAGAGACAGAAAACGTAACACTAGGGTGAGAATGCTGACTGGAGTTACAGACATCATAGATAAGGTAAGACCACTAAAATGGAAATGGGCCAGCCATAATGCAAGAAGAAATGACAACCGTTGGACGTATGTAGTTCTCAACTGGATACCAAGAGATGTGAAGAGACCAAGAAGAAGACCTATAGACAGGTAGAATAGAGACATCATCAAGTACTTAGGTGTAACGTGAAGCTCAGGATATTAACCTTATCTAACAGAGAAAATTGGAAAGTACTTTGGGAGGCCTACATCCGATGTCGGATTGAAAATGGCTGATAATGATGACACATAGTGGTAGAAATCGGTTCTAATGAGTAGTTCTGTGATTTTTGTCATCTCTCGAAAATAAAGGGTCGACTTATACGCTGAACATAAAATTTTAACCTTTACCACCGAGGGGTAAGAAAGTGAAACTGCCTGCTTAACACCAGTTCTACAAAAACTCAAGTATCTTAGAGTCAAATATATTTGAAACATAAATATTCTTTGCAAATTATATTCATTTCTTCACATTTATTTTTATTTACAAAAATTTAATATATATCTAGCTGATTTCTTATGAATGAAGATAATTAACCAAATTATGTTTTTTTTTGTTTATATAATGGTTATGATTTGACTTAGCATTGATGAAAGCGTTAGGAGCAAATGAAAGTTATTTCAGCAGTGTCGTGATTTCATATTTCCATACTATATTTCCATTATTTCTATATTAAAATTTTGATAACCGTATGCTTCTGTTTCGTAATGCATTACTCGTATTTGTAGCCAGAGTGATATCAACGAAAGAAACTTGCGTAATAGTTAAGCAGATGCTATAAGTTGACATTGTAGCTGAAAGAAACAATTCTAGCATCTTAATCTTACGTGGTAATATTCCTTATGCCATGGTATGTCAATGGATACTGTGGGTTTTCTTCTCATAAAATAGAGCTAGGGAAGTGGTGTTACCTTATTTTTTGGGTCGACTTATATGCTGAACATAGGCTAAAACCTGAAATTCACCTCAAAATTTTAAGGGTCGACTTACATGCCGGCATATATGGTAATTAAATCATTATTATAACAATTCAGCACAAAAATTCACATGACAAATTTTGACCAATAAACATCATCTTCAACATTTATATACCCTGCAATCCTCCATATGGGATCTGCCAGGAGAAGATCTTCTTGAGGGCAGCACTTACTGAAGTACAAAAGAAGAAAGAATATGAGGGAACAAAATGGTTATCTGTGAGTGAAAGGGTAGAATTTACAGAAAGCTATTGAACAGGAAGACGCAAAATAAGGGAGGGAGAAGTACAATAGAAACCTTACATTATTATTTTCCATTCCCTCTACCAGAGGGTAATGGAAAGGAAAAATTTCCTCATTGGAAGAAGAAAGTTGGGGTTTCAATATTCTTCATTCATTTTGATATTTTTCTTAAATAATGTCTGCTAGCCTTCCTTAATAGATGTATAATTTTTAGCAATTAATTAGAGTAATGACTAAAAAATTAAATATCATAAAGTGGGACTGGAGAGAATCAGTTTAGAGATTTTGCATTTGCTTTGTCCCTTAACTTACAAGATCTCACTGTTTATCAAACACAGATAAAATGTAAATCTTCGTACGTCACATGAAAAACCACTGTCCTAAAAATAGCATAGATGGAATCTTTATCATTTAAAAGTAATTTCTTTCGGTAAATGCTGTTGTAAAAGGCCAGCTGTACATGTCCTATTTGTAAAAGTCTCAAAATGTTATTTCTCTGAGATTCCTCCCCCTGTGTTTTTAGATAATTACTGATGCATCAATCAACTCCAGAGAGTATTATAATTTGTTTCTTTCAAAGTTTTCAGCATTTTAAGACAACTTTTATTTGATCTGTTATGAAAAATGGTTAGACTGGTAACAGTAGAGTTGTCACCTTTGCATGACAATGGGTAAATCTATGTTGAACCAAACTTAAGACTTATTGTTAGTAAGAGTTATGAATTATCAGTACTTGATACAGGATGGGCAACTTATTGCTGGTGCATTGCAGTACTGATGATTCTAATTGCCTTAAAAATACATATTTAAATGATATCCAACTATGGAATTTTATAAACCTGGTGGGATCAACTAGTGAACTCTAATCAGCAACTTTTATCAGTGAATCAAGATGACTTAAACGTTTTTGCTATTGTTGAATACCAATTTGCCATACATGTTGCTACATCACCCTTGGTGATGTGTTTTGTTTTAAAAGAAGACAAAGCATGTATAGTCTTTCTTGTTAATGCTGGAATGGCCTGATGTCTCTTACTTCTTAAATAAAATGGTTTAAAAGGAAGATACAATTGGAACTTATTTACAAATTGGACCACAGAAGATACCACACGCAATATTGTTTAACAGGTTATGGGCCCAGTGCTCCGTGATCTAATTTGAAAATCTGAAACGGAAAATGGCTGAGGATGGAGGCATCAGATACCACATACCATTATTCGATGGAAATAACTACAGCAACTGGAAATATCGGATAGAAGTTCTCTTAGATGAGAAAAACTTAATGGAATATGATAAGGAACCATTGTCAACCAAGCTAGCACCTTTTGTTGCATCTTATGGAGACAGTGCAGCTGAAAAAGAAAGGAAGCAAAAAGGAAAGGCTGAAATAGAACAAAAAGGAAAGAAATGTAAAAGTCTAATTGTGCAAAAATTGTCTGACACTCACTTGGAATACATTAAAGATAAAGACACAGCGTTTGAAGCGTGGGAAGCCCTTCAGACAACATTCGAAAGGAAAAGTATAAATAATCAAATATAATTAATGAAGAAATTGCTGTGCATGAAGTTTAATCCAAAGCAAGAAAAATTGGAAGCTCATCTCCACAAGTTTGATCAATCCATCAGATATTTAAAGGCAGCAGGAAAAACAATGGAAGAAAACGATATTATCTGTCAACTACTATTAACCATGCCGCAAGAGTATGATGCAGTTGTTACTGCACTTGAGACTGTACGTTGTGAAGAATTAACATTGCCTTTTGTCAAAGGTTGTCTAATGGACGAGGAAATGAAGCCTAATTCTGATGACTCACCATCTGTTTATGCTGTCCAGTCAAAAGGAAAATATGCAAGTGGATATAAGTCAGGAAATAAAAATAATCTTCAAGGAAATAAACAAGTACAAGGGTTTAAAGGAAGGAATGATTTCCTACAGTCTGGTAATAAATCACCAGCCTTTCGTTTTACCTGTCATAATTGTGGAATTGCGGGCCATACAAGGGCTCAATGCAGAAAGCCTCAACAATCATTCAAACACTTTAGTGGTGGAGCACATCTGGTTGACGCTGCTGATCAAGAAAGAAAAGAAAATGAAAACTCAACTGAAAGGAATGCAAGTTATAGTTTCATAACTCGACAAATTGTGGAAGAGGAACCAATACTGACTGTGATTGCAAAATATTCAGCAATGCATGATGATGATTTGAAGAACAAATGGTTTATTGATTCTGGAGCATCAGAGCATCTTACCTGCCTAAAGGATGAAGCCTTCAATGTCCGCAAGCTAGAATCACCAATTAAAAATAAAAGTAGCTAAGAAAGATAGCTACCTAATAGCTGAAACAAAAGGAGCTCTAAAGGTTAAGGCAAATGTGGAAGGAAACTGGAAAAACATAACTCTTCACGATGTGCTGTTAGTGCCTGATATAGACATTAATTTAATTTCAGTGGCTCAATTAGATATGAAAGGCCATGAAATAGTTTTCAAGAATGGAACTGGGAAAATTTACCAACAAGGAACTCTACTTGGTATTGGATATAGGAAGAAAAAGCTCTATGAAATAGAGTTGATATTACAGGAAAAAGAAGAAAATGAAAATGCCCTAATAAGCGCAGCAACTTCAAGTGCTATACCTTGGGACAGAAGATTGGCACATCTCAGCTATGAAAACATGAAGAAAATGGAGAAGCTTGTTGATGGGTTGACCATTACAGAAAAGGAAAAGGATATTTGCAGTGTGAGCCTGGAAGGAAGACAAACAAAACTTCCATACAATACTCCAAGAAACAAGACAACTCGACCATTGGAACTAGTTCATAGTGATGTGATGGGGCCCATTAGTCCCATATCCTATGATGGCAAAGAATTTATCCTAATATTTGTTGATGACTTTACTCACTTTACAGTCATGTATTTAATGGAATCAGAAGATCAAGTATTTGAGTTTTTTCAGATATTTGCAGCAATGGCAACAGCTCACTTCAATTTACCGATGAGTCGATTCCGGTATGATAATGGTGGAGTGTATGTCTCAACTAGAATGAAAGAAGAATTTGCTAAAAGAGGAATGCAGGTCGAATATACTATAAGATACACACCATCTCAAAATGGTGTTGCTGAGAGGATGAACATAATGGATAAGGCGAGATGCATGCTGTCAGATTCTGGACTTACTAAATATTTCTGGTCAGAAGCAGTAATGAGTGCAGTTTATACCATAAACAGATGTCCCACATCAGCATTGAAAAACGCTGTTCCTGCAGAGATATGGTATGGAAGAAAACCAAATATTGGGAAACTTAAAGTTTTTGGATGCAATGCTCACCTTCATTTGCCCAAAGAATTGAGGAAAGGGAAACTTGATAGCCACTTCAAAATGTGCATAATGCTTGGATACTGTGCAAATGGTTTTAGACTTTGGGACATCAAAGATAATAAGTTAAGGTACGTTTTCATGGACGTGTCTGGTGCGTACGCGTGCGACGAGATGCGTCATTTACCGCGTGAACTGTCCTCATGAAAGTGAACCTATGCATAAGCGAATCTACGGGTTGGAGACATCCGCGCACCATCTACAGCAGAGAAACTACAATAAAACAAACGAATGGGGCGGCCCGTGAAATGATGCATTGCCTCGGCCCCTGCGCCTACGAGTCGTTCCGAATGGAGAAAGGGATAACATCCAAAGGCAACCTGATAGCAGCGCCACCTATCCATAGTTTCTGGAACTAATTCTAAAGTCTTAGTGCCTTGTGTTAGCTTTGGTCTTCTGTGCTAACTCGGAAAGACGGATAACACCGGAAAGCAAACTCTGCTCACATTGAATAATATATTCGTTTATGCTCAATAAAGTGTATATTTGTATTACCCGACATAATAACATAGCTATTTATATTTAAATAGTTCTCGTGTGCTTTAAATATATGTCATTTTAATTCGGAATGATGAATAAATGTATTATTTCAAAACCCGGAGCATGGGCAAACATTGGAAAGCAACCTCTGCCCACATTGAATAATATGTTCGTTTAAGCTCAATAAAGTTTATATTTGTGTTACCTGGTCAATTCTTCCCCTTCCTCATCAATCAAGTCCTCCAATTAATCTTTTCCAGCAATAATTAAAGTTCATCACCTAAACTTATTCAAGCATTCTTTAAATACTCTATCCAATCCTGCCATTCAGTATCTGAGGTGTGTAGGCAACCTGCAGTATTCCCCAGCGTATCTCCCACTTCTGTTATCCTTGACATGAATAAGATACATGTTAATCTTAATATGCATGCTAAAGCTTGTTAAAAGGGAAGTAATAATTCTTTGCATGTTGATAATTGCATGGTAGGGATAAATGTAAATATTCAGAATGGTAGTTCATCACACGATGATGGCGACATAGTATATCTGTGACAAAGTGTATGCAAAAAGTCATAATTTTGTCACCATGTCAACTTGCATTAAAACAGAAAAAATAACACTGATTACTTATCCAAGAATATGCTCAAAATGCCAAGTATCTTATTAAAACAGAAGCACCAATAGCCATCATAAGGAAAACTGTGGTGAAGGATACAAGTATATTAAACGTCTACATCATGACTGCAATGTTAAATTTCAAAATCAATTTGTCATGACTTGTCATTTACAGAGCACAGAAATATCATCACAAAGATGATATTTCAGTGGAGGAATATGAATTCAAAGACATGCATGATTTTAATGCTTGGATGGATAATCATTGTCATCTCAATAACATGTTTTTAGTAAAGCGCAATAGGGAACATGTGATTCATGATTGTAAACTTCAGTACTTTATCTGAAAGTTTAATAATCACCATAAAATGATGTAGTACTGCAAGTGTGTAATAAAACAAATAGGTTTTCAGATATATTCACTTCTGGAGCAAAATGTTAAATTAATAACAAAATAGCATGTAAATTCAAGAATATTTTCAACCTGTAGATCCTAGTTTAGATAGTGTATTACCCCTTATGGAACATTTCATTAATTCCACCCCTATTTTAGTTAATAAGCCCCTTGGCTCAGGTACTGTGCAATAGGAGATGAAGGTCTAGACAATTTACAGCATGCTTCTGAACTTTTTGTTTTCGGTATTCAGCAGAAACTTCAATGCACTGAGATGTTGGCGGGCTGTGGTAGAATATTGTGCATAGACTCAACTCACGGTACTAACCAGTACAAGTTTCATTTGTTAAATTTAATTGTGCCTGATGAGTATGGTGTCGGCTACCCTATAGCTCATTTCATCACCGGTCATCTAGATGAAGAGGCTTTGAGTAACTAATTGGGAGTAATTAGTAGACTTACTGATTGCGAATTACTTGCGAGTTCAATCTATCTCTGATTTAGGGGTTATTTTTGATGTAAAATTAGGATTTCAATTACATATACAGACTATTGCCACTAAGGCATTCAATATGCTTGGATTCATTGCTCGAGTGACCAAAGACTTCTATGATATCAATTGTCTTAAGTTATTATATGTATCACTTGTTAGATCTATTTTTTAATATGGCTCAGTATTTTGGAATCCATATTACACAAAGTATGAGTTACAGCTTGAAAAGATTCAAAGAAAATTTCTTACGATTGTTGCACATAAATTTAATCTTTATAGAGAAAGTGGTGAATGTGAGGGACTAATGTGTCAACTACATATACCACTTCTCTCTTCTAGGAGGAAGCAGCTTGGTCTGTTATTTTTGCATAATATTTTAAATGGCTCTATTAAATGTTCTGAACTGCTCTCTCTTATTAATTCTAATTGTCCTTTAGTCATTACCAGAAACCCTTTTCTTTTTAACGTTCCATACTTACTTAGAAATTACATGTTTTATTTGCCATTCTATCGCATCTTGAGGGTGGCCAATAAATACTGTAATAGAATTGACTTTCTTAATATTTCAAACTGTGTGTTTTGTTATGTCTAATGTGGTTTAGTTTCTGTAATAATTTTAACTTTGTTGTATTTGTGATTTGCTTTCTTCCTTTTAATTGGGTATACAAATGTTTATACCTTTATTTTTTATGTATTTATTTTTTGTGAATATATTTTGTATTGTTTAGTATTCAAAGATCATCAAGTTTAGTTGTGACCATGATGTGTAATAGGGCTCTGCCCATATATAAATAAATAATAATTGAAAAGTATTAGGAGAAGGTCCCCAGACTTATATGTATGTACATGATGGATGGGGATGAAGCCCTAAGTAATGCAGTGCGAAGAGTTTTTGGTGAGGAAACTAAACATTTACTCTGCATGTGAAAGGAATTGGCAGAAATAATGATTGTGTTGCACAGGAAATTAATGACACCTTGGAAACTTTGTTTGAGGAAAACAATGATACCACATTCAATGCTATATTAAACTCATTTCTGGAAAAATATAAGGATTCTGCAGGTACTTGTGAAAAATTTGCATAGTTTATTATTGTTATAAGAAAAAGAAGTGGGCAATGTGCTATAAGAACTTTCTTCATGCTTCAAAGGACACGAGCAAGTTTGTTGAGACATTCCATAACAAATTGAAGAGCCATTACCCCAACAGGAAAGTTAATCAGCGCCTTGATGACTTAATTCAAGTTCTTATTACAATTCAAAAAACTGACTGACTGACATTTTGGACTGAGTTACAAAAGAATGACCAAGATCCCACCATTAGGGTTCCAAGGACTTCATATTAATGATCATATCGAAGGAATTTGAATCTTAGATCAAGATGTTATGCCAACATCTGCTGAAAAGGTTTGGCATGTCAAATCTCAAACTGACTCATCTATACTTTACGATGTGACTATTGTATCTAAGAAATGACTCTTTCCTCATTTGTGTTTTATAAGGTGTGATGAGATTTCTTGCCTTGAGAGCTTTTCTGCCACATGTATCACTGCTCATTCCGTAATAATTATGCCCTTTGTAAACATGTCCACAAGGTTCATTCATTTTTATTACAGAATAGACCTACTCCTATGATTGCATGTGAATCAAACCTGAGCTCTCCACCTATGAAACTAATTAGGAATGCAACCAAATCCAAAGATGATGAACCAGGGCCATCTCAAAAACAAGTCATAAACTGTATAGGCTCCAAAGAGTATTAAAGCCGAAGGTATCCCCCCATTGCTAAGCTCAGTACTCACCTGAAGCTATACAAAACTATTAGAGACAGGCGGTCCTCAGTTCATTGCTTTGAAAAGCCAGACTCTATCAGAAAAAGTGACATAAAGAAAGCACTTCTACGGGAAGAGACTTGTAGTTTCACTGAGCTACTTACTATGGATCCGTTATTGGAAATTTGCCGGGTCAGTCATTTATCCCTTAAGATATATTGAATTGAAGTCCCTAGACATTAGAACATCCCGCGAGGTCTAGAATTATGATTGTTGTTCATGATTTTCAGAGAGAGAGATTCAATGTGAGCAGAGTTTGCCTTTTGATGTTTGCCCTTTCTCCGAGTTTTTAAATAATGGATATATACATCATTCCGAATGAAAATTACATATACTTATAGCACGCGAGGGTAAATTTCTAGTTTCACACAGTCAGCCTTTTTTTTTTCTCAAGTGGTTTTGGCCTGATTTCGACGATATTATTTACCTAAAATAGTTCTCGTGTGCTATAAATATGTGTAATTTTCATAAGGAATGATGCGTATACCATTATTCATATTTCTTTTGTACCAAGTTGTTTAATACTAATTTCTTTGTTACTTATAACCTTTTGTATTCATATATATAGATATGTATTGTATATGTAGTATTTTAAAAAAGGGCTCTCGGCCTGTAAAATAAACTATTATTATTTCAGAACTTCGAGAGAGGGTAAACATCGCAGAGCAACCTCTGCTCTCTTTGAATAATATCTTCGTTTATGCTCAATAAATTGTTTATTTGTGTTACCCGGCATAATTACATAGCAATTTATATTAAAATAGTCCTTGCGTGGGTAAATTTCTAGTTTGGCTGACTGTGTGAAACTAGAAATTTACCTTGTAGTGCAATTCATTTGAAAATTCTTGCATTTTAGTTTTCTCTTTTGTGTTCATTCGTTCAGTAAACATGTGATTAAAGGAGTTACTGAGAATTAGCAGCCAAGTTGATAGGATCGAATACATTCTTTCTTAGCTTGCCCTATGGTGTGTTATGCGTCGGAAACTGAATGCTCATTTAAAAAAATGCTTATGTAACTATATAACTATAGTTACTCAGAGTTGAAAACCTATTTCAATTATTTGCGTTATTAGTTATATACTCTGGTATTTTCGGTGAAACAACCAGAATCATTTTATTTTTTGCGTAGTGCCTTTCATTATGGGGGAAGTTCTTAAATTTTTTGGTATTCTTGCTTTGAGATTAATTTCAGCTTATGTATCCTTTCGTAAGACCTACGATACTTACTATACAATATGATTACGATAAATGAAATGACCAACTAACTTACAAGGTTTTTTACTTATTTATCAATTTAAGGTGTGTGAGCTTCACTTCAAACTGACTGATATTAGAAAAGAATCTGAGGCGTTCGACGAGAAGACAGGGAAGACAATTCGCGTTGAATTGAAGGTGCCGAGATTGGAGGAAGGTGCCATTCCGTCACAATTACCAAATTGTCCAGCTTATTTGTCTGGGCCTAAATTTTCAAGGGAGAGCCCACATAGCAGGAGAAGCAGACATGAAGGAACAGCAGTAGCTATTGCTTTGGTTGAGAGTTTGAAGACAAATGAGGAGTACGTTAGGGCCAAGAAATTTGAGAGCCTAAGGGAGATGAAGGAAAAATTCTCTGACGTGAGTAGTGGAAAATGGACTATGGTGGAAGGAGATTCATGCATGGCAATATGTCATATAATATTCACACCAGCTCCCACTGCTGAATATTCCTTATTGTTTGATTCAGAGCTGAGTGTGACTGTGTTTGTAAGAGGAATTGGAACATCAAGTTTTGGCCAATACACATTTCCTTTGCAAGTAAAGGATATGAATGTTGTGCACGAGCTGTTGCATTGTGTATCATCCGTAGTGTACCGAGTCGTTTAATTGTTATATTTATTCTGTTCAATATGCAATGTCTCTTTGTTTGTATGATTATTACTTTTGCATTTGGCGCCTATTGCGTCATGCGTTTGCCTCTTGTTCTGCTGTTATTACGATACTTCGACACGCTTATTACGTGGCGTCGAGGTAAGGAGGGGCGGAAGAATCCACGAGGACAGAGAGGAAGAAGAGGATTTGTGGGCTCTCGGAAGGTGGACTATGGAGGAGACGGTCGGGAGGACATCCTCCCGACAAGTGACATTGACGCTCTTTCCCATCCCAAATAATTTTTCAAATACTTAAATGCCTAGTACGGGTACGTTTTAGTAGCTGTTGCTGAACTTTACATAAATTATTGCTTGCATTTTGATGAATTGGAACGTAGTAATAGCAGATCTGTCAATAATCTTATGTTTCCCTGGCGATTATCATTGAAAAAATCTTTCAGGATCTACGGTAAGCTTTTCATGGCCCATGGGCTATGCAATCTCTAATTCAGTGTCAAAATAAAGGAAATTTTTCTCTTTATTAATAAAACCATTTCGGAACCTTGCGTCAACTCCTTTTTCACTGCCAGAAAGAAATAATTTATCCAAAGAAACTAAATGGTATGCAACCAGGATTAATCAAATACTTGACATCACCATTTAATGCTGTTGAATTTTTAGACGCTTTTGTAATAAAAGATGAATTCTCATAGGATGTAAAAAGCATTTTCTAGGGAGTTATTTCAGATTTTAAACAAGTAATGTTGCACTTCTGGCTCACAACGACAATTTATGCATCTTAAATTTGTTTGTTGGATTAGACGCAATATTTACGAATCATTTCAACTTGAAAAATATTCTTATTTATGCGTATAAGTATTCTCTCGGAACCCGCGGACTATTTTGTTTAAGACTGAGTAAATTAAGTATCAATTATCATCTGTTCACTACGGTGGCGAAACCAGCGTCGCACCAGCACAGCAGACGGCTACTTCAGCTCTTCCATGCCCTAGCGGTAGCACTACATTGCGTGACGTCACGCGCAAGCGATCGGGCCTTCTCTCTAGGTGGCTATGCTTTAGCCCCCCCCCCTCGATCCGCCACTGCCTACATTGCATTCTTACAGAGATATTTAAGAAACGAAATTTTGTTCCGGATAAACCGCAACTTCCGGTTAAGCGATATTCACCAAAAACTAATCAACTCTTGGCATTGTTAGGAAAATACTAAATATGAATTTTGGAAATGATCGGATAATTACTTTTTAAGATAGAGCACCCACAAACTTTTTCACTATGGACAGACACACACACAGACAGGCATGTTCCGGAAAATAGCGAAAACGAGCTCTATGCGCCTCAAAACATCTATTTCCGTCAAAATCTGGAGGTCGAATTTTTTTGCGAATACAATACTTTCTCTATACTACGTACTATAGGGAGAAAGTAAAAATGACATGAAGCCTACTTTGTGCTCCCGCTTTCGTGCACAATTTATCGTTGCGCTATTGTTTTATTGGCGGTGCGATGGTCGACTTCCTCATCATTAAGTCAGCACGGACCGCACGAGGTTCGACGCATTATAGATAGCCCGCATTCACGCTGGTTGCCTCTCCTCCGCTCGCTCCCCTCTTTCGGAAGGGAAGTAAGATTTCGCGGAAATAAATAAAACTTGATACTGGTTTGCTGAAGTTATTTTAAAGTAAGCATTCGAGATTTTGTTATATTTGCGGCAACAACGGTACAACTCTGATTTCAATGATATCGATATCTCCGAAGTAAGCGAGAGTTTACAAAATTGTGAATAACTACAGCAAATTTGGTAATAACTAATAAAAAATAACTTCCAATTAAGTACACTGCCAATATTATTATCTTATTGTATCCAAAATTCAATTTGTTATAATGAAAAATAACTTAGTGTCAATCAAAGTAAGTTGAGCAACTGAAATTTACGTGCCAAAATTGAGTGCTTTTTTAAACAAAGTGCAGTAACGGCGATTAGAAATTTTAAATTGAAGTCAGTTAACGTAGAAATAAATATTCTATGAAATAAAAATCACATCGTGAAAATCTGTCGATTCCATTTGAAGTTATAGCGTCTCAAACTCGAGAGACTGGACATTTTTGCAGACTACATCTGGTTACATAGCTGGTATATAGCGAAATATGGCCAGTTCTAACGATGAAGAGCTCGTAATTCTTGGTAGTTCTCTTAACAAGTGTTTTTTATTGAAACAAATAATCGAAAGCGAGTGTCTTGGAGTACAGCTTGTAGTAAAAATAAAGTTTTCGCATTTTGAGAGATTTTCTGGTAACTTTTTTCTTGGTGTCATCAATTCTGGAAAAATATTAATGAATCAATAGTTCATAAAAAAATATTAATTGTTTACTTAAGTCCTTAAGTAATTGTATAACAATCCCTTTCCAGGAATGTTTATTTTATAAAGCCGACTACATATTGTAAATTACACCTTACATTAATTTCTGTTGCATGGTAAAGATTAATATGAGTTTCCTGATAGAATACAAGTAATAAGCATAAATACAAGGTTATTATTATGTATATATAGTATATAATACAACATATATTAATATGTATATGTGAATACCTTAGTCCGTGCAAGTATGCTTCGACACTGTACTCAAATTACCTGAGAGCTTGAAAAGGAGGTGAAGGTTATAATAATAATAATGAACTTCATGATGAAATTTAACTTAGCACGAGTGGGAATAATAATGAATTTATAACGGGTACTAAACCCATTTACAGAATACATAATTGATGTAAAAATACATTTAGAATAAAGCAAAACATACAAGTAAACTCAAATACATCAATAACAAAGAAAAGAATATAATGCAATAAATGTATACTGAGATAACATTTGCAAAAATAAATCAATATATAGGAAAAAATGTCAACAAAGTCAATATATCGAATCAGTGTACAGGAAAACAATTCCAATCTATAACCTCAATCACTACCTACATTAAAGATTATTTTTTCTAGTGAAATTAGTGCTTATAAAATTTTATATTATTTTGATTGCTTTAAACTCCTTCCACTTCTGTTCAGAAAAATAATTGTTTACTTACAATGATATATGTAACATATGTTATTCACTTCTCTATTACAGAATTCTTGATTTATATCTCTCCGATTTTGAGAAGGGAAACAAAATCCAAACATAGAGTCAGAATCAAAGATTTTAATGCCACAAAATGTGGATTAAAATATGGTTTTACCAATGATTTATTGGATAAATCAGTAGCCATGATGAATTCAACATAATGCACTCTTTCTTTCAGTTTGGTAGATACATCTTAAATTAACATATCCTCCTCTTAATTGCTATCAGAAGAAATTTTAAAAGGAATAATATTGATTATAATATTGGAGTTAGGTCCTTCCCTCCTCCAAACTGCACTGGAGGAGGGAAGAGATCATTACTGACTGATGTCCGTGTTGTTGCGCCTCTAGCTGTTTCTACAATGGCTCTGTTAGGAGCTGGTGCTGCTGCTTGCCTGTGCTGGAAAAATAGTGAGCTGTGTTATAAGTTATACAAGGGAAAAGTAGGACGTCGTTTGAGGCAGTTGAAATAAATATTTCTGCTTGAATTTTCACAGATAGTTAGAGATGGTGATCTTCTATGGTAATGCATAGTAAGTATCACCGGGAAGACCCAGGTTCGATGCCAGACGAATAAAATGCTGCTGAAATTAAGCAGATTCTCCATCCCTTTTTTTATCTTTAGAGGACTCACTCTATGTGATGCCGACAAAAAATTTGTGTTATCAATGTGCTTGCAGTATGCATGCAACATTTTACTCGTATAATAGATACGAGTAAAATGTTCTGCTTGCATACTGCAAGCAGATCGGCAATACTAATTTCATATCGGCATCACATCTGGACGGTCGTCATAAGAAAAAAAAAGGATTTAATTTTTTCTTAAAATTCGCTGAAATTTCACCATCTGGCATCGAACCCGGGTCTTACTGGTAAACCTACTATGAAACACAATAGAAGATCACCATCTTTAACTATGTGTGAAAATTCAAGCAGAAATATTGGCTACAACTGCCTCAAAAGACGCTCTAATGTTCACGAATGTAAATGGCTCTCCGAACTCGAACCAAGGACGATCTTGGAAATTTAAAATATGTTTCTGAAAGTTATTATTCATCTCAATCTATATGCCAAATTTCAGGTTTCTATATTATTGGGAAAGGTTTCAAAATAATTCTTAAAAATCGCGACTTTGGGGCCTTCTCGAATCGAACCCATGACACCGAGGTTCAATGTCGGCTTTTTCCTGCAGGTTACACATTATGGCCAATACGTCGTAAAAATTTCAAGTCGTTGGCGCTTGTGGAACATGGTTAGAATTTTGATCCCCTATATATATCTATTATATACGAGTAAAATGTAGCTTGCATACTGCAAGCAGATCGGCAATACTGATTTCATATCCGCATCATATCGGGACGGTCCTCAAAAGAAAAAAAAAAAGGATTGATATTTTTCTTAAAATTCGCTGAAATTTCATCGTCTGGCATCGAACCTGGGTCTTACTGGTGAACATACTATGTAGCACAATAGAAGATCACCATCTCTAACTTGAAAATTCAAGCAGAAACATTGGCTGCAACTGCCTCAATCGACGTCCTACTTTTCCCTTATATTCCTTAGGAGAGAAATGTTAATGTGCTCTGGCATCGGACCCAGGAATAGTAAGGTCTTATGAAATTTTTTTTCTTAAAGCAATCCTTACCATATATCTTCTAACCAATTACGAACTTCGTAACATTTCGATAAGTGCATCAAAAAAATAATGAAATATTAACCCAATGTGTTTTAAACGGGAGACATATTTACCGCCCGGCATCGAACCTGGGTCTTTCTATTAATACTTCCTATACAACATAATAGAGGATCACCATCTTTAACTATGTGTGAAATTTCAAGCAAGAATATTGGCTGCAACTGCATCAAACAACGTCTTACTTTTCCCTTATATTCCTTATGAGAGAAAAGTTAATGTGCTCTGGCATCGAACCCAAGGATAGTACGGTCTTATGAAATTTTTTTTCTTAAACAAATTCTTAATACAGTGGTACCTCGAGATACGAGTTCAATTCGTTCCAGAACCGAGCTCGTAAGTCAATCGGCTCGTATCTCAAACGAATTTCTCCCATTTAAAATAACTGAATTCGATTTAATCCGTTCCGGACCTATGAATAATCCCCAAACCATTGTAAATTATGAATAAAGATATGTTTTTAAATAACAAATAAACATGTATAATTAACAAATACATAACAAAATATGAAATAAAGAAATAAAAGAGTTATTTAGCATAATAGTCTTACTTTGGAGACAGACGAGTGTGGCTAACGAAGGTGAATGGCGAAGAGGAGGGAGGGGGGAAGGGATGCAGGCACTCTAGACACGTACGTAAACGGCACTTTTTTAGAACTTAAAACTATTTTCGTAACTTTAAAACTAAAACTACACTTTCCTTATTTCAAATGAAAGAAAAAACTTAAAACAATGCACTTAACTTTAAACTTAAACTAAGCTTAACATTTACGTAAATTTAATTATCACTTGTTTTTGCCTTCTTGGCTTGGAAACACGGCTCGTATCTCAAAAAACTCGTATGTCAGGCTGCTCGTATCTCGAGGTACCACTGTATATATCTTCTAGCTGAGCGAGAAAATCCTCACATTCCGATAAATGCATCAAAAAAATTAATGAAAAACTATCCCCATGCATTTTAAATGCGGGATTTTTGCATCGTACTAGCATCGAACCCAGGACGTTCTCATTAATAGTCATTAACGTTTTTAATAGTTCTCGACCATATCTGTAAGGTCCTTGAATTTTGATTCTCCACATATCCGGGAAGTATTATTTAAAAATTTTTGAAAATCGCCACCATGTATCCTTATGGAGAAAATCGGGACTTTGGGGCCTTCTGGAATCGAACCCATGACACCGAGGTTCAATGTCGGCTTTTTCCTGGAGGTTACACGTCATGGCCATAACGTCGTAAAAATTTCAAGTCGGTGGCACTTGTGGAACATGGTTAGAATTTTGTTCCCCTATATATCTATTATACATAGACGCTTCTCCGGATATACTTATATATACGAGTAAAATGTAGCTTGCATATTGCAAGCAGATTGGCAATACTAATTTAAAGTCGGCATCATATCGAGAGGGTCCTCAAAAGAACAAAAATGGAGTGCAAATATTCTGAAAGTTCGCTGCAATTTAGTCGTCTGGCATCGAACCCTGGTCTTTCTGGTGAACTTACATTGCAGCACAACAGAAGATCACTATCTATAACTATGTGCGAAAATTCATGCAGAAATATTGGCTGCAACTGCCTCAAACGAAGTTCTACTTAACACATATATTCCTTAAGTGAGAAATAGTAATGTGCTCTCGCATCGAACCCAGGAACAGCATGGTATTATCTAAATTTTTTTCTTAAACCGAGTATTAATATGCATCATCTAGCAAAGCAAAAGCTTCATTTTATTTCGATAAATACATCAAATAAATAATGAAAATAACTCAATGTATTTTAAATGGTGGGTATATTTACCATCTATCTTCGAACCGGGGTCTTTCTGGTAATACTTTCTATGCAGCAATAAAGAAGATCACATCCTTTAACCATGTGTGAAAATTCAAGCAGAAATAATAGGTGCAACTGCCTCAAATGACGTCTTACTTTTCCCTTATATTCCTTATGAGAGAAACTTTTATGTGCTCCGGCATCGAACCCAGGAACAGTAAGGTCTTATCAACATTTTTTTTTCAAAAATCTCTGCTTAAAATACATCTTCCATAAAAGCGAGAACTTCCTATAATTTCGATAAGTGCATGAAAAAAAATAATGAAAATCTACCTCAATGTATTTCAAATGGCCGATTTTTGCATCGTCCTAACATCGAACCCAGGATATTTTCCGTAAAAGTCATTTATGTTTTCGATAGATCATGACCATATATATAGGCTCCTTGAGTTTCAATTCTCTACCTATCCGGAAAGTATTTTATTTTCATTCCCGAAAATCAAAGCAATGCATTTAAACGGGAAAAATGGGGACTTTGGGGCCCTCTGGAATCGAACCCATGTCACTGAGGTTCAAAATCACAATTTTTCTGGTGGTTACACGTTACGGCCAATACGCCGTAAAAGTTTCAAGTCAATCACGCTTGTGGTTTAGGCTGTGAATTAGTATCCTATCTATCTATCTATCTATCTATATAGGTATACGAGTAAAATGTTGCTTGCATACTGCAAGCAGATCGGCAACACTAATTTCATATCGGCATTATATCGGGACGGTCCTTAAAAGAAAAAAAAGAGATTGAAATTTTTCTTGAAATTCGGAGACATATGATCGTCTGGCATCGAACCCGGGTCTTTCCAGTGATACTTACTATGCAGCATAATAGAACATCACCATCTCTAACTAAGTGTGAAAATTTAAGCAGAAATATGGGCTACAATTGCCTCAAAGGACGTTCTAATTTTCACGAATCTAAATGGCTCTCTGGATTCGAACCATCGACGATCTGGGAAATCTAAAAATTGTTTCTGAAAGTTATTTATGATCTTTATCTGTATGCCGAATTTGAAGTTTCTATCTTATTGGCAAAGGTTTCAAAATAATTCCTAAAAATCGGATTAACTTCTGATTGCAGAGACACCTGGTGTCGAACCCAGGACTCTTTGATAGCTGTGAATGCACTGTTTGATTTGTTTGGACTTGATCTTTGTACATGCAAAGTTTGAAGTTGATATCGTGCCGGGAAGTACCTAAAATTTGTTTCCGTTATCTCCGTAAGAAAAGCATTGGGAAGTGCAAATGGTCCTCTGGGATCGAACCAAGGACCATAAGCTAATATGTAAAATTCGATTATGAAATAAATTCATGATATCTATCGACGTGCCGAGTTTCAATAATCCATGTTATCGGGAAAGGATCCAAAAAAAATCTTAAAAATCGCCGCAATGCATTTTAAACGGCCGATTTTTGCCCCGGCCTAGCATCGAACCAAGGACAATATTCGAAGATGTCTTTCCGATTTTCGTTGGCTATGCACGGCATTTAGCGGTCCCTAGATTTTCAACTCTCTGCTTTTCCGGGAAGTGCCTCAAAAAAATTTTCGAAAATCCCCGCCATGTAATCTTATGGGGAAAATCGCGACTTTGGGGCCCTCTGGAATCGAACCCATGACACTGAGGTTCAAAATCGCAATTTTTCTGGAGGTTATACGTTATGGCCAATATGTCGTAAAAATTTCAAGCCATTGACGCTAGTGGTTTAGCCTGTGACTTTGTATCCTCTCTATATATATATATATATATATATGAATATATGATACGAGTAAAATGTTGCTTGCATACTGCAAGCAGATCGACAACACTATTTTCATGTCGACATCATATCGGGACGGCCATCAAAAGAAAAAAATGGAATGAAATTTTTCTTAAAATTAGCTGAAATTCTATCGTCTGGCATT
This sequence comes from Sympetrum striolatum, assembly GCA_947579665.1. Lineage (NCBI taxonomy): Eukaryota > Metazoa > Arthropoda > Insecta > Odonata > Libellulidae > Sympetrum > Sympetrum striolatum. The sequence goes on from CANPUZ010000025.1 coordinate 299,995, forward strand.
GAACCCGGGTCTTTACTGTGAACTTACTATGCAGCACAATAGAACATCACCCTCTCTAACTATGTGTGAAAATTAAAGCAAAAACATTGGGCGCAGCTGCCTCAAAAGACGCTCTAATGTTCACGAATGTAAATGGCTCTCGGGACTCGAACCAAGGACGATCGTGGAAATTTAAAAAATGTTTCTGAAAGTTATTAATGATCTCAATCCATATGCCAAATTTCAAGTTTCTATATTATTGGGTAAGGTTTCAAAATAATTCCTAAAAATCGGATCAACTTCTGATTGCAGAGACACCTGGTGTCGAACCCAGGACACATTGATAGCTATGAATGCATAGTTTGATTTGTTAAGACCGGTTCTTCTATCATGCTAAGTCTTAAGTCGATAGCATGCCGGGAAGAACCTAAAATTTGTTTCCGTTATCTCCATAAGAAATACATTGAGAAATGTAAATGGCGCCCTGGGATCGAACCAAGGACCATCAGCGAATATGTAAAATTTGATTATGAAATATATTTATAATCTCCAACTCCATGCCGAATTTCAAGTTTCCATGCCATTGGGAAGGGGTCCAAAAAAAATCTTAAAAATCGCCACAATATATTTTAAACGGCCGATTTTTGCCTCGACCTAGCATCGAACCCAGGATATTTTCCGTAAAACTCATTTATGTTTTCGATAGATCATGACCATATATAAAGGCTCCTAAAGTTTCGATTCTCCACCTATCCGGGAAGTATTTTTTAAAAATTCCCGAAAATCTAAGCAATGCATTTAAACGGGAAAAATTGGGACTTTGGGGCCCTCTGGAATCGAACCCATGACACTGAGGTTCAAAATCGCAATTTTTCTGGAGGTTATACGTTATGGCCAATATGTCGAAAAAATTTCAAGCCATTGACGCTAGTGGTTTGGCCTGTGACTTTGTATCCTCTCTATATATATATATATATATATATATATATATGATATATGAATGAATCCGGAGAAGCATCTATATATAATAGATATGAATGAATCCGGAGAAGCATCTATATATAATAGATACATGAATGAATCCGGAGAAGCATCTATATATAATAGATGAATGAATCCGGAGAAGCATCTATATATAATAGATATGAGTAAAATGTTGCTTGCATACTGCAAGCAGATCGGCAATACTAATTTAATATCGGCATTATATCGGGACGGTCCTCAAAAGAAAAAAATCTGATGTGGCCAGCACATGACTTTCTCCATATATAAGATGTAAATATTTATCTACGACAGTATTTTCGTTCTCTATATTCAATATAAACTTGGAAGATAAGTGATTAATTTATATCATATTATCTTTTACGTCACTAACATTATCAATAATGTTTTTCGGCACATGTTCGATGAAAAACGATGAAATGGCCTTTCGCCAGAGCGCCCATAACGTACATAATCAGCAACTTCCGGTTTATCAGTATTTCACAAATTACTTCTACACAATCAGTGATACAAAAATGTGTTTCATACAAAAGTTATAGTAAATTACATTTTCTAAAACTTTTATTTTTAATAGTTTGTATCTAAATATAATATTTATGGAGATATTTGAAAACCGGAAATGAGCTTTGAAGAATGAAGCTCGACTTCCGGTTGACCGATTTACTCCAAAAATTAATCACCTCTAACTACTGTAATAAAAGTACTATATATGAAATTTGGTGTTGATCCGATTAATAGTTTTTATGTTAGAGCGCCCACAAAGTACATAATCAGCTACTTCCGTTTTATCAGTATTTTACGAATAACTCCTAATCAAACGGTGTTACAAAAATATGTTAAATACAAAAGTTATAGAAAATATCATTATCTAAAACTTTTATAAGTACTACAATATACGTATATATCATATTTATGGAGATATTTTGAAAACCGGAAATGAGCTTTAATGAATGAAGATCGACTTCCGGTAGACCGATTTACTCCAAAAACTAATCAACTCTGACAGCACACAGGACAGTACTATATATGAATTTTGGTATTGATACGACTAATAGTTTTCACGTTAGAGCGCCCACTATCACACACACACACACACACACACACAGACATCATTCCGAAAATGGTCAAAACGTGTTCTAGGGACCCCTAAACATGTATTTCCGTTGAAATCTCGAAGTCGATTTTTTTCATGAAAACAATACTTTCTCTATACTTCGTATATGGAGAAAGTAAAAAAAGGATTGAAAATATTTTTAGAATTCGCTTCAATTTAATCGTCCGGCATCGAACCCGGGTCTTCCTGGTAATTCTTCCTATGCAACATAATAGAAGATCACTATCTCTAACTATGTGTGAAAATTCAAGCAGAAATATTGGCTGCAACTGCCTCAAACGACGTCCTACTTTTCCCTTATATTCCTTATGAGAGAAATGTTAATGTGCTCTGATATCGAACCCAGGAATAGTACGGGCTTAAGAAATTTTTTTTCTTAAACCAATTCTTAATATATATCTTCCAGCTGAGGGAAAAGTTCCTTACATTCCGGTAAGTGCATCAAAAAAATTAATAAAAAACTATCCCCATACATTTTAAATGCGGGATTTTTGCATCGTCCTAGCATCGAACACAGGACGTTCTCATTAGTAGTCATTAATGTTTACAATAGTTCTTGACCATATCTGTAAGCTCCTTGAATTTCGATTCTCTACCAGTCCGGGAAGTATTATTAAAAAAATTTTGAAAATCGCCACCATGTATTCTTATGGGAAAAATCGAGACTTTGGGGCCCTCTGGAATCGAACCCATGACACTGAGGTTCAAAATCGGATTTTTTCTGGAGGTTACACAATATGGCCAATATGTCGTAAATATTTCAAGTCAGTGGCACTTGTGGAACATGCTTAGACTTTTGATGCCCTATAAATGAATGAATGAGTGAGTGTGTATATAGGTACGAGTAATATTCCAGAATATTTTACTCGTATAATAGATACGAGTAAAATGTTCTGCTTGCATACTGCAAGCAAATCGGCAATACCAATTTCATATCGGCATCACATCGGAAAGGTCCTCATAAGAAAAAAAAAGGTTTAATTTTTTCTTAAAATTCGCTGAAATTTCATCGTCTGGCATCGAACCCGGGTCTTACTGGTAAAACTACTATGAAACACAATAGAAGATCACCATCTCTAACTATGTGTGAAAATTCAAGCAGAAATATTGGCTACAACTGCCTCAAAAGACGCTCTAATGTTCACGAATGTAAATGGCTCTCCGAACTCGAACCAAGGACGATCTTGGAAATTTAAAATATGTTTCTGAAAGTTATTATTCATCTCAATCTATATGCCAAATTTCAGGTTTCTATATTATTGGGAAAGGTTTCAAAATAATTCTTAAAAATCGGATCAACTTCTGATTGCAGAGACACCTGGTGTCGAACCCAGGACACATTGATAGGTGCGAATGCATCGTTTGATTTGTTAAGTCTTGCTCTTCTATTATGCAAAGTTTGAAGTCGATAGCATGCCGGGAAGTACATAAAATTTGTTTCGGTTATCTCCGTAAGAAATACATTGAGGAATTTAAATGTCCCTCTGGGATCGAACCAAGGACCATCAGCGAATATGTAAAATTCGATAATGATATATTTTTATGGTATCCAACCTCATACCGAATTTCAAGTTTCTATGCCATCGGAAAAGGGTCCAAAGAAAATCTTAAAAATCGCCACAATGCATTTTAAACGGCAGATTTTTGCCCCGACCTAGCATCGAACTAAGGATATTATTCGTAGATGTTTTTATGGTTTCCTTTAGATATGCACGGCATCTAGTGATCCCTTGAATTTCAAATCTTTCCTTTTCCGGGAAGTGCCTCAAAAAAAATTTTGAAAATCCCCGCCATGTAATCTTATGGGGAAAATTGCGACTTTAGGGCCTTCTGGAATCGAACCCATGACACCGAGGTTTAAAGTCGGCTTTTTCCTGGAGGTTACACGTTATGGCCAATACGTCATAAAAATTTCAAGTCTGTGGCTCTTGTGGAACATGGTTAGAATTTTGATCCCCTATGAATGAATGAATGTGTATATAGGTACTAGTAAAATGTTGCTTGCATACTGCAAGCAGATTAACAACACTAATTTTATGTTGGAATCATATAGGGACGGTCCTCAAAAGAAAAAAATATGAATAAAAAATTCCTAAAATTCGCTAAAATTTCATGGTCTGACATCGAACCCTGGTCTTTACTGTGAACTTATTATGCAGCACAATAGAAGATCACCATTTCTAACTATGTGTGAAAATTCAAGCAGAAATATTGGCTGCAACTGCCTCAAAAGACGTTCTAATTTTCACGAATGTAAATGGCTCTCTGGATTCGAACCAAGGACGATCCTGGATATCTAAAAAATGTTTCTGAAATTTATTTATGAACTCGATGGATATGCAGAATTTCAAATTTCTATATTATTAGGAAAGCTTTCAAAATAATTACTAAAAATCGGATCAACTTCTGATTTCAGAGACACCTGGTGTCGAACCCAGGACATATTGTAAGCTGTGAATGCATAGTGTTATTTGTAAAGACTTGCTTTTGTATCATGCAAAGTTTGAAGTCGATGGCATAACGGGAAGTACCTAAATTATGTTTCCGTTATCTCCGTAAGAAAGGCATTGAGGAATTTAAATGTCCCTCTGGGATCGAACCAAGGACCATCAGCAAATATGTGAAATTTGATTATGAGATATATTTATGATATCTAACCTCATGTTGAATTTCAAATTTCTATGCCATCGGGAAGGGGTCCTAAAAAAATCTTCAAAATCGCCGCAATGCATTTTATAAGGCCGATTTTTGCCCCGGCCTAGCATCGAACCAAGGACAATATTCGAAGATGTCTTTTTGGTTTTCGTTGGCTATGCACGGCATCTATCGATCCCTCGAGTTTCAACTCTCTGCTTTTCCGGGAAGTGCCTCAAAAAAATTTTCGAAAATCTCTGCCATCTATTCTTATGGGCAAAATCTCGACTTTGAGGCCTTCTGGAATCGAACCCATGACGCCAAGGTTCAATGTCGGCTTTTTCCTGGAGGTTACACGTTATGGCAAATATGTCGTAAAAATTTCAAGTCAGTGGCACTTGTGGAACACGGTTAGAATTTTGATCCCCTATGAATGAATGAATGTGTATATAGGTATATCCGGAGAAGCGTCTATATATAATAGATATCCGGAGAAGCGTCTATATATAATAGATACGAGTAAAATGTCAAAATCAAGCAGATGGACAACAATAATTTTAAATCGGCATTACATCGGGACGGCCCTCCAAAGAAAAAAAAGGATTGAAAATATTCATAAAATTCGCTGCAATTTAATCGTCTGGCATCGAACCCGGGCCTTCCTGGTGAACTTTCTATGCACTACAATAGAAGATCTCCATGTCTAACAATGTGTGAAAATTCAAGCAGAAATATTGGATGCAAAAGCCTGAAACGACGTCCTACTTTTCACGAATGTAAATGGCTCTCTGGATTCGAACCAAGGGCGATCTTGGAAATCTAAAATATGTTTCTGAAAGTCATTTATCATCTTTATCTATATGTCTAATTTCAAGTTTCTATATTATTTTGAAATGTTTCAAAATAATTCCTAAATATCGGATCAACTTCTGATTGCAGAGACACCTGGTGTCGAACCCAGGACTTATTGTGAGCTGTGAATGCACAATTTTATTTTTTTAAGACTTGGTCTTGTATCATGCTAAGTTTGATGTCGATAGCATTCCGGGAAGTACCTTAATTTTGTTTTCGCTTTCTCCGTAAGAAATGCATTGAGAAGTGCAAAGGGCCCTCTGGGATCGAACCAAGGACGATCAGCGAAGATGTCAAATTTGATTATGAAATATATATTCATGATATCTATCGACGTGCCGAGTTTCAAGTATCCATGTTATCGGGAAAGGATCCAAAAAAAATCTTCCAAATCGCCGCAATGCATTTTAAACGGCCGATTTTTGCCCCGACCTAGCATCAAACCATGGACTATATTCGGGGATGTCATTCTGATTTTCGTTGGATACGCACGGCTTCTAGCGATCCCTTGAGTTTCAAATCTTTGTTTCTCCGGGAAGTGCCTCAAAAAAATTTTCGAAAATCCCCGCCATGTATCCTTATGGAGAAAATCGCGAATTTGGGTCCTTCTGGAATCGAACCCATGACACCGAGGTTCAATGTCGGCTTTTTCCTGGAAGTTACACGTTATGGCCAATACGTCGTAAAAATTTAAAGTCGTTGGCACTTGTGAAACATGGTTAGACTTTTGATCCCCATCAGATGCAGAAAACACACAACAATGGATATTTGTACACCACTACCAAATGTGGCAACCGATAAATTGAAACGAGAACACAAAGATCCAGGAAGATGACAACAACCAATACAATGAACGAAATTGACAAGAATTCCTTCGATAGCAAAACCATTCCTCAGAGACAGCTCTCGTCTGGACCAGAGTGCGCAGCATCCAGCAGCATCGTCAAGGTCTGAAATCGGAGGAAAAAAGTCTTACAATGCATTGAAACTCGATAAAACAGAGAGAAGCAATCCCAAGGCAAGCGGACAAAGCATAGAGTCCTGTGGAAAAGAAAGTCATGCATGTGCAAAGGAAAAGATTAAGGGTAAGAAGCAATCATATAGAAAGCAGACAAAGCAACAGTATAGCATTCTGTGGACAAGCAAGACCAACACAAGAATGAAAAATCAGAACAATATTGACTAGAAAGATGAGCGTGCAATGAGTGAAGCTCCAGGACCAGCACAAAAATTGATAGGTTTTCTCATTTTCTAAACAAAATATGAAAAACTGACATTTTTCAGATTTTTTTTAGCTTTCTCAACCTTTTTGGGATAAACTGCTGCACAAAATTGAAATTTAAAGTAATTTGTACAGAAATCGCCTAAAGCTTCAAAACTGGCACAAAAATTGCCAGGTTTTGTCAATTTTTAAGCAAAATATGGCCAAAAATTTAGTTTTTTTTTTTCAATATTTCAACGTTTTTTGGGAAAATTGCTGCGCAAAAGTGAAAATCTTCTAATTTTTTTAGAAGCACCTTGTCTAAAGCTTCAAAACCAGCACAAAAATAAATAGGTTTTGTCGATTTTTAAACAAAATACAGTAAAAGTCCGTTATAACGAGTACGGCATATAACGAGAGTTGCGTTATAGCGAGTGATTCATTGGACGTTATAACGAGTGCCACGGTTCTATATTTGTCTTGCAGGTAGTATATCTCGTAATCGAAGATGTCTCACGAGTTTCACTCTCCCCTCTGTCCCTCACGTCTCCTATATCTTATCCCCTTGTATCTTGTTTATTTTCGTCGATAATCCCTCTAGTCAGCAGTTTGAATCGAGTTTCCATTTTATTGGCATCCACCTGTGGGATTTGTTTCCATTCGAAACTTGACACCAAATCGTCTAATGGGAGGGAAGAGATAAAAGCAGCGATGTTTCGGATTTCCAGGGTAACTTCTCTCTCGAGCCACAGTAATTAGTTATGAAGCGTGTGAATGAAAAATATCTTAAGAAAGAAAATTGACATGAATTAGGGGTACCTTTCCACATTATGGTCATCGCTCTTCCATCAGTCGATCATTAGACGTGAATCCGTTCAGAGCTTTCCAATAACTGAGTTTCTAGCGTGACAGTTCTGCGATGGAGAGTAAAAGAAAGGCATTAGATTTAGCAAAGAAATTTGAAATTGTGCGAAAGAGAAACCGCGAGTAAATCGGCAGACGGTATGGCCTGTCATCGTCGACTCTATTTATGATTTTAAAGAACAAAGAAAAAATAAAGTCTGCATTCGTGATGTAAAACACTCCAGGAGGGTGCAAAAAAACTACGACCAGCGGATAATACGGAGTTGGAGTCCATTCTATTTGAATGGTTCACCCAGCAGCGATCTCTAGGAATTCCAATCAGCGGAACAATGATAAAAGCGAAAGCTGAAGAGCTTGCCCTTCGCATGAAACTAGACAATTTCCGTAGCACGGATGGTTGGCTGAACCGATTTTAAGGAAGAAGAGGAATATCACTCCACATAATTAGCCGTGAATCCAGTGAAGTAAATGAGCAAGCGGTACATGAGACAGTACGGCTTCCAATTCTCAAGTCGATCCTCGAAAGATACGAAGAAAAGGTAAGTAATGCAAAAAGCAAATTATCGTTTAAATAATATAAATTGTAAGATAGGCCTTGTATTTAGTGTGACAAACTGTTTTTAATCTCCACATGATTAGGACATACACAATGCGGATGAGACAGCACTGTTTTACAATTTACTGCCGGAAAAAACCTTGGCTGTTAAGGGCGACCGCTGCAAAGGTGGAAAAAGGAGCAAGGAGAGGCTTACAGTTCTCCTCCTGCACGAACATGACTGGATGTGATAAACTAAAACCATTAGCTATTGGAAAATCCGTGCGTCCCCGAGCTTTTTGTGGCCAGCGAAATATTCCCTGTATTTACGAGTCCAACGCCAAAGCATAGATGACAGGACAAATTTTTACGCAGTGGCTAAAGGCTTTTGATGCCAAAGTTGGAGGGAGAAATAGAAAACGTGTGCTGTCCGGCACACCCCCGGAACATAGAGCTTGTGTTCTTTCCCCATAACTGCACAAGTGTGTTGCAGCCATTAGATCAGGGCATTATTCGAGCTATAAAGCACCATTTTAGATCACACCTCGTTAATACGTTAATGAGGAAGTTAATGTCAAAAGAAACCTGCATCAAATGGAATGTCCTGGAGGCAATCCATGGGTTTGGGGGCCTGGGGGGAAATATCACCCGAAAGTATAAATAAGTGTTTCAAACATTCGGGTTTAAAAAAAACACAGAAAATTATTCTGTGGATGGATCTGCTGAGCTGATTTCGGAGTTAGTGCCCAGAAGCTGGAGGACTGTGTCGAACATATTGACTTAAACTGCTCCTTTGATGATTTCGTAGCGGTAGACCCGGAAACTGCTGTTTGTGGTTTGCTGGCTGACGATCAACTAGTAGAGCAGCATAAGAATGACAGCAGCGAATCGTCGGATATCGAGAGTATGGAAGAAGATTCGTTTAAAATCCCAAGTAGCGAGTCCCTTTGGCAAGGATTAGGGGTTCTTAATTCTTTGTATTTAGCTAAATGCGCCTCAGTGGACGATTTAATGAATTTAAAGCGTGTAGAAGAATTCATCACCAGACACTGAATTAATAACTTTAAACAGACAAGAATAGATTCATTTTTTAAGTAAACGCTTTTTATGTAGAGTGAGACCGATAAATCTGGTTTTAACACCAATTTATGTTTATTAATTATTGCAAAGTTCTTCTAAGTTCTGTTAAGGTTAATTTATTCTTACTTTCAATGTTTCTGAAAAAGTGAATTTATCGTTAAGTACAGCATTTTGGGAAACAATGAATGAGAATTGACAAGAACTAGGATATCTTTGGACTAAAAATAAACTAAAGGATGCAATTATCTCACCAGCAAGTGGCCATAAATTGTAATATAGCTTTGTTACAATGTTTCAAATAAAATCCTTTTTGTTCTTATATAGCTTATCCGATTATGCTTTTCCTAAAATTCCATTACTTGAAAAACATTTTTTCTTGTCTCCCTCGATTAGCATATCCAATGTGAGAGGTGGCATGGCTTTGAGGGGTAGGAGTTGAACAGGGAGGTTTCTGTTTGTGCCTGGAAGACAAGAGAGGAAAGATGAGAGCTGCCGTTGGGAAGATGATATATGAGAGTAGAGGAGAAGGAATTCTGATCTTGACAGGTGTGTTAAAGTATTGCCAGCACCGGAGAAAAACTCGTGTCTAAAGAGCATGACTCTCATAACTACTTACACTACTGGAAAGCAATGCATAATCATTACACTAAATCACCAAATCCTAACTTATATGATTATCTAATGATATATTATTACTTTCGTCGATAATTGATTATTGAGCAATAATGATCCACATTTTATGTTAAAGGACGCACTTTGATTATGGTTTATGAGTCAATGAAATAATATTTTTGATGTGAACGCATTCTTTCACGCATTCTGAAGCATTTGCAAAGGAATTATAAACCCTACAGTTCCATTCGAACGCATTTGCTGCCCTTGGATTCAAGAAGACGGACTTAATTAGACTTATTGTTAGAAATCGGCTATAACGAGTATCGCATTATAACGAGTACTTTTCCGAATTTTGTCAGCTCTCGTTATAACGGACTTCTACTGCATACCATTCCGGAGATGAAGAACTAGAGGCGGCTATGAAAAATGGTCATGAGGAATTAATTGACTTGGAAATGGAGGAAATCGATGAGTTTGTTGCAGATGAATTGCCTTTTGAGCAACACGATTTGCGCTTCCTAAAGAAAAACATATGAATAGATTCACATGCCCACGAGGAGTGTCTGAGCAAGAAACATTCCAATTGCTGCGGAAATTGACCTCTTTGCAGAGGGAGTTTGTTATGCATGTCCTAAAATCTCCTTAAATTGATAAAAATCCCGAGCGCATATTTCTAAGTGGGTCAGCAGGAGAAGGAAAAAGCATGGTCATTCCATTTGATGATAGTGATGTATGCACTACAAAAATACACATTAGGATGAGTTTGAAGGTGTTCCAGAATTAAACATTACAAGAGGATAAATGTGGCAGGAACCTTAAGATTTTTATTATTATCATTGAAACACTATCTATTATATACAGATACTTCTCAGAATCCATTCATATCTATTATATATAATTCCTTCCCCGGATTCATTCATATATATAGCTACATAGAAATGATACTAATTAACAGGCTAAACCACAATCGTCATTGATTTGAAATTTTACGACGTATTGGCCATAATGAGTAACCCCCAGAAAAATTGTGATTTTGAACCTCTATGTCATGGGTTTGATTCCATAGGGCCCCTAAGTCCCAATATTTCTGTTTTAAAAGCATTGCTTTGATTTTCCGGATAAAAAAAAAATACTTTCCGGATAAGTAGAGAATTTAAACTCAAGGAGCCTTTATATGTGGTTATTATCTATCATAAACATTAATGACTTTCACAGAAAATATCCTGAGTTCAATGCTAGGAAGATGCAAAAATTTCCCCTTGAAAATAAATTGAGGTAGTTTTTCATTATTTTTTTTCGATTTACTTATCGAAATGTTAGGAAGTTCTTACTTTTTTAGAAGATGAAAATTAAGAATTGGTTTAAGAAAGAAATTTAGATAAGACCGTACTATTCCTGGGTTCGATGCCAGAGCACATTAACATTTCTCTCATAAGGAATATAAGGGAAAAGTAAGTCGTCGTTTGAGGCAGTTGCAGCCAATATTTCCGCTTGAATTTTCACACACAGTTAGAGACAGTGATCTTCTACTGTGCTGCATAAGAAGTATCACTAGGAAGACCCGGGTTCGATGCCGGACAGATAAGATACAGCGAATTTGAAGAATATTTTCAATCTTTTTTTTCTTTTGAGGACCCTCTCGATATGATGTCGACTTGAAATGTGTGTGATCAATATGTTTGCAGAATGCAAGCAACATTTTATAAATATGTAAAAAAAAACCTGTTTGCAGTGGGTTACAGATATACAATAGAAATATAAGAACATTATGCGAGTCTCAAAGCTGTAGAAACATGGAAGGATTTGTTATAGATTTTAGTTCTGTGCTTTTTGGAATTTGAAGTTACTGGTTATTTCTAGTATATACAGGGCGTCTCAGAAAGTAGAGATAATTTTGAAGGGATAGAGAGCTCCTCTTGAGCTACACGAATCACCCCACTTTGGGGTCCACTTAATATTTGTTTTCAAGTAACAAATTTTTTTCGTATTTTCCAAAAAAACTGTGACTCTTAAGGCATTTTTCCCTTTGGCAACATAAATAATTAAGATAAAGATTAAATATTTTTCTCTGGAATAACTGAATAGTTGCTTCAACAGAAGCAAAAACATTTGTGGTCCCAGCTGCATCCATTCAGTCAGAATTGAGCTTCAAATTCCGAAAGCTGTGATGTCATGAATTTGATCAAAAAATTTGAGGCCTATTTTAAAAAAAAACTGAACAAAAAAAATTTCTGTTGGCCTTGCTTAAAACTTGCTTAGGTCATTCACTATCTACCACAAAAATTTTATTCAGCTACCTTAACAGCAACATACTTAAAATTGGATTCAAAACATAGTAAGTCGAAGATTCTCAGTTTTTAAACAGACAAGTCAATTCCTCATTGTAGCTCAAATCAGTATAATATTAATGTGTTAAATTATACAAACTACGTAACGTTTTTCTAATTGGCATAGATAAGGCACACTCCGGCAGCAAGAAAAAATACCACTTCTCCCTTGTTACTAGGTGAAGTAAACAACAATATCCCTTGCCAGTATTACAAAATAGGAACCATTGTTGGGAGCGGAGTAGTAACTAAGCTTTCCCAACAATTTATTCCGCAAATTCTTTTCATTATGTGACATCGAAGATTTTGATCAAATTCATGATGTCACAGTGTTTCATGTCACATGTGTGATGTCATTCTGACTGAATGGGATCAGCTGTGACAACAATTTTTTTTGCATTATTTGAAGCAACTATTCAGTTATTCCAGAGATAAAAATTTAATCTGTATCTTAATTACTTACATTGTTATGCAGAAAAATCTCGTGAAAGTCACGGTATTTTCAAAGAAAACGAAATAAATTCTTAACTCCAAAATGAATAAAAAGTAGACACTCTAAAAGTGGGGTGATTCGAGGATAGCACAAGAGAAATTCTTCTGGTACTGCTACTCAAACGACGTCCTACTTTTCCCTAATATTCCTTATGAGAGAAATGTTGATGTGCTCTGGCATCGAACCCAGGAATAGCACGGTCTTATCTAAATTTCTTTCTTAAACCAATTCTTAATTTTCATCTTCTAAAAAAGTAAGAACTTAGTGATCACTACTGGGACATCCTGTATCATAGATGTAGTAGTAGTGTATAGATGTATCCCAAGCAATTTGAGGCCCTCAAGAAAACATTCATCTGCTAAGGAACCACTTTGCTTCCAAAGAACTATGGATAACAGAGCATTGGGTAGTCCTTTTAGTATGTAAAATAGAACTCCAATTATCCGAATCAATTGGAACCGGACCCCATTCGGATAGTCAAAAATTCGGATAATCGAAAATTTGGATAATTAATTAATTTCTGTATGTACATATATTGAAAACAGGAGGAAATTAAACACATATATAGTATAAAAAAGAAGTTAAACTTTACTAAACTTGAACGTTAAACTTTCCAGGTTTGTGAAGTGTTCCATTGCAGAAAAAGTTTAGGAAACCCTGCTTTAGATAAATTCTTTGAAATGAAAACAATATTGTAAATTGCTACGTTCATCTCTCTCACAACATACTGCTTATTGTTTGATGTGTATTTATTTCTAATCTTGATGTGGCCCATATCATCGTATGATTTTTGTATGGTTGAATAAATATTATTATTATAAAGTTGTGTTTCTGGGACTTTAAAAGTAAAGTTAGTCTCATCTCATATTAAGGTTTAGGGAGCCAGCCGTCACCATTTCTGTTGGATGTTTTCAAGTCCACGAAACATATTAATAATAATATGATGATAATAACAATTTATTATGATTGCCACATAGCAATATAAAATACAAAAATGCCCGGAGTAGAAAAATTTTAAAAAATCATAACAGAAGCACAGTAAAACACCAATTATCCTAAATAATTGGGACTAGACCCCATTCGGATAATCGAATATTTGGGTATTAATTAACTTCCGTATGTACATTGAAAACAGGAGAAAAAAACTACATATATAGTATAAAAAAGAACTATGTATTAATTAATTTAAAAAATGGTAACACTTTGGAATGTTTAGCATAGATCACTTCTAAATACTAATGAAAATACTTTAAGTCAAACTAATGTAGTATTTATATTATTAAATATTTTTTTATAAACCATTTTTAAATACATACTAATTAATGCTTAAAAATTTACATACTTTGGTAAATGACAGTTATTGCTTACTAAACATCTCCGTCAAAGTAAGCTCTTTGGCTGCCTTAACCCGTTTTCGGGAAGACAACTGCAATATGAGATTGTCCTTAAGCGATTTGGATAATCAGCAATTCGGATAGTCGGATTAAAGATAATTCGAATTCTACTATACTTATGTAAATGTCGATAAAGGGTTTTTCTGAATAGAAACTCACTTGCTGCGGACCTCTGTCCCCACGGAATATGCTCCTCAACGACCAGAGTGCTCAAGTCAACAATCATAACCCTGGAGACTTTGGGCCTCTCGTGTGACATCACGTCTCTTCTAGCGACAGAAATAACGGAAGCGTTTAAAGCAGTTTTCGCACTGGAATTTGTACAGGGCCTCATCTTCTATCCCGTATCCCTCAACTCCCTGCAAATGGAATGGAAATCATTTTTATAATAAACTAAATGTACATATATTATATACTAGCAGAAGAGCCCATGATTCTCAATGGGGATATTAAATTTCATAAAAACCAGTGTAACAACCTTGATCCTAACGCAAGTTTCACAATTGTTGATAGATAGCAAATACCAGACTTTCCAAACAAATATACCAAGAAATCTAAGTTACAATTAAATCTACATAGCTGTATCAACTCAATATCAATCTCATATACTCTGAATGAAAAATATCTTCAACTAAGAAAGTATAAAAATATATTCTAAGATCACATTAGAACAAGCAGTGCCACATTAAAAGTTACATTTTCATGCAGGTACAAGGAGACAAATAAATCAAGCATTCAACATATATTACAGAAATAAATTAGATATCACTCTATTAACCACTTATGAAATTTCTTTGGGGAAAATAAGTGTACTAAGGAGCTGACTCTTATGTCAATCTTAACAGGTATGCTGCCAACGTAAAAATTGATACTTCTGTTAAAATGCCAAAGGCAGAATTAAAAGTATCATCAATAACTATGCACAGGAAAAATATTGAAATTTTATTCTAAATAGTTTTTAATATAAATAAATTGAATTTTATAGAGAGGACACCAGTGTCCGCCACGGCACAGGAGCGACGGCCGGCGGCACGACAAATGTAGACCAAGTCATTTGCTTCTTATCGTCTCCTACATTATAATCACGCCTTGAACACAATTTCTTTTATTCGATGTCATTCTTTTACAGTGCTTTTTAGCTTTATTTTAGTGGAAAACCATCACGAACTGGCAAACCAATATAAGATTTTTCTAAGAATATTTTCAAACAGAATTGCGACTCTTGACTCGGAAAAAGAAGTCAACAGTCAAAAAGCTTCATCTGACTAAAAATTATCGGCAATTTGTCACACTCGCCTTTCTTTGGACATGCTATAAACTGATTAACCACGAAAAGCAGACTTAGTGTACATCTTGTTAGAAAGAGACCGCACAGTCGCATGCCAATGTAGTACAACTTATCGCAGGGGTGCCATATAAACCCCGCTATTCTTCAGGGCTGTTTCCAACTTTATGGAAAAGGATGTTTTTCTTACCACCAATCGGGTCATAGGCGTCGAACACAATAAAATATTTTGGATGGCGTTTTTTGTAAATACCATAGGCAAGCGTCAAGAGAACATCTGGGACATATTTGGCTTTTGCTGGAAAGATAGACGTCAGTGAGAGAGTTTTTGTGCTTGTGCTAGAAATTTACTTGGTGAAGCCAAAACAGGAGAAGCATAAAGGAAGTAATTCTTCTCCTAATTTCTTGTTTTCCCTCTTTACATCGGATAAGTCTCCATCCTTCGAATTCATCGATCTATGATCTTGGTGACCGATTGGTAAGTGCGAGATTTTTTTCATATACAAAATTATTATTCATGATATAACGATACAGATATATTAGCGGAAAAAATTCATCCATATCTTCAGTCTTTGTTTAAATTGATTTGTGTTTGTAAACAAAAGATCTAAGATAAAAGCATAGGATTCATCCATTTTACAGAAACATAAAGAATGAGTTGATTCTGATAACAGTTTACTAAAATTATATATTTCCCTTACTTATAGTGTACCTTAGAACTCAGTACTCCGAGTGAATCACCTGATTGACTATGGATGAATTCTTGCCCGACAGTGAACACAGTTCCGGTTCAGAGTATTCCCCCAGTAGCGATGACACCTCAGATGAATCGTCTAACATAACAAATGAGAAAATGGAAGTGTTGAGCGTTGGTGAGCCATCAAAACCTATTCAAGATTCATTTGGCAATATTTTGACCAAACCAAGTGGAAAGCAGCCAAATTTTCAGTTCGAAAATTATTTTGGAGTAATTTTTCTTTTTTGGATGCAAATGATGTCTCTCCCTATAATGTGTTTTCAATAATAATTGACGATGATGTCCTTGAAATGATTGCAGAGCAAACCAATTTATATGCTGAGCAAATCAAAAGTAACATAAGTCAATTAGGCAAAAAATCCAGGATCTGGGAATGTAAACCTACAAATATGAATGAAATAAAAAAATTCTTAGGTCTCTTGATGTACGTGGGGTTTTCTAACAAGCCAAGAATCGCCAGTTATTGGAGCACAAAGTCCGTGTACCGAAATGACATTGCTCCTAAGGCCATGAGCAGAAATAGATTCCAGTTGCTTTTACAGATGCTGCACTTTTCTAACAACGAAGAAGCTCCAGAAAATGATCGCCTTCAAAAAAATTCAACCACTTTTAGATAAAACTGTAATTAAATTCCAGCAAATGTATAACCCTGGCAAAAATATTTGGATAGATGAAAGTTTGGTTCCAAATAAAGGCAGGCTAGTTATGATACAATACATTCCTCAGAAGAGGCACAAGTATGGTGTAAAATTGTACAAATTGTGTCTCAATAAAGGCTACACAAGGAACTTAAAAGTTTATGCTGGGAAAGATCGCGATGCAGGAAGATCTGCTCCAACAGCAGAGGTGATGGAGCTGGCTGAAAGACTGCTTGATGCTGGTAGGAAACTTCACTAACAATTATTACAGAAGTTTAGAATTAGCAGAATCGTTGATAAGTCGAATTACTCATATATTAGGAACAGTGCGAAAAAACAAAGGGGATACCAAAAGATGTTATTCATAAAAAACTGAAGAAAGGTGAAATTATAATCAGAGAAAACCAAATGAGGGTGTCAGTCATGAATTGGAAAGACAAGCGTGAAGTTTTATTGCTGTCAACTTACCATTCCGATGAAATGGTTTAAATAAAAAAAGAGGAAAAGAGCTAATGAAACTCACAGAGGTTATTGATTATAATTCTGGCAAAGCATCCATAGATCTTCCTGACCAGTTGTCATCCTATTCTTCTCCACTCCGCAGAACTTTCAAGTGGTATAGAAAAGTTGCCATAAAAGTAATGCTAGGAACAGCCTTCCTCATTTTCTGTAAGGTAAGTGAGAGATGCATAACCATAACGGAATTTACGGAAGAAGTTTTGGATGCTCTTTTAAAATCAGGAGATGGGGAAGAATCACACGAGGGAGATCCTCAACCTGGACCATCTAGATCTAGACTAAAAAGAAGCTCCATGTCAAATCATTCATTCATGAGAATCGAAGGTAGTTTACCGGTCCAACGGAGATACAGTCGTGGTTGTTATGAAAAAAAGATAGAGGGAGAAATAACAAAAACTGTCGTAAGGAAAGTCACGACTTATTGCAATGACTGCCCAGAAAAACCTAGATATTGTTTAGAGTGCTTCAATAAAGTGCACAAATAATTTAACACAAAAATATCTATTGCTGTAAACTATGTATTTTATAACTTTTATTTTATAACTTGTGTCATTTCCTTTAATTGTTCTACTTAGTTTATAAACTGAAATAAATATTTTGTATCAACTAAACTTCTGATTTAACAATTTCAATTATTGCCTTTGAACGATAAATTACCTAATCTGTCTAGTTGAGTCTGAGTTACTTACAATCTATATGAAAATAAAGCACGTAATATTTACTTAAAAGAGCAACGTTTCCATTCCCACCATCCTTTTTAGTTTTCAATTGTCCTTACAAAAAAGTAAATGGTGTAGTCTATCGTGCGATTTTTTAATTATTTTGGGATAGGTGAAGTAGAGGTGATTTATAAGTAAAAATATTTTTATAAATCATAAGAAATACATGTTTCTTAAATGAATAAACTTGCAAATTTTGTGAAAAATAACTTGGTTTATAATAGTAAACATCATTTAATTTATAAATAGTGTCTACTTGCGTCGTGCATCTCCTACAAATCATAATCAAGTTAATACGTATTTGTAAAATATATTCCAAATGTGAAAAATTTTATCATACCGTCACGCGAATTATGAATATTTTCATTTTCATTATGTTTCTGATTTATTAGAGGCATTTGCGAGTACGTATATTTGATCAAAAACACCTATTTGTCTCCAAGGGCTAAGGTCTACAAGGATCAAATGCCAATTTGCAAATAGAGAACTCAAAATCTTCGATAAATACAAAAATTTTGGAAACCATTATTGCCGTCCAGTCGCATGTGCCGTGGCGGACACATGCAATATGCTTCTCAATGGAAATGCCGGAGAAGCAGCCCCTGCACATAGGAAAGTGTTGGCGTACTCCGGTGTCCGCCACAGCATCGAACCTGTTAAAATGTGTAACATAAACACGGAACACAAATAACACAATAGAAATCGCAATAGCAAAACAGAAACAAAGATTCAACACCAACAACAGAGGGATAGTAAATGAATATTGAGTAGAAGCACTTAAACAACGAATAAATCAATTATTACATACTGCATTAAACAAAATGAAATTGCTTTACCTTTTTGGTCTGTTATACGATGTTGGAGGTTTGCTATAATTTTACAACTTGCCGTTCGACTCCTTAAAGATTCTCAACACCGAATCTGGGAAATCTTTACGTTCTTCGCCGACTCCATTTCCATAAATCGCTAAATATACATTATTGCAAATAGATTAGATTTAATACTTAATTCAGCAGAATTTATTCAATACATCCACAACTTACCAGGATATTAATATGCAGCCCCTTGAATTGATCAAGAAAAATCAATTTTCGGTGAACCACAACTATAAAACTCTTTTATGAAAATCAAAAAGACATCTTTGAGGATTGCCCTTGGTTTGACACTAGGTCAGGGCAAATAATCCCCTATTAAAAATGCATTGCAGCAATTTTTAAGATTTTTTTTTAATCTCTACCCTTGAAACTCAGCATGTGGATAGAAATCATTAATATATTTCATAAATACTGTCTACTGTTTTGCTGATGGTCCTTGGTTCGATCCCAGTGAGGCATTTGCATATCTCTATGAATTTGTAATGGGAATAACGACATCCTATTTTAGGTACTTCCCTGAATGATATTTTGCAATAAACAAGATCAAGTCAAAACACGTCATACTGTGCATTCACAAATAACAATGTCCTGGGTTCGACACCAGGCATCTCTAAAATTAGTAACTGTTACAATTTTCGAGAATTTTCTTTAACCCTTTCCCAATAATATAGAAACTTAAAAATTTGCATGTAAATAAAGAACAAATATACAAATTAAAGAAATCAATTCCAGTGATATGTGGTGGAACTTCATTTTTCAAAAAACACCAAAAATGAAACAACACACTTGTACTAATTCCACAAATTTAATATAACTGTTAACCGGTTTCGGTGACACAGCACCATCCTCAGAACAAGAAGTTAAATTAAAGAGCTAATTAAAATTTCTTGTTCTGAGGATGGTGCTGTGACACCGAAACCGGTTAACAGTTATATTAAATTTGTGGAATTAGTACAAGTGTGTTGTGTTTAATTTTTGGTGTTTTTTGAAACATAGATACATTTCAAATACATGTTTTAGATTTCCTTGATCGCCCTTGGTTTGATCCCAGAAGGCCATTTACACTACCCAATGCATTTCAGATGGGTATAATGGAGTCTTATTTCAGGACCTTCCTGGGAAGTTATGGATACATTAATTAAGATCCTAAAAAGTTATTATGTCTATTTGCATCTGCCAAGGTCCTGGGTTCGACACCATGGATCTACAAACATTAGAAATTGCTAAGATTTTTAAGATTTTTTAAAAAATCCTTTCCCATTAACATTGAAACTCAAAACTTGGCATGTGAATAAAGATAATAAATTTATTTCATATGCTATGCATATGGAAGCAACTTTTATTCGTACCTATATAGATAGATTCATTGGGGATCAAAATTCTAACAGTGTTCCACAAGCATTACTGTCATGAAATTTTTACGACCTACTGGCCGTGTAAACCATCAGAAAAAGTGCGACTTAGAAGCTCAGAGTCATGGGTTTGATGCCAGGAGGCCCCAAAGCCCTGATATTTCCCATGAAGATACATTGCGGGGATTTTTGATTAATGTGCCCCGGCATCCAACCCAGGAGCAGTATGGTCTTGTCTAAATTTTTTCTGAAACCAATTCTTTTCATACATCTTCCAGCCAAGTACGGACTTCCTATCATTTCGATAAGTGCATCAAAAAAATAATGAAATACTAACCCAATGTAATTTAAATGGGAGACATATTTGCCGCCCCGCATTGAACCCGGATCTTTCTGGTAACACTTCCTATGCAACATAATAGAAGATCACCATCTCTAACTATGTGTGAAAACTCAAGCAGAAATATTGGCTGCAACTGCCTCAAACGACGACTTACTTTTCCCTTATATTCCTTATGAGAGAAATGTTAATGTACTCTGGCATCGAACCCAGGAATAGTGCGAGCATATGATTTTTTTTTTTCTTAAACCTATTCTTAATATATATCATCTAGCTGAGCGAAAAGTTCCTTACATTCCGGTAAGTGCATCAAAAAAATTAATGAAAAACTATCCCCATGAATTTTAAATGCAGAATTTTTGCATTGTCCTAGCATTGAACCCAGGACGTTCTCATTAGTAGTCATTAATGTTTTTAATAGTTCTTGACCATATCTGTAAGCTCCTTGAATTTTGATTCTCTACTTTTCCGGGAAGTATTATTTAAAAAATTTTGAAAATCGCCACCATGTATCCTTATGGAGAAAATCGTGACTTTGGGGCCTTCTGGAATCAAACCCATGACAGCGAGGTTCAAGGTCGGCTTTTTCCTGGAGGTTACACGTCATGGCCATAAAGTCGTAAAAATTTCAAGTCAGTGGCTTTTGTGGAACATGGTTAGACTTTTGATCCCCTATATATAACTTATAGGTATATCCGGAGAAGCGTCTATATATAATACGAGTTAAATGTAGCTTGCATACTGCAAGCAGATCAACGACACTAATTTCATATTGTCATTATATTGGGACGGTCCACAAAAGAAAAAAAAAGGATTGAAAATATACTTAAAAATCGCTCAAATTTCATCGTCTGGCATCGAACCTGGGTCATTCTGGTGAACTTACTATGCACCACAAAAGAAGATCACCATCTCTAACTATGGGTGAAAATTCAAGCATAAATATTTGCTGCAACTACCTCAAACGACGTGCTACTTTTCACGAATGTTAATGGCTCCCTGGATTCAAACCATGGATGATCTTGGAAATCTAAAACCTGATTTTGAGATGTATCTATGATATCTATCTATATGCTGAATTTCAAGACTATATATATTGTTGGGAAAGGGTTCAAAATAATTATTGAAAATCGGATCAGTTACTGGTTGTAGAGACGCCTGGTGTTGAACCAAGGACACATTGATAGCTGTAAATGCACAGTTTAATTTGTAGAGACTTGATCTTTCTTTATGCAAAGTTTGAAGTCGATATCGTGCCGGAAAATACCTAAAATTTGTTTCCGTAATTTCCATAATAAATGCATTCAGGAAAGTTTATGGCCCTCTGGGGTCGAACCAAGGACCACCATCATATATAAATAATTTGATTATGAAATATATTGATGATATCTATCCACGTGCCGAGTTTCAAGTATTCATGTTATCGGGAAAGGATCCAAAAAAAATATTCAAAATCGCCGCAATGCATTTTAAACGGCAGATTTTTGCCCCGACCTAGCATCAAACCATGGACCATATTCTGCAATGTCTTTCTTATTTACGTTGGAGTAGCACGGCTTCTAGCAATCCCTTGAATTTCAACTCTCTACTTTTCCGGGAAGTGCACCAAAAAATTTTTGAAAATCCCTGCCTTGTATCCTTATGTAGAAAATCGCGAATTTGGGGCCTTCTGGAATTGAACCCATGATACTGACGTTCAAAGTCAGTTTTTTTTGGAGGTTACACGATATGGCCAATATGTCGAAAAAATTTCAAGTCAGTGGCACTTGTGGAACATGCTTAGACTTTTGATGCCCTATGAATGAATGAATGAATGAGTGTGTATATAGGTATATCCGGAGACGCGTCTATATATAATAGATACATATATATATATATATATATACAGTAAACCCTCGCTAACACGAATCTCAAGGGACCGGGCAAAGTGTTCGCGTTATGAAAAAATTCGTGTTAACCGTATCGCGGCAAAAAAGTGCGATTATACCTGCTGATATATTGACGTCTATTATGATGTTGACGTTTAAGTAACGATCACAAAAATCTCTATTAAATCTTTCTTTACCAATTGGTAAGTAAATATATTCCGTAGTTTAATTTTTGCGATAAACTTAAAATAAATTGGTAAATATTTTTTATTTCACATCACATTCATAATACATAAATTAAAAAAAAATAACCAGTCTTCAAAGTCAACATTTTTGCTTTTATTAGGTTTAACGAAATCATGTAAATTCTTTTGCCGAAGAGTAGGGCGCTAATGGTCCATGCAGTCAAGTCTAATCCGATCTAAGTTATCGGAAAAGGTCCTGGAAACATTTGCCGTTGCTGCATATCTTTGGAGCACATTTAGATCCGTTGTGACTTCTTTACGGGTGGGAGGCTCAAGCGACTCCTCACTTTCATCTGAGGATGATTCTTTGCTATTCAGGAACATACGGCCAGATCATTGTCAAACTCCAAATATTTTGTTCAAACGTTAACTCAACCTGGTAATTTTAAGCAAAAACTCAATTTAAAGATGTTTTAAAGAAGATACAATCAACGCTCAAACTGCGGAGATATTCTCACGATACTTACCATTGCCGACGAAAGTGTTTACATAAGCTATCATTCCTCAGGTGTGTCCTTTTCAGTAGCCGCTCCTTGTCCAACAGCATAATCGACATCAATATGGGTCCAAGCTTTATCGAAGCAACTTTTAATATGCTTTGCAGAAACAGATTCCCAAGCTGCTCCAATCGCTCTTAAAGCATCCAAAAGAGTCCAACTTAATTTAACACTTCCTTCCGCTGCGAGGATCGCTGCTCGTACCAGACGAGTCCGATAATACCTCTTCAGTAGAGCGATGATTCCCTGATCCATTGGCTGCAAACGACTGGTTGTGTTTGGCGAAAAAACCAAACCTTGATGTTAGTCAACTCCATTTTTCCTAGGTTGTGGGCAGCGCAGTTGTCCATCGTGAGTAACACATGACGATTCTGAGCAGCCATACGACTATTAAATCGCACGAGCCATTCACGAAATGCAGTGCCGTCAATCCATGCCTTCTTTTGGTGGGAGTAATCGCAGGGCAGCTTTGAAAGATTAATGTGCTTGAAGCATCGGGGGCTCTTCGATTTTCCAATCACCCACCATCGTAACTTCTAGCTTCCGTCCGAATTGCAAGTGAGAACAACGGTCAATCGCTGCTTACTGTGACTGCCTCCATGGCATTTCTCTCCCTTAATTCTCAGAGTGCGGCTTGGCAAGAGGTTATAAAATACACCCGTTTCGTCCATGTTAAAAACGTCTCGTGGAGAGTACTTTTCTCGAAGAAGTTCAAAATCAGCCAGCCACTCATTGACACTTCCTTCGTTCACTTTATTTGCTTCCCCACATATCACTTGCGAAGAGATTCCATGGCGTTTTTGAAATCGCCACAGCCAGCCACTGGAGCACTTAAAGTCGTTCATTCCCAAAATGGATGCAATTGACAATGCCTTTTGCTGTATAACGGGTCCACTTCTAGGCACGTCTGCTGCTTGAACGTGATCAAACCATTCCATTAATTCATCTTCGAGGTCCTAAAGATGTGATCCAAGCATGCGCTTTCCTTTCAGCTCAACACCTCCTGATGCAGCCGCTTCGTCAATTTTTTCGTGATTTTTTATTATCGTTGACAAACCAATGAGGAGATTTTGGAATACCAAAATCGTGGGCAATCTGAGTTTTCTTCCGTGCTCCGCGTTCCACCTCACTTAATATTTTATGCTTCGTTTGAAGATAAATACTCATTTGCTTTTGTTTGCTCATTCCAAAAAGATATTTTGTTCCTGTAGCTACAGATGTTCAGTAAAGACTCACTTACAGTCGTCGACACGAGAAGACTAAGAAAATTCATCCGAACTTACTCCCTGACTCACTCCTTGCCTACCATTCTCACTATCTCATTGGGACCCTTGCATTTTCTTGGGTGTCTTACGTTATATTGGATGCCCTACACTGTCTTGGGTTATCGTTTCAAAACGAGGGACCAAGGCAACGTATTATCCTCAAAGTCATGGTTCTTATTCTGCCAGGAAGTTCGCCTTAAGCGAACTACATGATTCAAGGGATGGAGGAAATTGTTCGAAATTCGTCTTAACCGAAATTCGTGTTAAACGAACAAAACCCCGTAAGACACTATACATTCCTGCCGGGACCGTGATACTGTTCGCGTTATCGAGAGGTTCGTGTTAAACGAGTACGTGTTATCGAGGTTTTACTGTATATATATATATATATATATATATATATATATATATATATATATATATATATATACATAGCATGCATAACATGTTGCATGTTGATAATACAAATTTCAATTCAACATAATATCGAGAGGGTCAACATAAGAAAAAAAATATTGAAAATATTCTTAAAATTCGCTCCAATTTATCTGTCCGGCATCAAACCCGGGTCTTCCTGGTGATATTTACTACAGAGCACAACAGAAGAACACAGTCTCGATCTATGTGTAAAAACTATTGCATTAATATTGGCTGCAACTTCCTCAAACGACGTCCTACTTTTCACATATATTATTTATGTGAGAAATTGTAATGTGCTCTGGCATCGAACCCAGAAAAAGCATGCTCTTATATATTTTTTTCCCTTTAACCGAGTCTTAATATTCATCTTCTATCAAAGCAAGAACTTCTTATCATTTCGAAAAGTCCATGAAAAAAATAATGAAAAACTAAACCAATATGTTTTATATGTGAGATATATTTACTGCCTGTCATCAAACCCAGGTCTTCCTGGTGATACTTACTATGCAGCACAATAGAAGTTCACCATCTCTATCTATGTATGAAAATTCAAGCAGTAATATTTGCTGCAACTGCCTAAAAAGGCATCTTACTTTTCCCGTATATACCTTATGTGAGAAATTTAAATGTGCTCTGGCATTGAACCCAACAACAATAGGGTCTTATCTAAATTTTTTCTTAAACCAATTCTTAATAAACATTTTCTGTAAAAGCAAGAACTTCCTAAGATTTCAATTTGTGTATCAAAAAAATGATGAAGAACCACTTCAATGTATTTTAAAGGGCAGATTTTTGCATCATCCTAGCATCGAACACAGGATGTTTTCCGTAAAAGTCATAAATGTTTTTGATGAATCATGACCATATATATAAGCTCCTTGAGTATTGTACTGTGTTCAACCTTTAGAGGTCCAACCTTTTTTTTTGGTTACTCTGTGGACCAAGGGAGGGTACAAAATTGTCCGCTTTTGTTTTTTTTTTTTTTTCGATAAAATAATAATGAAACATAATATCTCTTCTGCAATTGCCTCCTTGGATTTTTAAGAACTTCTTAAAATGAGTTTTGTTGCTAAAAATTATACTATTGCAATAAAAATAATGAAATTTTTATTTAAAAATAAACTCATCAAAGATGAGGATATGATAAAGCTTCTTCTCAATGGGACCAGCTTTAAAGCTCTAATTCGGAAAATAAGTTTGTAAATCACCGTTATTTTACCTTATAAATCAACAACAAGCTATAGCAAAAAAATAATTAATTAAATTATTAAAATTAATTAAAAACTATTTGTCAAAATGCATGATTCCATTTGGTTCAAAAATATGTCGCAGGTTGGACCAAGGAATAGGGTCATTTTGTGAATATTTCCGCTCTCATTACATTGCTTAAAAAAATTACAACATTCATCAACATATAGTTCTATCTTTAACAACCTATATTTGACAATGTAATGAAGTTATAAGACTGTATAACACAATTAAGTTCTTCAAATATTGAAAAAGAAAAGTGGAGGACATTTTTTAGCCCTCTCTTGGTCCTTTAAGGGTTAAGTTGAAGTTTTACTATCAATATCACATCATTCTCATTTGCATTAAAAAGTCTGGTCACCTGAATGTTCGTCAAACATTTTATATGGTATTTTTATATCATCAACAGCATGCGATACAGGTTTCCTCAGACTACCTTCTCCAATACATGTACTAAGTGTTTTGGTTACCGTATTTGACGGCATATAAGATGCACCTTTTTCCTAAATTATGTCTCGAAAAATTTCCCAGCGTCTTATATGTGAAGGTTCAACCTCCGCAGGTTAACTTTCAATACTGAATACTATTTGATGGTCTATACTAACTATTTCATAATTGCATTCAATGATTGTGTTAAGATTTGGCTTTTACAAAACGTGAAAACTAAAAGAAACTGCATATTAAGTTATTGTGGTACCGCGCTTTTGTACGGACTATTAAAACTCTTTTTCCTTGTGAGTGGACAACTTAATGAGGGTGCGTCTTATATGCCGTAAAAAACGGTACATAACAAATTACTGCATCCCACAACAAAGTATATTATATTTGCTTGGTATTTCTGAGCACTGCAATTCCAAATGAAAATATTCTTACATTTTTTCCATATTTTCCTTTTTTTTCTGCCGCCAGCAGAATAAATATGCTGTTTTGCGAGCGTAAAACTAGAAGAATAAAAATTGATAATGTATATATTGACACGTTTAAGTAATATTTCCTTACAAATGCTTATTTCTGTAATTCTTGTGATTACAACGGTGCAACTCACATTCCAATCGAATGTTTTGTTTGTAAATCAGCAGAGGTTTACAACATTGTCCATTGCTAGCAGAAATGTGAATATTTTGAGAATTGTTTAATACCAAAATGTTGCAAGAATTCTCAGCTAAGACATACAAAAATTGCAAGTTATTGCTGTAAAAATTAAAATAGTTACAATCAGTTAAAGTTGGGCCATCGGTTTCTAAGCGAAAAAAATAGGTACTTTTTCAAACAAATGAGAGCTATGGCAAGTAAAAAATGTAAATGCATACTAATTAAGCGAAGAAATGAGCGCTCTATCAGCTGATTTTTATTTCATTACTACCGATTGACTCTATTGAAAGCTATAGCTTTACAAACTCTATGGACTGGACTTTTTTACAGACAATAGATAATATAAATCCTAGATATTATAGGTAAGGATATGGGATATTAAGTACATTGCATAGATTTTGAACAAAGTAGAAGATAATTTAACAAAGTTTACTAGTTTACATCAATTCAAAGTAAAGTTGCTAGCATTTTTGTATGAAAAGTATTATTAATTTATAGCGTGTTTTGTTATCTACTTGCATTTTATGCATTAATTCAAATTAGAGTCTTATTTGAAATACCAATCATAATCCTTCTTCGTTTACTTTCTTTTGCCACGGAGCATTTTTAAATTTTGTTTATTGTTAGCATGTTCCAAAGGACAATAGAGCAATAAATCAATTACTACTACTAGATTTTTCAGGAATTTTTAAGGTACTTTCCAGACACAAAGAGTTGACACAACTACAAGGAAAATTAGAAGGAAGTTTCCCATTATTATCAAGGGTGACGTTTCTATGGTTATATATATAGAAGATTATGTCTTTTTGGACCTCCGTGGTTTCGAAATCTTTATCCTACAGGGAAGGTCAAAAAAAATTTCCGAATATCACCCAACCTTCTTAAAATTTGGGATTTTGGGGCCTTCTGGCATCAAACTAGAGGTCTGCATGGGCCAGGCCTAGGCCCATTAGCCGTGCTCGGGCAAGCAGGCAGTCTAATGGGCTCGGACTGGGCTTGGGTCCAGCGAAAATTCTGGAAGGAGAGAATTATTCGTTCTTGAAGAGCATTAGTTTCTTGCTTACCAGCAATAGCCTCTTAAACTTGTAACACAATGCTTAAACAAAATGCTTGGTCTTTGTGAAGGATTAAAAAAACTATTTGTTCACAATTCACAACAATTTATGGAAAGTTCGGGCTCGGGTCAGGTTTGAGAACAATGACTAGTATCAACGTTCAGGCTGGGTCAGGTTTGGGCTGAAATTTTTGGCCCATTCAGACCTCTACATCAAATGCATGTTAGGTAGGATTGGAGTCTTAATTTCTCTGGGGGTTAACAAACACTGCGTGACAGTACATCATAAAAATTTGGAGTCAATTACACTTGCGGAACATGGTTATAATTTGTATCCTATGCAGGTATATCCAGCTAGCTTAGCTATATATAATATACAATATATAATGCTTGCAAATCAAATACAGGGTGTCCAGATGAGAGGTGTCCAAAATAAAGTACTTATATCTTGGAATTTATTAACTACACATATATTTGATATGCACCATTTGAAAGGGAACCACTCAAATTTGTTTTGCATACACAATTGGCCCCAACAATCAACAGTGAAATCTGTTCATTGTTGGGATACAAAGAAACAATGGCAATGCAGTAGGAGTAGGTTGTATGAGAGTTGTGACTAGCCAAATTAAAGTCTGTGACGGCTGTTCAGCGTCGTTTTAGAACCCAATATGAACCTCGAAAAAGCAAAAGCATCCTGTTTCGCAACAACAAACAGAGAAGAATGAGATGCCAAGGAGGGTGGATCAGCACAGGCGGACCAATTGCTTGACCTCAAAGGTGGCCAGTCTTAACCCCATTAGATATTTTCCTGTGGAGTTACATTAAGAACTTAGTGTACCAGATGAAGACCAACAACATTCAGCACCGGGAAACCTGCATAATGTGGCTACGGTAACACCTGACAGGCTTCAAGCAACATAGGATTACGAGGGTCGTTCAATAAGTCCTTAGAAAAAGATGGAAAAACTTTTTTTTGGGGTAATTATTATTTATTTCTCAACATAATCTCCTTTCAGCTCTATAAATTTTTCTAAACGTTTTTGAAAAATTTTTATGCCGTCCAAAAATAAGATTGATGGGAACAACATTTGTTTGTTTATAACAATGGAGAAAAATGAATTTCGGGCTGTGATTAAACATTAGTATTTGAAAGGTTTAACGCCGAAAGAAATCAAAGCTGAGTTGGATGCAGTTCATGGCACATCTGCTCCTGTGTTTGCAACTGTTTACAATTGGATAAATGAGTTTAAACGTAGCCGTTCATCCACAAAAGATGAATATAGTTCGGGGCGCCCAGAGGAAGTGACTACTTCCAAAACGATCGACAAAATCCACGATATGATTTTGAGTGATCGATGGATTAAAGTGCGCGAAATAGTTGAGGCCACAGGCATATTGCAAGATATAGTCGCTTCAATTTTGCATGAAAAACTGTCTGTGAAAAAAATTTCTGCAAGATGGGTGCTGCGTTTACTCACAGAGTAGAATAAGCACAATCGTGTGGTCGACTCTGAGGTTATTTTGGCGCTCTTCCGTCGCAATCCTGCCGATTTTCTTCGTCGATACATAACTCTGGATGAAACCTGGATTCATTACTACACTCCAGAAACAAAGATACAGTCACAACAGTGGATTTTTAAGGGTGAACGGGCTCCGAAGAAGACGTAAACGGTGGCATCGGCCGGCAAGGTGATGGCCACGGTCTTTTGGAATGCACACGGCATCATATTTATTAATTAACTGGAAAAAGGAAAAACGATAACAGGGACGTATTATGCGTCATTATTGAACCGGTTGAGCGATGAAAACAAAGAAAAAAGTCCACATTTGAAGAGGAAAAAAATCCTCTTGAATCAGGACAATGTGCGTTTGCACACCTGTGCTGTTTCGATGGCCAAAATTATGGAATTAAAAATGGAATTGTAGCAAAATCCACCTTATTCACCAGATTTGGCCCCAAGTGACTATTTCCTGTTACCGAATTAGAATAAATGGCTTAGCAGATGACAGTTCACTTCCAACGAGGAGATCATTAAGCAAACGAATGAGTATTTTGAAGAACTTCCAAAATCCTATTTTTCGGACGGCATAAAAATTTTTCAAAAACGTTTAGAAAAATGTATAGAGCTGAAAGGAGATTATGTTGAGAAATAAAAAAAATTTACCCCCAAAAAAAGTGTTTTTCCATCTTTTTCTAAGGACTTATTGAACGACCCTCATAGCTATTTTATTTGAAAATAAAGTGAACATTAAAATGGAAATTGAGTAAAGAAGATTCATCTGGTAAGTATTAATCTGCATAAATTTGTCTTACTTATCATTGAATACAAAACTTTATGCTTATTGATAGCAAGCATTTTTACACAAATTAGGGGTGGACATGCAAAAAAAGAACTGAGGAATATTCTCCTCAGAAAACTTTCAGTCTAAGGAGAAAGCTGAAATTTATCATTTATATAAAGAGCAGTTGTAAGGCTATTTAAATAAAAAAAATAATTTACCTGAAGTAAAGATAAAATAAGTGATTAACCGTTTTAGTGCGGTGGGCCGATATATATTGGCTTTTGCCGCTTGGCTGAAAAGCGCGGCGGGCCGATATATTGGCCCAATCATTGGCCAATTATCATTATTATATTTATGATATATTATATTATTATTTATCATATACTATATTTATCATTATTAACCAGTTTAATCTCATTTATAAAAAAAAATTGCATATAGATACGTAAAAAATATCTTTATATTGTTTTTTTCCCTAGTTGTTACATTTTATTAAATTACCCTCTGCATTTCTTGCCAGTACCCCAGGAAGAAGGATAGCACTAAGAGGATTAATGGAATCAAATGAAAATACTTTATTCATGCAAAGCTGCAGCATAACTTTAAAAAGGAAAGGAAGATTACAAGAAATAGAAATTTGAAAGCTACCTAAGTCAAGAGAATAAAAGAGATAGAGATATAAAGTGAAACGAAAATGAAGAAACAAATAATGGTAAATTTTTGAATCAAGATTTTCACTAAGCCAAAAACAAAATTATGTCTATTATATTACATAATAACTGTAATTTTAGGATTAAGATTTAGATTAGTTAGTGATGAGTTCCAAGACTGCTAAAAGTTTAGATTTATCACTCAAGATGAAGGATAGAAGAACTGTTAGAATCAACTAAAGTACGTAGAACACCATGAAGAATTTAGTAAATTTATCAAAAAGATTTTGAATTCTGATGAACTTCATTTAAAATAGCATACCTGGATACCTCCTTGAAGAACATCTACATTATCTTGTAAATGATTGATTACTCTATTTTTACTATTCAACTCATTCTTCAATGTATCAATTGTTGCCTGAAGATGCTAAAAATAGGGAAAGGAGGAAAGAAATAGGATTTCAGTGAAAGCAGATAAAAATTAATTTGTAATTCTTTAGAGCAGTACAGCAAGCCATTATTTCTGAATTACTTTTCACAACATTCTTTTCTTTCATGACTCTAAGAGCTTAAGCCAGAGATAAGTTATTGTTTTCTATGTAAAATTTACCAGCATATATAAGCATTAATGTTACTGTGCTAGCAAGAATCATGATTACCTCAGTTTCAAAAGCATTAGATACTTTGGAGGATTTTTCCATTTTTTCTTTTAATAATTCCAACTGCTTAATAAACTTTCTTTCGGCAGTTATGACAGCATTTTCTTTCTCTTCATTTAGTCTCCTCCACTGGGATTCTGAAAATTATCATGAGTTTGGTAAAATAGTTTCCTTAGAAAATTAAATTCTTTATTAAATGATATAAATAAAATATATGATTGTATGTATCTATCTGAAATTGGTATTGAAGTTAAAGGTTTTTGGCTGATACATTATAACATATTAGAATAATAATGCTCTATTAGTACAGGAACACATACACAATATAGATATTGTCAAATTAAACACTCAAGCACCATACAATGCATTAAAACATAAATTAAGATGAAAGATCAACATCAATGCTATAAAACATTGTATCAATTATAAAATATTGACATTTATCTTAAAAAGATAAAATTGACCATATATTCTTGAGACAAATGGTAGTTTATTATACAGAACAACTCCAATATGTTCAAGCCTTAGGAAAATGAATCTGGTATATGTAAAATAGTATATTACAACTCACATTTGTAAATGTGCACTATACAATTTCATTATATCAGCCCAAACAAGCAAGTTAAAAAACATAATTTGGTGTTAAATTGAGAGGATAGGATATTTTGAAATCAGTACCTAATTTTGCTTGATATTCTGCTTGAACCTGCTCCAGCCTTTTCTGTGCTACTCTCTCTATTTGTTCTTTAACTAATTCAAGAGTAGTTCTCGTTGAACCCATTTGCATTTGCCAATTCTGCTCACAAGATGCCAATCGCTGCTCTGCCTCCTCCTTGAGTGTTTCTGAAGAGAATGAAAAGTAATAAAATGTCATTTTAATATTATTTGCATATTTAGTCTTTCCTATATTCTGAAGTAAAGTGAAACCTTGGCTAGTAATAACTATTTGCTCTAGAATCTTCTTCATTTGCCAGTCTTCATTAGGCAGAATTTATTTCTAAAGGGTCTCGGATTGGAGAATGTACATCAATTTTGTCAATAAACTATACTGCTTTTTTGAGAATTAGCAAAATTAGGCAGCACTCAAATTTTTTTAGTAATTTATATCCTTCCAAACATTATTTAGATTTAAATGGTTATACATTATACAAGTCCAAACAAATCATTAGCAACCATAAAATTTGCTTGCACAGCCAAGATATTACTCAAAAGTGTAGCATGAAATACACTCAAACTCAATGTATACCTATTTCTTTCTGGTGTTTAGCTGCTATAGCTTCTATTTTATCTTGATAAGACATATCTATTTTGTCCAATTTCCGCCTGAGGTCAAATACATCACGGTCTGCATTGATCTGTATCCTCTCCATTTCCTTCTTCCAGCTGGATTCCTTATTCTCTAAATCATTTTTCAGAGAAGATATCTGAAAAGAAAGAGTTCCTTAAGTTAGGGTTACAAAGAAAGAGAAGAGAAGTTAGAAAATTTCTCTTGCTAAGTTTGAATCAGCCCAAGTAAACTAGAGACCCAGAAGTTTTTAATATATTCCAAATTTTCAAAAACCTGAACAGTGAGTATTGGTTAAGTTGCATACGTTTTTATTTAAATATGAAGATATTTATATGATATGATGTATAAAAGATTCACCACAATGCATAAAACAACATATTAGTGTTTCTTTACTGGAAGTTTTGTGCCATTCGTGAACAACAAGATTGCAAGATCAATTGCCGTAATCCTTAGTTTTTCCATAGTTTTCCCTTTTTGATATAACAAAAATAAGTCATCACATTTGGAATATCCTGATATGGATATTCCATATTATCATCCAAAGAAGATAAAATACAAGAACTTGCATGGATTCTAAATCCATTTAAGTAATTTCTTCAGAGGTAAAAAAAACTGACTTTTCCTGATTAAATGATAGATAGTTAAGAATGCATGTATATTATAGAAAATTAAGATCAAAATGCAATACAGCAAATTTTCAATGTTGAGTAACTAAATAACTAATTTTGTGGAGTGGTATACTTTCAACACCCATTAAATTGCACAAGCAAACTTACTTGTTCAGATGAGGAAATGAGCTTCTTTTCTAATTCTCTCTTTTCATTTTTGATCTTTTCATCAGCTTCAATCTGAATTTTTCTTTTCTCCAAATAATGCGTTGATTCTAAGTCAGTCTGCAAATGCTCTTTCTCTCTTTTAATTTTGTATTCCATGAGTGATTCAATTCATTTCTTAGTGCTTCAAGGCGGTTCTTCCAGGATTTGTCCAGGTCTGCTATTTTCTTAGAATGAGTTTCCTTAAAAAGATCATTATCAAGACATGGAGCAAATATTTCAAATGAGGAGGCTTTTCTAAAATTCATTTGCTGAGAAGCATACTCTCTGGTACTGGCTGACTGGCCCAAAGACTGAACCCCTCGACCACTAGATACTAAAAACTTAGAAGAGGCAAAGTAGTTTGATAGACAAGATGAGGAATAGGGTAGTTTGCCTTTGTCTTCCTCATATAATAATTCTACTTCCTCAAAAGTTTTATTTTCAGCATTGCTTCTTATATATCTCTTGAATAAAATAAAGTTAATTTCTAAATTTCATAAGCTAATGTGAATCTGAAAAAACAAATTTTCATATAATGTGATGAAATCATTGTGAGATTTACATTTTAGATTTGAATTAGAAATTTTCTGTAAAAGTTACCAAAATATTGGTTGGGCCATTATGGATTGTCAATAATTGATCTAATAGCATAAAAATGCTACCCTTTCAGTAATATTAGATAAATAGAAATATATAAATAGATATTTAATTATTAGAGTTTTAATATTGCTTATATTATTTCATATTAACTTCTTAATAGGAGTTCCATGCTAATAATAAGCTAAACTGTCTTGATAGAGAATGGAACATTTGATCAAATAAAAATTACCTTTAAAAGTTGATTCAGGACCAATCCTGGATTAATAAGAAATATGAATAAACTACAGTAAATTATACTTGCAATGATAATCAATAAATGGCATTCACTAAAATCAGCCACAAGATATACATCAAATAAGATTCTTTTAAGTAATACTGTAACTAAGCATTTATATATAGATAGTGAAAATTAGAAAGAGGAGTCAGATTAGCCTTGAGCAACCTGGTAGTTGACAGAATTAAATTCCATATAATCAATTCAAGTATCATTAATATTTATAAACAAAACTATGTGATAACTATTGTTGTACTTATTATAGAAGTCTTATCAAATATTATTAAAGAAAGAGATAATCTTGAAAATACATAAAAAAAAATACCTCTAGAGTAAACAAACTTCCCTCAAACTTATCCAATGAATATTGTAAAGAAAAATTATACTATCCCTATATTAATGTTTATTGTCACTACTACAGAAATAAATTATTTCTAAAAATCTAAGATGACACTCCCAAGAATCACATACTTATATCTTAAATATTAAATATATAGAACTTAAATATTCCACCTATTAAATTATATTGTATAATCATCCATATCACTAATTAGATGGTTTCAAAGATGTTTTAAATCATATGAAACTCGAAGATCTTCAAGTAGATTATGTAATACTGTCTTATTGTTTCTTCTATCTTTATGAAAATTTCAATAAAAAACTTTAAACTATACACAATGTGTGGGGTAAAACGTTTTTCAAAATATCCACATAATGATCACATCTATAAATATTTCATGATGATAGTTAAAATTCCCACACAAAGGGATTTAGGGCCTTACCTAACAAAACCCTGGCCCTAAAATCAGAAAAATGCTCTGGAGGGAAGGCGTCTAAGGAGAGGCTTACAGTCTTACTTGGCGCAAATATGGAAGGTGATTTTCTGAGACCGCTGGTGATAGGAAAAGCTGAAAATCCAAGGTGCTTCAAAGGAGTGAGTAAAGATAAATACTTGGAAATCAAATAAGAAAGCTTGGATGAGTAAGGAGATAATGACCGAGTGGTTGCAAAATCTCGATAAAAAAATGGGAAAGGAAAAAAGAAAGATTTTACTATTTCTTGACAATGCTCCTTGTCATCACAATTTAAAGCTAAAAAATATCAAGTTAATTTTTTTCCCTCCGAACACTACGAGTGTATTACAACCAATGGACCAGGGCATCATTAAAAACTTTAAGGTCCTCTACAGACAGTTGATTTTAAAAAAATATGCTTTCTCAAGTTGACCAGGGGTATTCCCACACTCGTGTGGGGAAGTCCATTACTGTTCTTGACGCAATATTTTGGATTGATCGAGCGATCGAAAACATAAAAAGTTCAACCGTATGTAATTGTTTTGTTAAATCGGGGTTCTATAACAATGAAATATCACCAGAGGTGGACGATGTTACAAATGGTTTGCAGTTAGAAATTTTGTTAATTGATGCGGGCGAAAGTACTGAATATGCGAGCATCGACTCTAATTTGTTGACCGTGGACCACGAGGTTAACATGGAAGAAATAAAAGCAATCGAGGAAGCTTTAACTGTGTGGAACTCCATCCTAATAAATGGGTATGGAAGAAATAATTAAAAGTACTCTTGATGAAGGAGATGATGAAATCAGTGAAAGTGATGACAGTGAGCCTGAGCCTATAGTGGAAGAGATGCTTGTGGTGACGTACGCCAATGCGTTGCATCAAATTGAACTGTTAAAGAAATTTTGCATTTCAAAAGGCAACAGCGAGGCATTAAGTAGCCTTATTGATGTACAATTAAAGTTTGAAAAAGAATTTGTTACAAAAAGAAATAAGCAAACCAAAATAAAAAGCATAAAAATGAGGTTTTCTTTGGCTCACCTCCAACTTCCGGACACCTCTCACTTACGGACACATTTTCTAGGACCGTTGATGTCCGTAAGTGAGAGGTTTCACTGTATTTATTTAAACTAGAGGGATGAATTTAGGCTAAATTAAGTTACTTTCCATATTGACACATTCAAACAAACCGAATTTTCAGTAATGTTGATGCATCATAAATTATTCTTAGTTATTATTATTCTAATTAATTATTCTTATTTCTCTTATTTTAGGACGCACGGAGCCCATTTATTCGATTGATAAAAAATGTTTACCGCTTGTGCCAGCTTCACCTCCACCTCCCTTTCCTTCTGGATTTTCTCCAGCTGTTGGCTCAAATGGTCCCTTTCGTTCGTCACTGTCTCCTCCAATTCCCTTATCCTCTCTTCCAATTCCGCCACCTTCCCGTCATCATCCTCGTCATCCTCATCATCGCTGTCACTCTCCTTCTCCTCCAAAACCCTTTTCTCTGCCTCCAGTTTTATATTCTGCTGCTTCAAATGATCAATTTCACCTGGAAATAGAGAAAGATTAATCAAGTGAAAGTTTATTAACTCTTCCCTTATATTCTTAAGTAACATTTTTAAAGGGGAAAGAAAGATTGCCAATCACTTCTGCCACATTTTTATGTGTTTCTCTTAATACTTCACTCAATACACATATTCCCCGACATCGCTGGAGTTGTGGTTAGCATGATAACCTTCCCTTCAAGTCCCAGTTAAACAGATTTTTCTGCATACATATTCCTCCATCATTACTGTTTGAGTCTGTAATTGTACTAGTCCGGTAAACTGATGTATGTGAGGACATTAGAAAATGAATAAAACAATAAATATTGAAAAGATCTGTTTAGTATAGATTCAAGGTAATTCCCGGAGGGATGCCCCACCTAAGGAAATGACTTCATAAAAATGACTTCAGAGATAACAAGAATGTGAAACTGCACGATATAATAGAACATTTATTGATTATTAACAGGATATAAACAAATTTTGTTTAAAAATATTTTCACACAAAATATTGAAGTTTTTCTGCATCCATGCATTTGGCCATCTCTCCCAAGTGTCCGGGTGAGACCCATCACATCACCTCTGTGGGAGAGGTACCCATTAGCTTAAATTGAATTTAATATGTATTTTTTAACTTTAATTTTTGATTTCGAAATAAAATTATTTTAAATTTCAATGTGGGTGGGCCACCTATTCCGGGCATTATATTTCAATCAGGAAATAAGTGACAAAACGCACCATCCTTGTGCTAACTAAACACTACATCTTTTGATCGTGCATAAAATGCATTCGGTTGTGGATTTAAATTTCAATTGATTTTAAATGTAGATTACCAACGTTTTCTTGAATAAAGCCTTAATCAGTATCGCCTTAAAGTTAAATTGATACTAATAAGGCACATATACCTAAAGATAGCGCTGGGGTGTCTATCCAGAGAAGAGGTGGGGCGTCTATCCTTTCAGTACGGGAGAGATGCCCTTACAGCCAGTGGGGCTACACTTTGTCCAAGATAGTCAGTCACTGCACGTGGATAATAGATGAACCAATAGTTACAAGTTTTTGCCCTTTTATAATATTCAAACATTTAACGGATGCCAATCAGAAACATTATACCCTATCTTATAACAGGGCAGGAAAAAACAGCGCCTACTTGAAATGATGTTATAAAACTGCGTAAAAAGAATTAATCGCCGTGAAACTCTTGCTGATACACATGTGCCTTCCAACTAGCTGATGAACACCGTCAGTAGAGCAATTTTGTGGTTTTCCTAAAAAATACTATGACTGGGGCATCTCACCCGGAATTACATTAAATTAGATCTTCTGAAGATTTAGATCGATAATGGATAATGTTTTGGGCCTTCATTGTTAAAACAAAGTATAATGATTAAAGATTATGACAAAATTGCTATTTATCCATAGATCTACGATTTATTAGAATCAATAATAGCTATACCCATTCTATTAATATCCATATTAACAGTTTCTCGCTTCCTTATTATCTGAGCATCAAATTTGCATACGTTTTGTCTATACACATCTCAGACGGTCTATCCACAAAACCCAGGAACCAAAACTAAGATTTTTATTTTATGAAACTTCACATTTCGGCAGATTTAGATTATCAATGAATTGGACCTCCAAAATTAGCTTCCAGAAGCCATCTAGCGGTAATAACGTTTCAAAGGAGAGGTGAAGAATAAGGTAATAATATCCCATAGTGTTCCACACTCAGCCAGACTGATATTAGAGGAAAAGATCTCTGTAAAAGGTGTATAATGGCCGGATGAACAACTCTTGTAATAGAAGTCAATCAGCAGCGATCAAATTGAATGTTATTATTCAGCATCTTTCGTTTAACATTAGCTGTAACATTAACACGGCTTTAAATGAAAATGAGTCAAAATTCAATGGCAATACATGTTTCTTATTCTAAGCCAAAGGACAACCATAAGGTATTCCATTCATCAAGAAATAGAACAGTAATTAGAAACTCATCAATATTGTAAGATACGTGAGAAAAAACTTTCATGGAGATGACCTGAGCTGCTGTCTCAAATTTAACTAAGCCAGGGTACTTCCTGCTCTTGGCTGGTTTACGCTGCTATATATATTTACCCTATGCTATGCGTAAACGTGTGATTGATGCCTTAAATAACTTGAGATTAATGTCTAAGAAAGATTTACAACGTATTGCAGGTTTATTATCTTGGATTTTGTATGTGTTCCGTTTACCTCTGTTTCTTGTGCGCGACGTCTTTACTCGCGATACGGCTTGGCTAAATTTCCTTTTCCGTAAGGAAAATATCTTGTCCAGAGTTGTGAAACTTGGAATGTGGGACGCAGAGTTAGAAATCTTCTCCGATGCCACACCATCGACCATCGCCTTTGTCATTCCAGATTGGGGAGTGCGAAAAGCTTTTCGTTTCACAGGTTATTACAATATACACCTAATGGAAGGGATCGCGGCCTTGGTCGCTTTGAAATTTGCCCTGGACACTTTAAACGAACTTTCGTTGTCTAATTATGTTCTCAACACGCGTACCGATTCTATGGTTGTTTTATTTTCTTTTAGAAAAGGGAAAGGAGTCTTGTTCCTCAATACCCTGATTAGAAAATTGTTTCTTGAAGAATAAAAGCAATTTGGTGCTTTGGAGCCACGTCCCCTCGGAAGCCAATCCAGCGGACGGGCCCTCTCGGGAGGCCCTATACCTTTAAATTCTACACCCGCGTCAGCCATATTGGCCGGGAATTGTATAAAGGTGTGGGGTCTCCTCTAGAGAGTGGCTCAGTTCTCTGGAGGAAGCAACCGGGAAGGACGTGGCTCCAATAATACGCTGGCTCGCCTACGCTCCCAGCGATTTTGCTGGGAGCGTAGGCGAGAAAAGCGCGTCTATTATACACATTATTTTAGTCTCTCGGCTCCCACTCTTCGTGTGACCATCCCAGTATTCGTCCATCGCCATGTTTCCTCGACTCCCACTTTTCAACTCCGTTTCCTCATTCGATACAAAGCAAGGGCACTCGCCTTGCTCAAGCACTCCCATTGAAAAAATTCCCTGTCAAACAAGGCCGGAAAAATCCTAAACGCAGCTATTTCCGCTTCTTTTCAAAGTCCTTCGCTTTTTCCCGAACGGGCATCTCTTGCTCACAGCCTATCTATTCTTACGCCCATCGTAAACATCCTTCCCAAGGACGGGTCTTTCCTGGTGAGCAAACTGCATCCAAGCGATAAATCATTTTAGTACCTCCGTAAGTGTCAAAACAGAAGGCAGATAAACGTTCACATGCCCATGACATGCTTATCCCAGACTTTTATGACCAAATCAATCACACAATCTCAAACATTCCCTTCAATCTAAGGCCCGTATTACACTAGGCCGCCAGGCGGCGCCGCCAGCTGAGCCACCGGTGACTTTGCGTGTCACTGGGCATTGATTGTAATGGAGCCTATTACACTAGGGCAGCCGGTGGCGTCGCCACAAACTGGCTGCCGACTGGTGGCAGTTCCCCGCGACCAGGACGGCAGCCACGGCGGCGCAGAGTCATAGCGGGGCATTGTATCATACTGAGCCTATTACACTGGGTAGCCTGGCGGCGCAGCCAGTCCCGCCACCACTCGGTTTGGGCACCAAGTGATCATTCTACTGTACACTAGTGTGGAGAGAACATGTCGGACAACAAGTATACGCATGTGCTCCTCCTTTTTACTTTTAATGAAAAGGAGGAAGAGAAAGGGGAGAGAAAGATGCATGTACACTAGGGTGTCCCAAGATATAAGGGAAAAAATTGTTAACGCAAAATCAAATACACATACCCTCTATTTTTTTCTATTTGGCCTTATTGACTTACCTAATAAATATTATTGCTATTGGGATATGGTAACCCGTGCCAACTTGATAATAGGAAATTATGTTCTTCTATCTCTTTCACCGATAACCTATATTTTTGCGATTGCATTTCATTTTGTTACCTTCCAAGCATTCTTTAATTTTAGTTAGATTTTATTCGAATTTATCGAAACAAGATGGCCAAAAATATAAAAGTGGATTTTATTTGTGTGAACTTTGGCACTTCGCATAGTTACTGCTGAATAAATTCCGTATACAGCCATTAATGTATTATTAAGTAAATTTCTTTGCTTCCTGCATATTCAAATGATATATGATGATCAAAGTTTGTAATATTTTATGCAATTTAATTGACTGCATCTTGATTAAAAATTAAGGAAAACTGGCAATAAATTGCTCTCTAATTTTGAAGTTCCAGTATTACCACGATTCATAGCTTTCGGAGCAGATCTCAGGAATAGTGCAATAAAATTTCCTTCGGTGAAGACAATCTTTGCCCTTTCCATCCTGTCTAGTAAAGGCACTCATACACATATATGTTCCTGTGTTTGGGAAGAACACAGTTGAACGTTGAAAATTTAAAAGAAAGCTATGGTAATATCTGTGAGCAGATTCTTATGGGAGATCGAACCAGTGATACTTTGGCTCGATGCTTAGGATTTGTTAGTTGGCACCCACACATAAAAGGCTGCTTACTCGTAAATTGCGCAAGTGTTATAAAGGAGGAAGTGCAGGCTTAAAACATTAGGTTATACGATGAATTTCCTCTAATGGATTCAGCATCGGTTTGAACATGAAGAATTTTGCAAAAAATCTATGACCGGTATTTTTTGCTAAATTAGGTCAAATTTAACTCCCTGTATAATTTAAATGTGCAGGAATCAAAGTAAGTAACTCGATAATAGCAGTAATGGCTGTATACGGAATTTATTCAGCAGTAACAATGTGAAGTACCAAAGTTCGCACAAATAAAATTCACTTTTTTATTTTTGGCCAGCTTTTTTAGATTATAGCCCACTTTACGGAGTTATGCATATTAGAATAAATGCTAAATAAAACTAAAGAATGCTTGGAAGATAACAGGATGAATTATAATCGCAAAAATATAAGTTATCGGTAAAAGAAATGGAACAAAATAATTTCCTATTAACTCGAAATCTATATAAGAGTGCACTTGTATGTTGTGGTTGCCTAACTCCGATATTCAGTTGCTATTTTTTTATAAACAAAAGGCCATTGAGCTAAACGGTTGGACACATGTCCGCTATTTTTAATCAAAGAACGTTCCCTGAAAGATATGTGCAAGTCCGCTAGTTAATTTCTCTGGTGTTGCGGTACAAATTTTCATTTTTCGAAATTGTTTTTGCATCAAGTCGGCACGGGCTACCATAATCCAATCGCAAAAATTTTTATTAGGTAAGTTAATAAGGCCAAATAGAAAAAACACAGAAGTTAGCGTTTGAAAAAAATGACTTCGATATTTTTGGGACACCCTAATGTACACCCTATGTTATCCTTACGGGAATCTAAAAGGGTTATACTATGTATATACTTTTTTGATGAACTGTTTTCAGACGACGACAAGTTTTCTAATTACTTAATAATGTCTAAATCGTCTTTCTTTGAATTGTTATCGTTAATAAAGGTTGATATTAACTGGAAAGACACAAAACCGAGAAAGGTTATCACACCAGAAAAAAACTCGTAGTCACTTTGAGGTTAGTATTAAAAAT
Organism: Sympetrum striolatum; assembly: GCA_947579665.1. Classification (NCBI taxonomy): domain Eukaryota; kingdom Metazoa; phylum Arthropoda; class Insecta; order Odonata; family Libellulidae; genus Sympetrum; species Sympetrum striolatum. The sequence continues at coordinate 342,761 of CANPUZ010000025.1, forward strand.
AAATTCTATTTTAAGTTATTGAATTTATTGCATTTTGAAATATTCACTAGTTTTAAAAACAGTTAAAATAAAAAAATGAATATTTTTGTTAGCTATTTCTTAATAAACATTTACTTTTATTCTTTTATGAATCATATTACTGTCTCATTGGAATTATGAGGTTGCTCTTCTGATGCAATCCTCTTCTTCAGAACCTCAATGAGCTCATAGTCATTGCTTGTTCTCTTTCCTAAATTCTCTCGTTCTCGTACCCAAATTTCGGGTCGTTGCTCTACAGCACAAATGAAGTCCTCCGTATTAATTGTTTTGTCCAACAACTTTTGATACTCTTCCATATCGGAAATTCGCAAGGGAACCGTTCAGCTGGGTATTACCATCAAACTGCTGCAGGGCCGAACAAGAGATTGGCTGCGCCGCCAGGTGAGACACCGGTGTCGGCCTGGCGGCCTAGTGTAATGAGGCCCGAGTCACCGGTGGCTCAGCTGGCGGAGCCGCCTGGCGGCCTAGTGTAATACGGGCCTAAAGCCTATCTTTTGGCAGATGCACTCATATAGCAAATCCTGAGCCAAATCCTTATCTTTGTTCGCGTTTTAAGCTTTCTATCCACTGTAAGAAGCTTTGATCAAAATTAGCTTTCACTTAATTGCCTTTCCTTCTTCTAGAAAGTATAGAAGCAATTTTTTCTTCACTTCTTATTTACGCAAAGAGAAAATTGATACCTTGATATGATTATCTGTGATATGATAATGAATGAAACATGAATCACATGATAATATAGTTGAATTGATTGATGGACAATTAAACTTTAACACACATAAAAACAAGCTGTGACTTTAACTTTATCTTATGTGCATTATGATGAAGTTCCACCAAGGGAAAGGTGAAGTGATTGAATTAATTAAACTTTATGTTGTAATTCATTAACACAAAATATTTTATTTTTTGTGCGACAGAAAATCAATCCTGTAACTATTTTATATGTATCTTTGACCAAGACATATGAAATCAGCCTAATGAATTTTAATATACACTGCAATAAATATATATTGTAAATGAATATATATGAAATACTTAATACGTGCTTACTAATGAAAATTCTGATCCCGAAGATACATTCACGAAATTTCACACAAGACCATCTTTCTTGAGTTAGGTTAAACGAAAGTAAATCAAAGGTATGTTCCAATTGACTGATTGTGAGCTTAAATCGGTAATTTTAATTGATATTGTGTTATATTGTTCCATATATATCTAAAAATCTGGAAGTTTTTCTTTTGAAAACAGTCGGAGGTCAATCAGGCATTATTTATTTTTCTATAATAATTCTCAAGCGATTTATCAGTTATTTTATGCAACTCATAGGGTTCTTTTTTGCTACAATCAAGTAATTTTAAACTAAAAGATGTTATAAAACATTGCCTCATAGAATACATGAATTTTTTGATATGATATGTGATGAGGATTACGAAATGATAGTATATAATATTCTTAATTCTGCTCTAGCCAAAAACTTACAAGATCAAAGAAAGAATTAATAGGACGATACGCTTACAAGACAAGAAACAACAAGAAAAGTCTCTCAAAAAATAAAATAGGAATTTCAAAAAATTTCCAAATTTACAAACACAGCGGTTGAATGACAAAATCACAAAAATCCATCAAAATCAGCCCCACGTTATGGCGCAATTCCTCTCTAAATTATTAACTAGAATTCACAGTTACTAATATCTCACAATGAGCATATTTCCAAAATTTTTGTGGTACTAGCAAGGATGGGGAATAATTTAACTTCACGTGGATGTAACGGAGCACAATAGAAAATACTCCATTTCTCTAAAATCTGGACCACCACCCGGCATCCTCTATTTAGTACACGGGTAAACTAAGTTTGAAACAATGAGTGAGCGAGCATACGAAAAACAAAACGAGCTAAATATCAGTGACGTGTCAGAAAACATAATGGTCCGTGGAAAAATATGCATTTTCCTATTGAAAGGCCCATTCACACACACGCTCGCATCGGAACGCGACTTTTTGCGAACGAGTTACTCATCGACAGAAAAGAGACGACCTAGATTTCGGGGCGTGATTATCAGTCGCACCTGAACAGCTCTTCAGGCTACAAAGGGAAATTAAAACCCAGAAGAGAAGTGAAAGACACGTAACCCGGAAACGATGGAGAAAGAGTGGATACGCAGGCTGTTATTTCACAGCCCAAGAGGCAAACAGCGCCGTTGCGTTCCTATTTTTAATGAAAAGGAGTCCCTCCCTCTTAAGGTGGCTACATAAAGTCCCGAATTGAAAGGGACAAAAGAGGTTGCTATAAATAAGCCGGGCAATATAACACAAGGAGCCGTAAAATATTATGGAAAAGCAGTATTGGGGTACAAACAAAATAGTAAAGCGACCTTGCGATGTTAATGGGGAGATAGAAATACGCCGGGAAGCGGGATTCTGTACAACGCGCTAATGTGATTGACGCAGGCGTAATAAAAGTGGCTATGAAGTTGAAAGGTTTAGAGTGTGTTTGGAATGGAATGAGGATAACATGGATCTTTACCTAGGCCCAACAGTTACACGGTTATTCAATAATAGGTTTTCCCATGAGCAATAGCGTTTTTCAGATAAAGCAAGCGAGGATGAATTATTGATTCTTATTTTTTTCATGAGATTAAATAAAGTACATATAAACATTTATTCACCTCTTACCAAATATCTATATGATGTACTTGTAATATTGCTAGATACTGATATTTAAACAATGATAGTTTATGCAGAAATATAATTCTACATAAATTGGCTTCAAATGCCTAAAATTATGTTATGTTAGCATTAATCCTAAAACTAAATTTTGATACTCACTCAAGATGAGCAATGTGCCTGTGGGTAGGGGTCGGTTTGGGTCAAGAGGTCCATTTTTACGTCTCCATGATACCCGAGGTTCCATTCCAGGAAAATTTGGGATTTTTTCATCCTCCTCAGATCTACATGGAAATGAGCCCTCTTCTCCTAATTTTAACGTTGCATCTTTTAAAATAAAAAAATCATAGGGATACAAGACTCCTCACATTATAAATTAATGAGGATATTCATGCAGATATGTTTTGAGTCCAACAAAGCAAAATAAATAGGCTGATAAAAATCTACTGACTCTATTTCAGTATAGTAGATAATATTCCCTGAACATATTTAAAATTTATTTCATCATCATAGTAAAGGCATTGCCAAGCCTATTTTGTTTTGAGTTTCCTTTAGGATAAGTTTAGTGATGAGGCAGAATCAACTAGAGTAAAGATGTATGCCACACAAAATTTTATACTCATAAAAATATACCCAAAATAATAAGATTAATAAATATGTTTAGCTTAGAATATTAATTAACTAATTTTCTAAACAAATTCAAACTGGAAGAAAATGTATGTAAAGTTAAACTTTATTTCATACAGGCCAAACAATATCATAAAAAATTTGCTCAGCTAAAGTAATGATGAAATTGTCTTGCATCATTGGGCAATGAGTATTCAAATACTACATCAAGTTGGTTAAATGTTTTTAAAAAACTTTATTTTTTAGAGATTTATGAACAATATCTCTATTACTTGCTAAATTTTTCATATTTCATGAGAGATTAGTTAGTGAGCAATATGTGTTTGATACTTGATGCTACATTGTTAAAAGTAAGTTTGCTTTATTAAGTTAAAAAAATTAGCATATAAATTCATTTAGTGCTGATGAAGTTAGAGAAAATTGTAACTTACAAGGATATGGTTCTTTTGGTCTTGGGGGTCTTCCCAGGACAAGTTCAGTTGATGTGCTTGAATTTGTGCTTCTTGGACCCACTGCTGTACAAACATATGATCCCTCATCTTCATGTTTTAAGTTCAATATTTTAAGTGAAAAACCATCAACTGAAATCTAAGAGAGGAAATTCATTTACTGATTTAAGCTAATATTAGTTAACATTCTAAACACCCTCCTAGTGAACTTACTTGATATACATGCACCAGTTAGGAAAATTAGAATATCTAAGCCTCCTGCTCCTTGGTTAACGCCTGAAATTCGGTTTATGATGATCAAACGCGACACTAAATTCTGTCAATTCAAAAATTGTAGGGATCCGGCAATCTTCAGTGAATATAAAGGCTTACGAAATCGAACGAAACAATTAATAAGGAATGCTAAAATTCAATTCGCACACTCAATCTCTAAAGAAAAATCTTCTACATCATTGTGGAGAGAATTGCATGGTCTTGGTATAGCAAAAACTAAAGTTTCGGATTGTCTTTCTTCAGAATGTTTAAACGAGGTTAATAAAAAATTCTCCCTTCCCCCTACGCAAATAGATTCCATACGTAAGCAACATATATTAACTGGCCTGGCTTCGAATACCAGTGATACTTCAAACCAAGTAGAATTTGTCTTTAAACCAGTTTCTCAATTCGAAGTACTGAGGGCTCTGAAAAGCATAAAATCTAAAGCTTCAGGAGCCGACGGAATTCCTATCCTCATAATTAATAAACTAATGCATATTCTATTGCCCTTCATTACTAACATCTATAATTGTTCCCTATCTCAAGGTAAATTTCCTTCTAAATGGAAAGAGGCTCTTATCCGTCCGATCCCTAAGAACACGCCTTCGAATGGCTGTACCAAAAGAGAGTATCGACCGATTAGTTTTCTATCCGTCATATCAAAAGGTCTCGAAAAACTGGTCCATGGCCAGATTACTGAATTCATTGAACAAAACACTCTTCTAAACCCATTTCAGTCGGGCTTTAGGAAACTTCATTCGACCTCAACCGCTCTAGTAAAGATAACCGAAGATATCCGTAGGTCAATGGATTGTAAGAAGTTAACAGCGTTGGTATTACTAGACTTCACTAAAGCATTCGACTCAATCGATATAGATATTATGGATATCAAACTCAAACTGTTAGGTCTCTCTGACATTTCTGTTTCTTGGTTTTCCTCCTACCTTCACAATCGATTGCAGAAAGTAATTTCCAATGAATCGGCGTCCAGATGGATTGAAATCGACAGAGGACTTCCTCAAGGATCGATTCTAGGCCCCTTACTCTTCTCAATTTACATTAACGACTGTGTTAAGGTTATTAAAACCTGTAGATTTCATCTATACGCAGACGATCTTCAAATCTACCTGGACTCTAGCCCCTCAGAACTACCTCAATCGTTCGATAAAATTAATCGCGATCTCCAACTCATCAAAAACTGGAGTGAAGATAACTTCATAAATATTAATCCAAACAAATCACAGGCAATTCTGATCGGGAACCCAATATTATTATCCTCTGTCAATAGAATAAGCCTACCGGCGCTTGAATTAAATGGATCCGCAATCCAACTCAAAAAAACGGTAAAAAATCTTGGTCTCCACTTGAATGAGACCCTTACATGGTCTGATCATGTCGTGCAGATTTGTAAAAAAGTTAATTACTCGCTGTATTCACTTCGGCGCTCGGGAAATTTCCTTCCTCCCTCAGTGAAAATTCAACTGGTAAACTCTTTAGTTATGCCCCACTTCGACTATTGCGATATAGTCTATCATGATCTGTCCGGTGAACTAGCTATCAAATTACAACGCTTACAAAACTCCGCGGTGAGATATATTTTCAACTTAAAAAAGTACGATCACATTTCGGATTATTACACGAAACTCTCACTACTAAAGCTTGATCTCCGGCGCAAGCATCACTTTCTTTGTACCACGAACAAATTATTATCTACTAAATCTCCCAATTACATTCACTCTTTATTTTTGTCTTTGGATTGCATTCATGACCGCAATACAAGAGGTCGCAAACAACTATTGATTCCTCAACATAGAACCGAGATCTTTCACAATTCATTTACAGTTACAGCTATCAACCTCTGGAACGCACTTCCCCAAGTAATACAAAACTCATCCACCATTTTTACCTTTAAGCGTAAATGTCACAATCATCTCATAACTATCCAAAGTAGAAGTTAAATGCACCTAAATTCACAACTCCATCACCCCAACCTTGTTACACAATTGTTTGGTTCTGATCCGCTACCTCATGTCATGAATATATGTACAATATTAACGATTAGCTAACTTAGATTTTGTTTTAGAATTTTCAAAATTGCAAGCAGCAAATGTTTCAATCCTTTTGATTTCCGCACATCTTTTTATTTTTTTATTTAATTTATTATATTTTTTGTTTATTTTCTCTTTTTGTCTTTTAACAATTTTCCTGTAAACTATGTTTTTGATTATTTTCAGTGTACTAGACCTTTTAATGTTTCGTTTGTATGTTTTTCTCAATGTAATTTCATTTTCTTCATTTCTTTGAGATTTATCTCCCATTATTCAACGTTTATTTTAATTAATCTATAATTAATGTCAGTTTAGTGAAGTTGATTTATTTTATCTGATTGTTTGTAATGCATTTATGTTTTTTCTCCTTTCTTTTTGTACAATTTTTATATTTTCACTGCCTGTCTATCATAACCCTTTTCTTTCTCCTTCATCAAAATATAATTTTCTATTGTAGATTTCGCAGGCTTTTCACACTCCCCTTCTTGTGAGTGTTTTCCTGCAGTGGAAATTTTTTTCCTGAGCCCTCAGCTTAGGTTTTTTAAAAATCCACATACTAGTTTTCTTCGTGTACTTTTGCAAACTATCTCTTTCCTTCTGTTTCGCATAAGACGATGGGTTAGGTGTAAGAAGAGACTTTCTAGTCTCAATCTCGCCCGAATAAAGTCCATTTATTATTATTATTATTATTATTATTATTATCTTATTGGGAGGGCATTATACCACTAATTTCATTCACCACAAAGAAGTAATGATCATTACTTCTCTTGAGTAATAATAGCAGCATAGTCATTATAGATGATATTGATTAACCCACATAAGAAGCTATGGCTGTGATGTACACTCCTGGCCAAAATTAACGCAGCACCGGTTGTTGGGATCACTAGGGAGGCGCTGCGTTAATTTTGGCCAGGACTGTACATTAATGATGCATGTTATTGTTATAGCAAACTCTGTCCTTAAACGCTAACCTTATATTTTTCACTATTGTTCAGAATTTGATCCTTATAGTACCAATATAACTGAGGAGTTGGATATCCAGATGCTGCACGTTTTATCTCACAATATATTTTATCAGGCTTACCAGCAACACACTTATTCTCAGATTTTACTCCAGGTGGTTCAATATATATTTCTTTAATTTCTTGCTGCACTAAAGTAAGGTGAAAGAGAAAAAAAGGGTTAATGGTAGTTAAGTGAGGTTTTTTAAAGATCCATCCCTAGGCGCCGTTCTTGCTGCTTTATCACAGTTTTTTTCCCACGACTCGAGCTCAGAGCTGATAAAGAACCTCGGCTTATCAGCAGGCATCGGGATTTTTCAAACCGAAAGGTAAACAAAGGCGTGCAGTACGATTTGAAAAGTTATAAATAATTGCAATATACAACAATTTGATATCTCCGTCGTATCCTTCGTCTTAAGACTAGTACATGCGTCTTTTGATCTACGCTCTACGATGAAAATTAAGGTGTTCTATGTTTTCTATACAAATTATCCGGTGAGTTGTGGCAACGCTGCATTAGCAGGAGATCCATAGGCGGGGATTTCAAGAATTTGAATGTGGCAAATCTCCATTAAATCTAAATAATTACAGTAATTAAAGAGTAAAAAATCTGATGTGGCCAGCACATGACTTTCTCCATATATAAGATGTAAATATTTATCTACGACAGTAATTTCGAACTCTATATTCCATCTAAACTTGGAAGATGAGTGATTAATAAATATATTATAATCTTTTACGTCACAAACATTATTAATAATGTTTTTTGGGACATGATCGATGAAAAACGATGAAATTGGCCTTTCGCCCATAGAGCCCAGAGCGCCCACAAAGTACATAACCAGCAACTTCCGGTTTATGAGTATTTCATGAATAACTCCTAAACAATCAGTGATACAAATATATGTTTCATACAAAAGTTATAGTAAATTACATTTTCTAAAACGTTTACAAATAATACTATATACCTAAATCTCATATTTATGGAGATATTTTGAAAACCAGAAATGAGCTTTGAAGAATGAAGCTCAACTTCCGGTTAACCGATTTAATCCAAAAACTAATCAACTCTAACGACACCAATTAAAGTACTATATATGAAATTTAGTGTTGATACAACGAATGGTTTTCATGTTAGAGCGCCCACAAAGTACATAAAAGCTACTTCCGGTTTATCGGCATTTCACGAATAACTCCTAATCAACTGGTGATACAAAAATATGTTAAATACAAAAGTTATAGTAAATTACATTATTTAAAACTTTTATAAGTGATACAATATACGTATATATCATATTTATGGAGATATTTTGAAAACCGGAAATGATCTTTGATGAATGAAGCTCGACTTCCGGTGGACCGATTTACTCCAAAAACTAATCAGCTCTGACAGAACACACTACAGTACTATATATGAAGTTTGATATTGATACGACTAATAGTTTTTACGTTAGAGCGCCCACAAACACACACACACAGACACACACATACACACAGACATCACTCCGAAAATAGTCAAAACGTGTTCTAGGGACCCCAAAACATGTATTTCCGTTGGAATCTCGAAGTCGAATTTTTTCATGAAAACAATACTTCGTAAATGGAGAAAGTAAAAATACTCCACAAATCATCCACCAAAATTTCGTAAGGCCTTCAGTGGTAATGTGAAATTCATGTAGCACAAGGGTTGCCTTTTATATTCATGGTGTGAACTATCCTGTTGCTTACATTGGACATCCGATGTTCCTATCGTTATGTTCTTTTGTGGGTATAGGGGGAACCAGACCAAAGAAGCTAATATATTTTAGTTTTATTGTGTAATACATGATAATCACACAACTCTTACAAATATTTTAGTTTCATTGTGCGATAAAATAAGAGGAAGAAAACTATGTGTGCATTTTAAGACCTTTTTTTTCTATTGGCAATTTTTTAATCCGTTTAGCAATAGTGAACTAAGACTTTTTTTCATTTGATGCAAAAGATCATTTTACCCCAGATAACGCGGTAGTGGTACGCATGAATGGAAAATATCATCTCTGCTTAAAATATGCATTTCACGAGGAATATTTTCTATTATTGAATGTATTGTATTGAAGGTATTGTATGAAAATCATTTATTAGAAAAATGAGAAAATATAACAAAATGCACAGTAAATATAGCTTTATTATATGTTTTTTCTTTATATATTTGTATCATTCTTCGAACTTTTAACAAATAACAAGCGAATTATAAAAATGTAATACGTAAATGGCTGAAATAATTGAATTGAGGCATGATAATCCTTTAAGGAGTAATCTGAGTATGATTATCTTTTTGAGGGAATGTTTTGCCCCGTAATAAATGTGAACATAAAAACAGAGCCCCACATTGAATGATGAAAATAAAGGCTATATGAGAATCACTACTTCATGCCTAAAACGCTCACGTATACTAATGCAAAGTTACATAGCTAAGAACAAAGACTTCTATAACCGTCACTTACATTAGGTCAAGAGATCCAGAAATAACTTTCTCTAGATCTTAATAGGAAGCCACGAAACAAACCGAACGTTTTCAGAACAAATTTTACAGCCTACAGTACAGTTTACGGTGAACAGTTTTCAGCCTCATTAGAACACCATCCATCGTTCTCTTATAGAAAACATGTTTAATCACGAAATTGAGGGTGATCTTTTTTCCCTGGATATAACTACATATTCCCAGATCTTATCTACCTAATAAGAACGTGTTCACATACACACACTGACATTTGTATTTTTTACAGCGCCTTAAAAAATTCATCTTGGACATACAATGAAAATTAAGTCGTCAACATTTCCGTGATATTATTTTCTTCAACTTTTGACCTGAATTTTTTTAACAACGGGGCATTGATAAACGCAGTGCGACTTTTGGCGACAAAGCATCATCAAAAGCCTCTGCATGTTGAAGGAACACGGAAATCCATCGAGGTTGCGGTTCGCTCAGCGTCGAGTTTCATGAAGGTCCACCCAAATCGGCTGTTGTTCCAGAAAACATTGATGCTGCGTCTGCCTGATATTTCACGATCGTCAAATGACTTATCTTGAAATTTGGGCATCCTTGGGCATAAATGGGACTAGCGTATATTCAACATTAAACGAATGTTAGGCTACCAAAAAATCTATTCATGTTAAATCCCACATTTTGAAAATCGCTCAAAAAATGCTCATATCGTTTGGGCGAAAGAAATGCCAAAGGTAGTATAACAGGGGTGGAATCATGGATCTATGCTTATGACCCCAAACCGAATTAATGTGTCTTTTAGGATGAATGCCTGTTTTTTTCCAGCAATATTGGACATATAGTAACCTTTCCATTAACGTTACGTCAAACTGTCTGAATGATACTAGTATACCATTTTTCTTACCAGAATTCTTCGAAAAATAAAGGAAACTCACCTCAAATGACTCATCACTCCCCACCTGGAGAATGCGATCCCTCACTACTCGACTAATACAAGAGACTTTCTGAGAACTGAAAAATTCCAATTAATGAGTCATTCACCGTTCAGTGCTGTTTGGCACCTTATGAATTATTTAATTCCCGCGCATAAAAACAAAAGTAGGGGAGCGTAGGGTTGCCCCGGTCGGAAGGTAGCCCCGGTAGGCAGTCTGCTGACCGATTCGTTTGTTTTCTCTGGTCGGTGCTGTTCTTTTGAAGAGAACTAGAGGAACTAATTGTGTGATTCGCATCAGTCCGCCTTCATGCATTGTTGAGTGATTGCGTTGTGAATTTTCGAGTGGTGGTAAATCTAATTTTGGAGAATATTTGTGGCAACGTAACTACTGATTTTGATTACAATATCATAAGTTTTATATTATAATCGAGTAGTGTACTTAATAAGCTTTAGTTTAATGTATATTACTAGCAAGTTCAATTATTCCGTTTTGATCTCATTTGTCCACCCTTTATTAGAACATTCGTATATGGCACAAGGCGGACCATCTTTCGTTAACAGCGGGCTCTTTCTTTTCCTGGGATAAATGAAAAGTGGAGGAATAAAGATGCTAGAAGCACTTATTGCACACATAACAGTTACTAGCTTCCCCCTCTACCAACTGGTTACAGAGCCAACTTTTTTTTCCTTTTGTTGCAAGTATTTTGCCAGGGTCTTGTACGGTTGTTATTCCAGTCTCATCTGCATTGAAGATTCGGTCAGGTGTAAACTGGCTTTTTGACAGAGTTGATTCAAGATTGTCATAAAAGTTGGTGACTTCTTCTCTGTCAAATCCCGTTATTCGATTTATGCTCGTAGCTTCGGGCTTACGAACACTTACAGATGGGTTTCTTTTCAGAAACCCATACAGCCAATCTTTGCCAGCTATTCGTTCGTTTTCATAAAATCTGCGGGGGATTTCATTTTTAACTGCGTACTCATATGCTACTCTTCGTACATATATATATAGTATATATGCTAACCACTAAAAATGTTAAATCAAATAATTTACAGTTTTTATAATAGCTATAAATGAAACCGTTTAACATACCGGCATTCCCCCATTCTTCCCTATGAGGTTACCGTTTTTTAACGTCTTAAAAAGCAGTTGATGTTTTCAAAATTAACGTTTTGGAGGTTTCTCTATGAAAACAGAAAAGCAGCTTCAAAAAATTGATTCAAGCCCATAAAAAGTTTATTTATCTTAATGAAGAATGTCCTGAACCATCGTAAAGCCATTTATGAGGGATAATTTCTCTATTTTATTTCTTTTATAAGGGGTTTATTACTTTTTCAAAATTAAAATAGGAAAAATATTAACGCATTATTGAGACAAACACCAAAAGAAACGAAATTGAATGAAGATTCGTATTATATTCGTGCAATATTGCTTACGATTTGAATTCGTGAGAGTATCCGTAAAATAGAATACGAAATTTTATTTTCATCACCCTGACGACCGATCCCATTGTTGAATCCGAACTCATGCGTTTTCCTTTAAGAATATACGAGGATTTTAGCTGATTGTAAAAGAGGACGATAGATTACATGCATAACCAGAAATTTTATGTAAGAAGGTAACCGGCATTGGCAGGTACATAATTACGACCAGAATCGGTTAAGTGCAACGATGGAAGTGCAACCATCACAAAAAACCTCTCAACGACCTCTTTTTACCAACTGGAAAAATACGGGAAATATTTAATTTCGTTTCTGCTAAGTATATGTGCATCTGCATTCAGTTCAGTTAAGGTTCAGTTTCTGCTTTGTCCGCCGTTTGGGCCGGAAGAATTTCCCATTTGCCAGTTGCGCAATGAAGGGTGAAGTTGGTGATTGATAATTTAATCATAAGTGATAACTGAAATCGTGACGGAGATTCAGCCAAGTAGATAAGATTCCTAAGGGAACGTATATAAAAAGAGGAGAAGAGAAGTTGACTTTTACTCTTGATCTAGAGTTCACAGCCGATTATGGATTACTGCAAGAGCATCTCTGCCTTAAAAGCCCACCTGGCCGTGGTGGGCGTAATGAAGTTCCTTCTTTCAACGGGAATAATATCCATGTGCAAGGTTTGTGTGTGTGGGAGATTGCGCAGATTACAAGCGAATGGGAAAAGTAGACATCCTGTCTACCGGTGCAATGATAAGAGCTGTCGAAAGGTAAGCTCAGTGAAGGCGGGCACTATTTTTACCCATTTCCGACTTAGTTTGGATGAGGTCCTTGCAATATCCATAGGATGGATCAATCGCTATCCCTCTGGTATGATCTCAAGGGAGCTTGGAGTAGATTTTGTTAAGCCAGGAAAAAAAGAAACTCACACCCAGAATGTGGAAAGTCTGTGGTCTGTGATTAAAAGAGACATGAGAAGAAGAATCGGGAGGGTAGGAGTAGGACCGTTCGAAACGTACGTGGTCGAATATGTATGGAGGAGCAGGCATCGCACTCCAGAAAAAACTATTCCAAGACCTCGTGCGGGCAATGAATTGCTTTAATCCACATATATAGTAAGGAAGAGAAGAGAAGATTGTCTTGAGCATGGATATTTGAAGAGGCCGATGGCTACATAACAAAAAAGTTCTTTTCAGGGCTGCTAATGGAATCTATTTGCTTGGCGTTTGAAATATTGCCTTGCATATAGATACTGGTAGCAGACTTGAAATCATTCTTCTGTCTACTGTCAATACTGCATTCGCATACCAAGTTTTGGACAAAAATGTCCAGAGATGATGAACCTCATTGGTAATTAATGAATACAAAAATGTAAAAATGACATTTACTTTCTCATTCCAACTTATGATCCTTCTGACATATAAAGAAATTTTACTGTGTATAGTACGCCTTTAATTGAAGGAGGGAAAATGATAGATTGCTTACTATTAGATAATAATTCAACAGTTAATGTTATAACCATGAAGTTTAAGAGTTTTTGAAAGTTCTCGTAATTAGGAAACGAAATATATAAAGTTTAAAAATTTGACATTTTACAGAATAATTACCTTATGCAATTTATCTTAAGTTCTTTTTATTGTTATGTCCAATCAAATTCGCCATAGAACGTAGAAAGTTAACCCTTTAGTGCTTGCCTAGGGTGTATGGTACACCACGCGATGCTAATTAAAAAACACCCTTCGTTGACTCATTAATTATTTTCGTATAACTTACCCTGCCTTCCGCATGAATTTGCAGAATGGATTTTTCCTTTCCGTCCCATAATTGCCCTCTCTGAATTTTGTAGAATATACTAATGTAAAGTATTTAGTACATGAACGATTTGGACATGCAAGGCAATAACTGCTCCTTTTGCTGAATTATTGGAATGGGTCTTAGGGCTTCATTTGAGTTGGTGCTCTCTGAATCGTAACTGGTAAACTATAGATGCAATAAAAGAATATATTTTTTGGGGCGTCGAAGCTTAAGCCTCACAAAAATAGAGAATGTCAATAAAGTATTATTAGACATGGATAGTTATTAATTATTCTATATACAACGACTATTTGCGTTAGTTACCAAAGAGGTAATATGAATTATGGTAAGAGCACCCTCTGCCATACACTAAAATTCGGTACGCAGAGTGTGTATACATATGCAGTAGCAAAAAGAAAAGTTAGTAATCCCAATGTTTTTATTTACCGTTGAAAGATAGAGGGAGTTAAGAAGCATTCCTAATGGGATTGCTTTGGGTCTTCTGAACCATTAGTGATAATCTATAGATTCATATAAAAAGATTTTTGAATTTAGACGTCGTACATAAAAGCTGAAGCCTAAATGACATTAAATGAAAATATGTTAGAGGGGAATTTATGCTATCTTTTATCCTAAATTCAAGTACAATACGCGGCAGTTAACAAATAGGGAAGGGGTGGTTAATTAGTAGTGGTTAATTAGTAGCTCACTAACTACCGCTGCCGGAAACCAACATGTACATTCCACAACGTTAATGCAATGTTAAACTGTTTTAGTGTTTCAGCACCTGACTAAATTTATCAGTAAATTTTACTTCTAAAATTTAGCATTTACTCATGCATTATGGATTCAACTATAAATTCCTCAGTCTCGAAAATGATGATTTGACGAACGGTTTCATGAACTTTTCTCCAATCCAGATGAAAACGATCAGTGAAAATAAAAATAATTCTTTCACCCTGAATTCATTGAATTAAAAAAGAGAGAATAAGGTCGTGCAATACTTCTAGTGGTCGCACAAAGGCTCCGTCCTGTGCTCCATTCTTAATAATCAACTTAGTAATTAAGTTATGAATGGAATTGATGAATGTTTTTCTCTCTCCATGGGTGAAATGCTGGTGCCTGCTTTTCTTTAGTTATCGAGTTACGAATTTTCGTAATATTCAGTAAACCATGAATTTCCAGACGTTTATGGTCATATTAACGTAAGTATTTCAGATGCATTGCTGATTTTTTCTCTGAAATAGCTTAATAGTTGCTCAATCTCATATTCCTATTTAATCAAACTACCTTAGTTTTGAAGTTACCAAAGGTTAACAATATTGTCCATTACAAGTGAAATAATGGAATTTAAACAAGTTAAAAAGGAAACGAACAATATTTTGCGACACCGTATTGTGAACATTTATATGTGAAATGGATATATATAGCAAACTATTAAAGGAATATGAAGATCTTCCGCCTTCAAATACACTCTGATCAAGACGATGCACATAGTGAAGCAGGGCCAGATGACGTCCCTAGTATTCGCGATATTGGGAAGATCAGGTTCATGCTAAACGGCAGTGTTGCAAACGCTTGGATGTTGTTCCGGTACAAGGAAAAAGATATTTCTCTCCATGAGTTTGTCCGAAGAATTGTAATTCCTTCACTATCTACCCCAACCCTGCCGAACAGACCCGGACCCGCCCCAGTTATCCTTAAAAAACGTCTCTTGTACCTCCAGAAATTCGTTTTGACGGTATTGACCATCTAGTTGATGGTATTGAGAAACCAAGGCGTTGTGGAAACTGTCAGAAGACTGCTTCATTTTACTGTATTAAATGTAATATAGTAATTCACCCAAAGGGGTGCTATGTCGCCTTTCACACGCGCTAAATTCGTGAAAGAAAACAAGGTCACGTGATTTGAAAATGATTAACAATGTGATTTGAAAATTGACAATAATGTGAGTTTAATTGTTCTTGATTACTTGGTATGTATTATAGCCAGATGCGATTGAAATCGTTAAGATATGATTTTGTAAAACGCGCAGAATGGACTTTTCTGCTGATTTATAAAAAGATATCCTGTTTTACTATTATATCTAGTTTTTAAATAGTTTTCTAACGTTTACTATAATAAAAATTATAATAAACATCATGAAGTATAATTTATATATTTTACCCCCTTATGGCCACCGTACGAAATTTCGCACACGTCCAAAAACTAAGATAGCGATAAAAATTTGGATTTTTTAAGATATCTTTGTATTAAACAGTCCCATAACGTCTAAAAATTTAAATAACATCAAAATTCATCGATAGCGAATACTTCCGGCCAATAATGGGTCAATTGGTGTCATTAGAGTTGATTAGTTTTTGGATTAAATCGGTTAACCGGAAGTTGAGCTTCATTCTTCAAAGCTCATTTCTGGTTTTCAAAATATCTCCATAAATATGAGATTTAGGTATATAGTATTATTTGTAAACGTTTTAGAAAATGTAATTTACTATAACTTTTGTATGAAACATATATTTGTATCACTGATTGTTTAGGAGTTATTCATGAAATACTCATAAACCGGAAGTTGCTGGTTATGTACTTTGTGGGCGCTCTGGGCTCTATGGGCGAAAGGCCAATTTCATCGTTTTTCATCGATCATGTCCCAAAAAACATTATTAATAATGTTTGTGACGTAAAAGATTATAATATATTTATTAATCACTCATCTTCCAAGTTTAGATGGAATATAGAGTTCGAAATTACTGTCGTAGATAAATATTTACATCTTATATATGGAGAAAGTCATGTGCTGGCCACATCAGATTTTTTACTCTTTAATTACTGTAATTATTTAGATTTAATGGAGATTTGCCACATTCAAATTCTTGAAATCCCCGCCTATGGATCTCCTGCTAATGCAGCGTTGCCACAACTCACCGGATAATTTGTATAGAAAACATAGAACACCTTAATTTTCATCGTAGAGCGTAGATCAAAAGACGCATGTACTAGTCTTAAGACGAAGGATACGACGGAGATATCAAATTGTTGTATATTGCAATTATTTATAACTTTTCAAATCGTACTGCACGCCTTTGTTTACCTTTCGGTTTGAAAAATCCCGATGCCTGCTGATAAGCCGAGGTTCTTTATCAGCTCTGAGCTCGAGTCGTGGGAAAAAAACTGTGATAAAGCAGCAAGAACGGCGCCTAGGGATGGATCTTTAAAAAACCTCACTTAACTACCATTAACCAAAAAAAGATTTAATTTTTTTTTACTTTCTGTACTGCAGATTAACCGATGTCTGCAGCAACATTGCTCTCATTTTGATTGATTTCCAGAGCATAAGATTTGATTAAGTCTTGATTTCTGCAAAATTTATATTATCAACAACTCATTTCTTATTTTTTAAAGAGAATTTATGAATCAGATGCAGTGCTACATATGCATATGAGCCTTTCCATACACAATCATTTTTGCTTCTTTTGACTTTTGCTGAGTTTGATCACTGAATCACATCTACCACCATTAATCTATGTCCATTGATATATGTATGTACTTATCTATTAACTCATTTTTCAATATCATCTTATTATTATTTCTTCCTCAGTTAATGCTTAACATAAGATGTTGATAAGTCAAACCTCCTCTTTTAGGCACATAGACATGCTCAACTGCCTCAATGTCACTATTACTTTAAGCATAGTATTCAAATAACACTGTTCTTTAAAAGTTTCAAAATTGAACCTATTTCTTGATTTATATTAGCAAACAATAAAAATCACGGAGCTCAACTGCTATCACTCATCACTATAGCACTCCTCCCTTCTCTCCTCACTTACATTATATGTATCTTATCCTCAGCTTTCTTTTTATTCATTGACACAAGCTATCGTTGAATAATAAACTCAGTTTTCATCCAGATTTTCCATAATTTTATAAATTTATATTATATAAACATTATAGTGTTACCCAGCTTATACTTCCAAGAATTAAGTGCATTGTAGGGACAAAAATTAGGTCAGAAGGATATTAAATCTAAACTTTTAGGAAATTAAATAGATCAGATTCTCTGTAAGCATACAAAGAAGATTCTAGAAGAATTATTAACATTAAAGTATTTTCAACCTAGTGGCTTCTATGTAGTTTTAAACTCACCTTTTCCTGCATCATTGATGGCAATGCATGTAAATATTCCTTCCCAATCCTTATTTGCTTCAGAAATTGAAAGTATTTTGGAGAGGTTATTTTCAGAATTGGAAAACTGTTCTATTTTTACTCCATTCAGCTCCCAAAATATATTTGCTGGCTCATCACTGCCTTATGTACAATTTATATTCATGCTATCACCATCAAAGAAATAAAATTCGTCTTCAGGGAAAGACATTATACTTGGAGGTGATACCACATTTATCTCAATTTCTTTGTTTGTTGTAAAAGCTGAGGATAGAGTAAAATCAAATTATTTTATCAGCAGTTTACAAAAGAAAACATAAATTCCTTTAAGATTATATTAGTTTTCTAAATAAAAAATCCATATTTTCTTATCCATAAACAGCAGTGGAACTTCACTCAAAGATGTATTAATTTTAATAGTTATAATATTACAACAAAGGCCCAAAATTATCATATCTCAGGACATATCAAGGGGAAATTCTGCCTTCATTCTATTTAAGTATTGTACATACTGTAAAAGATAATCTATTATTCTAAAATACCAGACTAGTTATAAAAGGATTAGTATTTTTAATAATGAGCGGTCACAAAAAATATATTTAACTGTTACTGGTTCCTGTTTTTTGAAAGCAAGGTGGCCTTGCTTAAAATGGTATATGGTCTGTTACTTTTGCAATTACTGAATTTTAACTTGTATTAGTTTACATTAAATAATCAATGAGATTCAATCAATATCACCTCTATTTCAAGCCCTGCAGACATATTTTCCAGAATCCTTCTTACTGGTGGATGAAATTATCAGAGAGTTGTTTTCCAGCAACTGAATTCTGTCACTTGCATCATCATATTGAGGGACATCCTCTAAGGTATTTAAGAAACAGAACAAGTAGCATGGTTTTACTTTTAAATTACATTCAGAAAAAATTAATCACATTAATCATCTAAAAATGCTTGTATTAAAATACTTATAATTTTTTGTTTGAACTAAAAATGCAAATAAAAGATACAAAAGTAATATGAAAAAATAATAATCTACCAAAAGATAATCTGCAGAAACTGATAAGGTATTTTTCAAATATTTAATAAAAAAGGTAACAGTTCGTTGAT
Organism: Sympetrum striolatum; assembly: GCA_947579665.1. Classification (NCBI taxonomy): domain Eukaryota; kingdom Metazoa; phylum Arthropoda; class Insecta; order Odonata; family Libellulidae; genus Sympetrum; species Sympetrum striolatum. The sequence continues at coordinate 361,753 of CANPUZ010000025.1, forward strand.
TAGATACGTACATCTGGGGTCTTAATTATAATGAAGACAATTCATTTCTTCCTTTCCTGCTTTGCCATGGAATTTAACTTACCTTGTACTCCATCATGTTCATGAATCCATTGGACATCATAATTCAGGTCTGTAACCACAGCACAATCCATGATAACAGACTTATTTTCTCCCACCTCTAAATATGGCTCTGGCATCCCAATAATCATTGGTGGGGCTGGAAATAAGTCATCAAGTAATCATTAAATATCTCTTTATTATTTATTAAAATGGATAATCTGTCAGTTGCTATGCCACAATCAATATTCATTATTTGATACCATCAAAAATTTTCAAATATTGCCTCATAGAAATAGAGAGAAATTAATATTAAAAGCAAATCTCAAAGTATCAATGTAAAAGTATAATAGAAGCTACTTTACATTCATTTAAGGACCATGATTGCGAAAATAAGACTGCTAACAGTGTTTTAATTACCTTTCTTTAACTTTTTTGCATAAATTTATGAGAGGATCAAAGCCCTTTTAAAATTTTTCGTGTATTTTAAATAAATCGGCAATAGAATAATTTCAAAAATATAAAATCAGAAAATCAATCACCTTTGCAACCGTTTTAAGGCACAAATATAAAAATTTCATAAAGCACAATATACAGTAAACCCTCGCTAACACGAAAAAATTCGTGTTAACCGTATCGTGGCAAAAAAGTGCGATTATACTTGCTGATATACTGACGTCTATTATGATGTTGACGTATAAGTAACGATCACAAAAATCTCTATTAAATCTTCCTTTACCAATTGGTAGGTAAATATATTCCATAGTTAAATTCCTGCGATAAACTTAAAATGAATTGGTAATTTTTTTTTATTTTGCATCACAGTCAGGCATTACATAAATTTTAAAAAATAACCAGTCTTCAAAGTCAACAATTTAGCTTTAATTAGGTTTAACGAAATCGTGTAAATTCTTTTGCCGAAGAGTAGGGCGCTAATGGTTCATGTAGTCAAGTCTAATCTGATCTACGTTATCGGAAAAGGTCCTGGAAATATTTGCCGTTGCTGCATATCTTTGGAGCACATTTAGATCCCTTGTGACTTCTCTACGGGTGGGAGGCTCAAGCGACTCCTCATTTTCGGCCACCACTCCGCCACCACCGGCCGTGGTGGCGGAGTGGTTAGTGTGCTAGCGCGTTAATGTTCCAACCTCATGGTCCGGGGTTCGAATCCCGGCTAATCGGATTTTTCCGGTTAGGGAGTGGTTGTCTGTGTATGTTGTGTGTGTGTCACGTGTTTATAAATAAAGGAAAATGCAAAAAAAATTGATATAACATAAAGGGGGTTAATTGGTAGAGTAGCCTTCAAAGGCTAAAATTCGCCCACGAAAAAAAGACGGCATTATTATTATTATTATTATTATTATTATTATAATTATTATTATTATATGAGTTTTTGCACTTTCTCAGCGTTTCCGCTGGAAAATATTCACCTGTCCATAGATGGTTAGGACTAGGCTCAGTCGACACGGAGAGAGAATTCACTCTAACCCATGTGATCTTATTATTAATTGCTGAGGAACTTGCGCACAATGTGACATGTTTGCAGTAATACTGCTTTCTGTGCTGCATCGATGGTATATTCCTCTAAACCAATTTTCTCCATATTTTTACCAAAATTGTTGGTCATCAATCCTTCAACAGATATCACAAATGGGACAACCTGGACCTCTACCAACTTCCAGATATCCTTTAATTGCCACGCAAGCTCTTCGTATTTGTCTCTCTTTTCCATCTCCGTTCTTCGTATGTTATGAGACAGTGGCACAGCTATATCAATGATTGCTGCGGTTTTGTTCGCATTATTAATTAGCAAAATATCTGGTCTGTTGTAATTAATCGTTTTATCTGTTAAAATTGGTCTATCCCAATAAAGGATGATCTTGTTCCTCTCTAAAACAGGAGCAGGCTGATATTTATAATATGGAACAATATCCTCATCAAGGAGTTCATATTTCATACCAAGTTGTTGATGTATGAGCTTCGCGACCTGGTTGTGCCTTCCTAGGTATGCTGTGTCTGCTAGATTTGTACAACCAGCCATTATGTGTTCGATGGACTCCCCTGTTTTTCCACATTTTCGGCATCTATCTTCCACATTTAGCTTCAGGATATGTTTTTGGTAATTTAACGTTTTCATTACTCTGTCTTGGATAGCAAAAAGGAATCCCTCGGTTTCAGGATACAAGTATCCTTTGTGTATCCATTGTAATGAGGCCTTTTTGTCGATATAAGCTTCGTCTAGTAATCTTGGGAACTTTCCATCTATATCCATACTTTCCCATACTTTTTTATCCTCTTGAGTATTTAGTTCTTTGCTGGTTCCTTCCTGTTGGAGATTGAGGGGAGTGTATCCCTCATCAGCTTCTACCGCCATCTTCATAAGTTCGTCAGAAGATGTTCTTAGTTTCTCTTTCATTTGAGAAACCTGGACATTACACATATTCTTGATGTTCAGCAGGCCTCTTCCACCTTCCTTGCGAGGTAAATATAATCTCTTGACAGATGAGTTTGGATGAAGGAATCTAAACTTCGTCAGGAGAGTTCTTGTTTTCCTGTCTATTTCATCTAAGTCACTCTCAGACCATTTTACTACCCCAAAGCAGTAAATAAGGATTGGAACTGCCCAGCTGTTGATTCCTTCAACTATCCTCTTCCCTGATAGCTTTGTATTACATAATTTTGCAATTCTCCTTATGTATTTTTCCTTGAACTCCTTTTTCAATTGGGTGTGGTCTATTCTACCGTTTTGGAGAGATCCTAGATATTTATAGATCTCATCCTGTCTTAAATTTTTTATTCCGAGGAAATCCTCTTCGTGTTTTTTAATAGTTCCTCTTTTAATGCTGACAGTCGCACATTTTTCCAATCCAAAGGACATGCAGATGTCTCTGCTAAACAGGGCTACAGTTTTTATTAATGATTTTAGTTTTTTAGGTGTTTCTGCATAGAGCTTTACGTCGTCCATGAACAGCAGATGGTTTAGTCTTCTCTTTCCATTTCTGATTAGTTTATAGCCGATGTTAGTGTCCTTCAAAAGAGTAGATAGGGGATTGATGGCAAGACAAAACCATAAGGGTGACAGCGAGTCCCCTTGGAAAATGCCCCTTCTTATATTAATTTCACCTATAGAATAATTACCTCTCATCAGTCTGGTCTTCCACATTGACATGATACTACTTAGAGTATTTCTAATTTTAGGGCAGATCTTATAAATTTCCAAAACCTTGATTAACCAGGAGTGGGGAACCGAATCAAAGGCTTTAGAATAGTCAATGTACGCCATCTCTAAATTTCTTTGTTTAACTTGTGCCTGCTTCAAAATCACCGCATCAACCGTTAATTGGTGTTTACAACCTAAAGCTTTTCTGATACACCCTTTTTGCTCTTCTGAAATCAGATGGTTGATCTCGCAGTGTTGGTAAATTTTGTCACATAGTAAGGCAGTGAATAACTTGTAAATGACAGACAGACAGGTTATTGGTCTGTAATTTGTAGGATTTGATGGATTTCCCTTCTTATATATTAAATAAGTTGTTCCTTCCGTAAGATGTTGTGGTAGTTGATCAGGATTCTCCAATATGTCTGTAAAACTTAGAGCAAGTGGTTTATGAGCGGCTGTGAAATATTTTAACCAGTAATTTTGAAGATGGTCAGGACCTGGTGCCTTCCAATTGCTAGTTCTTTTTACTGCTTTTAATATGTCATATTCATTCAATTCTATTGATGGCATTGGAATCAGATTTTGTTGTTTATTTTGGATATCCTTAACCCACTCTGCATCATGATTGTAGTGTTTTGGTATTGACCAGAGGTTCCTCCAGTTCTCAACAACTTCTTCCGCATCAGGTTCTCTGAATTCCTTGGAATCTGTGTTATTCATTTCTAGTTGTCTAAAAAACTTTTTCCTATTATTCATAAAATCTCTGTTTTGTTTTTTACGTTTTGTCAACTCATTATATCTTTTCAATCTTGCTCCTTTGACCTTGGCTTTTTGACGGAAAGTATCTTTTAAATCTTGGAGTAATTGCCTGGCATTGCTACCATTCTGATCTATGTTTGCTTGACTACAGATATTGGAAACTTTCCCAACAATCTTCCTAGAGGTGTTGCCACTAAGGAATGCATCAATGATATCTGCATTTGCTCTAAAATAATTGATACTCTTTTCCAACCTAGTTCTCCAAGGGGGCTTGCATTCGTCTCTGTTTCTGTGGAGTTGATTTGTGATTCTCGGTCTGTAAGCTTTTTGCCCATTCAATTCAATCACCATTGTAGCACCACAGTATAAGGCCAGTTGGATTTCCTCTAAATCATTGATTTGAATTAAATGCAGTCTAAGGATCTTGTTCACTCTGTCAATAATTCCCGAAGCTTTACTTGGATTAATAAGCTTGGGTAACTTTGGTCTTTCTGATGGTTTTGTCCCTTTAAAAAATTCAATTAAGCTTTGCATTTTAGCAAGCAATTCATCATTCTCATGCTCGCGGAAAGTAACACTGGTTGCCATATTACTGATAGACTCCATATTTTCGGTTTCTCCGTTAACGCTTTCAGTTTCTAGTTCCACTTCCTCAGTTAGATGTGGATTCTGCTCTTCAAATACTTGCTTTCTTATTTCCTCTATTTCCACCGTGGTCAAGTATCCTTTTCTGAGGATTACGTTCCTCCTATCTACTATGTTCTGTTCAGATTGGTGTAGCTCAGGTCTTATCTTGCTAAATTCTGCATGGAGAATATGTCTATATCCAGGCAATGGTTTGTCTTCGCACTTGTTGGCCCGGTAGAATGCTTTGATAATGTCCATATTCATTTCACGAGACCATTTGATACGTTTAGTGCGATCTTCTCTACCAGCAGCCCCCCTTACTTGGGCGGGCAAGCCATTAGAGGCAGCATCAGTTCTTTTTGCTTGTTGAGTGTTAGCCATGGAATCTTCTTCTGATGGATGATTATTATTATTATTATTATTATTATTATTATTATTTTCATCCGAAGATGATTCTTTGCTATTCGCGTTTACTTCCTCGTCAGGAAAGGGCCATACGGCCAGATCATCGTCAAACTCCAAATATTCTTCAAACGTTAACTCAACCTGGTAATTTTAAGGAAAAACTCAATTTAAAGATGTTTTAAAGAAGATACAATCAACGCTCAAACTGCAGAGATATTCTCACGATACTTACCATTGCTGACGAAAGTGTTTGCAAAAGCTCTCATTCCTCAGGTGTGTCCTTTTCAGTAGTCGCTCCTTGTCCAACAGTATAATCGACATCACTATGGGTCCAAGCCTTATCGAAGCAACTTTTAATATGCTTTGCGGAAACAGATTCCCAAGCTGCTCCAATCGCTCTCATAGCATCTGAAAGAGTCCAACTTAATTTAATACTTCCTTCCGCTGCGAGGATCGCTGCTTGTACCAGATGAGTGTGATAATACCTCTTCAGAAGAGCGATGATTCCCTGATCCATTGGCTGCAAAAGACAGGTTGTGTTTGGCGGAAAAAACCAAACCTTGAAGATTGATGTATGTACTTGAAACATCTTTGATTTTCCAATCAACCACTCTCGTAATTTCTCGCTTCCGTCCAAGTTGCATATGAGAACAACGGTCAATCGCTTCTTACTGTGACTGCCTCCATGGCATTTCTCTCACTTAATGCTCAGAGTACAGCTTGGCAAGAGGTTATAAAATACACCCGTTTCGTCCATGTTAAAAACGTCATGAGGAGAGTACTTTTCTCGAAGAAGTCTAAAATCAACCAGTGGTGCCACTCATTGGCACTTCCTTCGTTCACTTTATTTGCTTCCCCACATATCACTTGCGAAGAGATTCTACGGCGTTTTTGAAATCGCCACAGCCAGCCGCTGGAGCACTTACAGTCGTTCATTCCCAAACTGGATGCAATTGACAATGCCTTTTGCTGTATAACGGGTCCACTTATAGGCACATCTGCTGCTTGGACGAGATTAAACCATTCAATAAATTCATCTCCGAGGTCCTTAAGATGTGATCCAAGCATGCGCTTTCCTTTCAGCTCGACACCACCTGATGCAGTGATTTTTGATTTTCGTTGACAAACCAATGAGGAGATTTTGGAATACCAAAATCGTGGGCAATCTGAGTTTTCTTCCGTGCTCCGCATTCCACCTCACTTAATATTTTAAGCTTCGTTTGAAGATAAATACTCATTTGCTTTCGTTTGCTCATCGCAAAAGGATATTTTGTTCCTGTAGCTACAGATGTTCAGTAAAGACACATTCACAGTCGTCGACACGAGAAGACTAAGAAAATTCATCCAAACTTACTCCCTGACTCACTCCTTGCCTACCAGACACACTATCTCATTGGGCCCCTTGCATTTTCTTGGGTGTCTTACATTGTATTGGATGCCTTACATTGTCTTGGGTTATTGTTTCAAAATGAGGGACCAAGGCAACGTAATATCCTCAAAGTCATGGTTCTTATTCTGCCAGGCAGTTTGTCTTAAGCGAACTATATGATTCAAGGGATGGAGAAAACTGTTCGAACTTCGTCTTAACCGAAATTCGTGTTAAACGAACAAAACCCTGTACGACACTATACATTCCTGCCGGGACCGTGATACTGTTCGCGTTATCGAGAGGTTCGTGTTAAACGAGTACGTGTTATCGAGGTTTTACTGTATTAGTAATAATTTTGCATTATTGAAGTCTCTTTATGAGATAAAATTGATATGCTGAAGCATGACTTTGTGGAATGGAATAGACATATCAAAAAATGTCTCTTTATGAGGTTTGTTAATGTATTGTCAGAAATAGAAAAGTGTCAATTTACAATTTTAATGAGTAACAAAAATGTTGAATAACAATTATAAAAATCCTTAGACAGACATTAACAGAAAAGCTTCTGTATGTCCAAGCTTAATGCATCTCAACTGAAGGTAGGAATCAACTTACTGAATCCTGTCAGCTCTAAATCCATTTCTATTTCTGTTTTCGCAAAAGCATTCTCAATGACGCAAATATTAACTCCTTCATCCGCTACATCAGCATCTATAAATTAAATTTAGAAAAAATCATGACAAATAAACAATATTATGTAAGTATAAAGAAAAGATCATTATGTTCGGGAGCATTTTTCTAAATTGTGAGAAAGCATTTTTCTCAATTGTGAGAAATGGCATTTTTACTTTCTCTTTAATTTCCATCATGACTGTGAATTCCATAGTTTTGTGATTTAGTTTTAACCTAAGAAGTCTTTGACAATGAGGACAAAATTTTTCAGAGGAAAATAATTTAAATTGAAAGAGATCATTAAAAAGGAAGATAAACCTCTGGGGTTCAATTTTTTAACTCTGGCCATATGTATTGAATTCAGTTTCGATTGGAATTATTGTAAAACTATTGGTCTAAAGTGCAAGATGGCTGGACATTCTGCTCAATGAATTAAATGAACTGAATTCCATACATAACACCTAGTTATAAAATTGAACCCCTGACCTAGAGATTGGAAAGATCAGAGTTGGCAGATTCTAGAGATATAGTATTAGGTATTTCTAGTCTTTTTGCCATTTGGTGATGGATGACCTTACACAAGAGGGGGAAAATGTGGAGGAGGGGAGCTTTTGAGGGGTAACTGCCAGCCATGCTCCCTCTGCAGTAACCAATTTTGGTTTGGACCGTACTTAGTTTGCATATGTCTCCCCTCTCAAGAGCTTCTGCCTCTCCTATATATTGAGTTGGACTAAACCTACCTGCACAATAGGCTACTGAGTACCTGCCACTAAATGGCAAAAAGAGTATATGTATATGGTTTTCGGAGGAGTGGGAGTTGGCTCACATTTTCATAGTTTGCATTAAAAAATAAGAAATTTAAATGCAAGAGAACTAAATGATAAGGTATTGTATTTCATCTTCTTTAGCTTTCAAGAATATTTTCCACTACAAATTGCAGATGAATTTTCTAGGTCCATTTAAAAATACCCTGTCCAGAGAGGAAATAAAGCTCATAGGATTTAGAAAAGAAAACAAAAGAAGAAAGTAACTGGAAAAAAGTTACTTTCATTTGATGGTAACTGCTATTAGTTAGAGTTTTAGTATGAGTGTAGAGGTTTTACTGTATTAAATTAGACTACCCTCCACTCCTATCCCACTTATTCTGCTACCATAATTAAGATTTTTGTGGAGGTATATATTGATTAATCTATATATATATAAAAATGAATGTTTGTCTGTCTGTCTGTCTGTCTGTCTGTCTGTACTCGATAGATTCAAAAACCATACATCCAATCGTCGTGAAAATTTGGGAAATTATTACGTATATCCCCGGGAAGGTTTTTGTAAATTTTTATTTTAATCGGAGTGCTCAGTTCTACTCCAGAAGGAAAAACAGTTTCCATAAGAAATACATGTAAACTTCGATTTTATCACTTGCATGCTTCCTTTCTTTCGCAAAATTAAATTAGAATTAACCAACGTATGGATTTAGAAGTACCACCAAAAGAAGGGAAATTGAATAAAGTTTCTTATTTTGGTCATGAAATATAGTTTACGATCGGAAATTACGAGACTTAGAGATAATTAGATGATAATTTTGATGAATTTTGAGGCTATAAACAAACTATTTCTCAGTTACAACGAATGCGATTGTTGAATTTTCTCATAAGAACACATTGAGAATTTACTCCCGTATTCAAATGATGTTTGTTTATAGCAACGTAAATATTTACGTATATTATCGTGGAGTAAACGGTTTTTGATATTTAATGAAAATTATATTTTGATAAATTAAAGAGATTGTATGTACTGGACAACTTGGTGAGTTGATGACGTTACCGACTTTGATTACAAATATCATCTATTTTCAACATTTCAATTTATTTTATGTCTTTGACGAGACTGAATTTAATTTTTAGGTCTTCTTCAGTTGAATATGTGTTCTATTTGAGATTTGCTAGATGCGAAGTGTAGAGTAGCACATAATTTAGCATATCTTACTCCGAACTGATAAGGTACTGTGATAATATATTTTCTTATATACTGAATGAAAGTAATGTAGATAGTATGTATGATTTCATTATAATAGCCTTGCAACGCGAATAGCTGCCTGCCATACAAATTGCGAATGGATTTTCTACGGGAAAAATAGAAGTACGATACATAAATTGATCCCATTTGGGTAGAATTTATATTTTTTTCAATTATTGTTTAAATATTACTAATTATATTAAAATTTAAAATATTTTAAATACATAAATTGTATTTCTTATAAGATTTCAAAAAATTAATATAAATTACAAAAAAGAACATTAATGCATTTGACGTTCGATTTTTCGCCAGCAAATTCTAATAAAAACAAAAATGCAGTCAAAAACTTTTGCAATTATTAAAACGAGAATAAATTATTAATACGCGAATAAATAAAAGTATTATTAATTTCCAGCTGAAGAAAATAATTGGAAATACGTTTTATTTAACCCTACAATTATGCCGCCAACGCGAAGTGCTATTGGTCAATCTACAAATCAAGCAAAAAGGAGAAGAGAAGAACGATCATTAGAAACGAGTGAACAGAGGCAAGCAAGGCAAGAAAGAGATCACACTTCTCTAAACACAACAACGCGTGAACGGGTACAGCTAGTATTATTATAATATTGAGATTGATTACTGAAATACCAGGTAAATGTCCATTAATACTTCTCAATAATGAAAACCTAAGTCGATTATTGAATAGAATTAATATTTCAGCAAGAAGAGACAGTCACAAAGAAAAAATATTTAAATGTTTCAATACTATAAATCTTGACAGCAATTAATGAATTATACAATTTATCTCATAAAAAGGAACTGGACTGGACTATTAGCTAGTACATTAATAATACAAAATTAGAACAAAATGCACTAATTTGTGGATACATATTTTTGGTAAATAAGATGAGCAGACAAATAGTGAATAGCATAGCTTAAATTGAACCTCTATACTTACTGCTTAAATGTAGAATTCCAGATTCAAGAACTTTTTGTCTTTTTGAATCCAAGGGGATTCCATTCGCTTTTCTCCATGAAATATGGGTACTGAGTTTTGGGTATAACATTTCATTATTTTCAGTTTCAGCAGTACAAGGAAACCAACCTTCTCCCCATAGATTTATTGTGAAATCTAGAATAGCCATTCCGAAGAAAAGTTTAGAAACCTTGAAAGTTTCATTTGGAAAATTTAGAATTTGTTTCTTCTGTAGAGAGCATGTTTTATGGTATATTTATAAATTTATACATCCTTCTATTTATAATTACAAAATAGTAGTAATATCATAGGGAATTACAATAGGTTTTATCTGTTCTTATTTACAGTAGTTATGTATATATATATATACTATAATAGCACAGACCCTTCAGCAAATTTCAAAACTTGTAGTCCTTAATATGATAGTGTACTTGTGGTGCTTATGATTAGTATGTTTATATTTGGTAAATAGAGGGAGCAAATGTATGTACATTCTAAATTAGTATGGAGCAAATACCGTATTTGACGGCATATAAGATACACCGGCATATAAGACGCACCCTCATTAAGTTGGCCAATCACAAGGAAAAAAATCTGATGTGGCCAGCACATGACTTTCTCCATATATAAGATGTTTTTTCGGGGCATGCTCGATAAAAAACGACGAATTTGGCCTTTCGCCTATAGAGTCCAGAGCACCCACTAAGTACATAAAGCAACCTCCGGTTTATCAGTATTACAGAAATAACTTTTAAACAAACAGTGATACAAAAATATGTTTCATACAAAAGTTATAGTAATATACATTTTCTAAAACATTTATAAATAATAGTATATACCTAAATATCATATTTATGGATATATTTTGAGAACCGGAAATGAGCTTTGAAGAATGAAGCTCCACTTTCGGTTGACCAATTTACTCCAAAAACTAATCAACTCTAACGACTGTAATAAAAGTACTATCTATGAAATTTGGTGTTGATCAAACAAATAGTTTTCATGTTAGAGCGCCCACAAAGTACATAATCATCTTCTTCCGGTTTATCGGTATTTCACGAATAACTCCTAATCAACAGGTGATACAAAAATATGTTAAATACAAAAGTTATAGTAAAATACATTATCTAAAACTTTCATAAGTAATACAATATACGTATATATCATATTTATGGAGATATTTTGAAAACCGGAAATGAGCTTTAATGAATAAAGCACGACTTTCGGTTGACCGATTTACTCCAAAAACTAATCAACTCTGACAGCACCCACCACAGTACTATATATGAAGTTTGGTATTGATACGACTAATCGTTTTCACGTTAGAGCGCCCACTATCACACAGATACATACACACACACACACACACACACACACACACACACACATACACACAGACATCATTCCCAAAATGGTCAAAACGTGTTCTAGATACCCCAAAACATGTATTTCCGTTAAAATCTCGAAGTCGAATTTTTTCATGAAAACAATACTTTCTCTATACTTCGTATATGGAGAAAGTAAAAATCTGATGTGGCCAGCACATGACTTTCTCCATATATAAGATGTAAATACTTACCTACGACAGTAATTTCGAACTCTAAACATTATAAATAATGTTGTTCGGGACATGCTGGATGAAAACCGATGAAACTGGCCTTTCGCCCATAGAGCCCAGTGCGCCCACAAAGTACATAATCAGCAACTTCCGGTTTATCAGTATTTTAGGAATAACTCCTAAACAATCAGTGATGCAAAAATATGTTTCATACAAAAGTTATAGTAAATTAAATTTTCTACAACATTTATGAATAATAGTATATACCTAAATATCATATTTATGGAGATATTTTGAAAACCGGAAATGAGCTTTGAAGAATGAAGCTCGACTTCCGGTCAGCCGATTTACTCCAAAAACTAATCAACTCTAACGACTGTAATAAAAGTACTATGTATGAAATTTGGTGTTGATCCGACAAATAGTTTTCATGTTAGAGCGCCCACAAAGTACATAATCATCTTCTTCCGGTTTATCAGTATTTCACGAATAACTCCTAATGAACCGGCGATACAAAAATATGCTAAATACAAAAGTTATAGTAAATTATACTATCTAAAACTTTTATAAGTAATACAATAGACGTATATATCATATTTATGGAGATATTTTGAAAACCGGAAATGAGTTTTAATGAATAAAGCTCGACTTCCGGTAAACGGATTTACTCCAAAAACTAATCAACTCTGACAGCACACACAACAGTACTATATATGAACTTTGGTATTGATACGACTTTTAGTTTTCGAGTTAGAACGCCCATTATCACACACACACATACACACACACACACTCACACACACACACACACACACACACACACACACACACACACACACACACACATACACACAGACATCATTCAGAAAATGGTCAAAACGTGTTCTAGGGACCCCAAAACGTGTATTTCCGTTGAAATCTCGAAGTCGAATTTTTTCATGAAAACAATACTTTCTCTATACTTCGTATATGGAGAAAGTAAAAAGTTTTAACAGTTCGAGCGAAAGCACAGTACCACAATTACTTAAAATGTAGTTTCTTTTAGTTGTCACGTTTTGTAAAAGCCAAATATTAACACAATCATTGAATGCAATTATGAAATAGGTAGTATAGACCATCAAACAGCATTCCGTATTGTAAGTTAACCTGTGGAGGTTGAACCTTCACATATAAGACGCAGGGAAATTTTTCGAGACATAATTTAGGAAAAAAGGTGAAAGTAGGAAAGGCTCAGTCGGAGACTCAGTAGCTCAGTCCAACATAGCTACTGAGGATGGAAACTTAGTTTCCGAAATACGTATCTAGTGTCAAAAACCGGTGTTCCCCTGCAACGTTGGACTCTCCAGATGAAGCAGTGGAACCACCCCAAGGTAAGTCACAGTGTTTCTTACTTTGTTGAATTACGGCAATTGGAGTTTTTTCTTTTTAAATTACATACTTTCATGAATTAAGTGAGCGTGGCTCTGAGGATTGTAGAGAGCACTAAACCCATTCGGGATTTGGTATTCAAGACTGTAAAAGAATGTGAACTATTTAGTTTGAAATGAATTAATTCACCATGACTCAGGAAAACCTTGAGATCTGCTGCTGCTGCTGTTGTCATTATAGATAGGAAAAAAGTTACTCTCATAGGTGATAATGAAAAACTTCATATGCTTACCTAAATTTGTAGCTCTGCAAATGTATGATCCTGAGTCTTCTTTATTTGATGATAAAATTAATAAGGTGTTATTCTGAAGTAATTGAAATTTGTCATTGTTATGGGATGAAAATAATCTCTCTGTAAAATGAGAAAATTGACATGTGCAGTATGTAACTTTCATTAAAACAAAACGGTACTAACACATATTCTTGTGTATATAAGGCATACCAATATTTCCATCATCCTCACGGAACCATTCCACTTTGTAATTCGTATCTGATTTCACCACACAATCTAGAGCAGCATTACCATTTTCAAGTACTGAATTATTTTGTTCTGTTGCCTCATCAATTTCAGGAGGCACTGTAGAGATGAGAAGGCAATTATTAGTAATTTTAATTGTATCAGAGAAAAGAACTTGAAAATCTTAATTATGCAATTAAAAGTATAGTTTAGCTAAATACAATGACCTGTGTGAAGTGTTTCTAAGTTTTCACCATCTGTTTTTACAAGGTCAACAGATGTCCAGTTGTATTTTTTCAATTCAGCATAGTTTTCTGGCTCTCTCCCAAGAGGATGAATTTCAGCACTCAAATAATTGTCTTTCCCTACAATCATCAAAGCAATGGATAAATGTCATGTGAATTTCTGTATTTTCTATGCCAAAGCAGATAGTCCAACTTATGTAAATATTATGTCATATTTATTTTATTTCAGGAAATTAATACACACTTATTTAATATGTTTAAAAGTTAGGCTAAGACTTGTATACAAATTAATATTTAGTAAACTTGTTATCAGATCTCCAGTTGCATCTTGTTTTTTTTTGTAAAATGCTGATTTTAATTCCAAAGAATGGCAACTTCACAAAATTGACATATTAAAATTTATGCAGTTTAGAATAGAAGTTGAATGTTATTTATCTTCATCAAACATCAAAATTTTTCTCTGTCATCATTCCAAATTGTCAAATTCAATTACAATGATCCATGGAAGATTATTAATATGTTTGTGCTCATTTACCTGATCTATTTATTAAAATAGTCTCCGTGACATCATTTATAAACGTGCCTGAAAAAGCTGCATAATATAATTTTTAAATTCAATTTATTATTTTTTATTTGAAAGAATTTGATTAACTTTATTGTTATGAAATGTTACCTGAACTGAAATATTTTCAATTAATAGGACCAAAGTAATTTATATCTACATATTCATAGCTTTATAGAGATTTCTTTCATAAAATAAAAGTCTTTTCTGTATCATTGCAACCAAATTTTGAAAAGCTTCTGAATTGATGTGGATAAGAGTAAAAATTTAACTTCTTGGGAATAGTAATGTATTATAACATAAATATACCACTTAAAACTTTTAAAAATTTATCATATTTATCAGCATATAGCATGCATTGTCATATAATATGCACCATGATTTTAAGAAGGAAGTTTGAATTAAAAAGCTAAAACAGCTAAAATGTAAAATAAAAAACTTGGAATGATCAGGACGCAACAGACTCTACAGAGCAGCTGCCAATGAATGAAAGCTAGTCTATCATTAAAATTTTCTAAGTAAAATATGATTAGTTGAGGTAAAAATCTCTATTTTAAGTTCTTTTACAATAAAATCTCATTTCAGGTAGGAATTTTAAGAAATAAAATTCATGCTACACACCAATGAATAAAGTAATTCAGGGGTCAAATAAAAGAAAAAAATGAGAGAATATTCTTCCAAAATATATATTTTAAAGATTAATCTTACCTCTTAGAGGACGTATGCCAGTTTCTTGCAGACTTTTAGCTGGGTGGACTGAAAATCCTTGATTTACTTTGTAACTGCTTCCAGTTGCTCTTGCATTTAAAGAAAAACCTCTGGAATTGTTTTTGAGTCTGAAGAATTTTTCGGTTGAACTGTTACATTCACAGTCCAAGTGCCTGCTGGTTTAGGGTCATCCATATTGACAACTACAACTGTTGGAAGATCAAGAACTGTTTTCAAATCCTTAGGAGTTTCACCTGATGGTGTTCGAACATCAACGGTAGGTTTATTTCCAGTGAGTGTGACAGTAAGTTTCTCTAAATTTTTTTCAACTGTTACATTTAAGTTTTCCCTGTGAGGCCTTCCAACTAATGGTGCAGGTTGATTCATAGAAAAGACATTTACTCCACGTTCTCTCAAGGTATCTCTAACAAATATCATTACCTGTGAAAGAAAGTGGCAAGGGATAAATATTTAAAGGAATTTATATAAGGACAGATTTGATCCATTACAACAAGTAATGACAGCTAAGAGTAAAGAATAGCAGATGACGCAGTAAGTGAAAATGATAGGAAAACTTAAAATAGCAACAGAAGCTTCACTATCAGATGCTAATGGTTAGGTTACTGTGTCTAAAGTAGATAGAAAATATGGGAAAACTAAGCTGTGTCTGAGGAAAATATAATTAATTTGGAAATATTATGCAAAGGAAGAGGTAGAAATGCAGAGAAAGGAGAATTTTATGATATACAGGAAGACAAATATTGCAAATTCCAGAAATGTGACTATATTTCAATTTGAGGTAAAATTTACAAAGAATAAATATGCGTCAAATTTATTTCAAAGATATGACAATGGTTTATTAATTCAACTCTTTTATTATGAAAACATGTCATAACATAACATACTTTCTTCCGCAATTGTATTTCATGATGAAATTTGTTTTATATGATATCTAAGTTAATTACACTTGCCAAGAATTAGTTTCAGTAAGAAATAATTGTGGTGAGTTGCAAGAGTTTGTGTACAACAAGTGTAAAGCAGGCAGTTTCACTTATTTACCCCTCGGTGGTAAATGGTTTAATTTTATGTTCGTCGTATAAATCGACCCCTGGTTTTGGAGAGATTTTTTTAGGCTTCA
The DNA here is from genome assembly GCA_947579665.1 of Sympetrum striolatum. Classification (NCBI taxonomy): domain Eukaryota; kingdom Metazoa; phylum Arthropoda; class Insecta; order Odonata; family Libellulidae; genus Sympetrum; species Sympetrum striolatum. Next base: position 377,887 of record CANPUZ010000025.1, read on the forward strand.
AAATTACTATAGAAAAAGCATGAAATCGAGTGAAGGTGGAACAATGATTTAGAAATGTGTAAATGACAGATGATTTTGAAATTTCTAGAGATTTGAGACAAATAGAATTTCTTTACAATTTTCACTGAGCAAGATAGGCAGTAAGTTATGTATATTTATTGGATAACACATTTAATAGAATGGTACATGCATAGGTTACACCGATAAAATAGTTATAGTATCAAGAAGAAGGAGGAATATGTGATAGTAGATCAAATGGTAGTGAGCATAGAGGTAAGGGTTAATACAACTTAGATGAAATACATGGTGGTAAGAGGAAATATTGGAGCAAAGGAAAGGGTAGCAATTGTAAAAGTAGCAAATCAGGTTTCTGAGAGAATTGAAAAACTTAAATATCTAAAGATATTTTACCAGTAGGCCAATTGGCTCACTGGTTACAGGAAATAATGCTGTATCAGAACAAATAAAGTAAAAATTGTCATAGGAAATCAGAGCTATTTCTCTTACCAGCATATGCTGAGGTTAAGAAACATCAGCAGAGCAACTCCATTCATCCAACAATGGAACATGTGGTAACTTATGGATCATAGATATGGACAATGACTATTGCAGATGGAAAGTTATCGAGGAGGAAAAGAAAGAAGGATTGTAGGAAAAAAAGTTTATGGCGCTAAACATGAGCAAGGTTTTCAGAGAATATGTACGAGTTATGTTCAACAAGTTACCAAACTTATTTTTTCCCACAAAAATGCCAAGCAGGGAAATGTCAAATTCTCATGGTAGATAGTGCCACATATTATGAGTACAGATGTGCAAGTCTGTGCTTGTTGGTGCTGGTATTTCAATGTTATGACTGTGTAAGTTGACACGTGTATGCACCCTCCGGCGGAAAGGAGGAGAATGTCATTTGCTATTTTGTCACCTGTGTTCAGTCTGTCCAGAAGGGTAGGGTCAGCATCCACAGAGGCAATGTTGTCCTTAGACAACAGCATCCTCCCCTTCTTCTGCTCAGTGCTAAGGTTTTTGGGGACCAAGTTCTGGCAGACATGCTGCATCCAAAAATGTTTGATAGAAGGTAACTTAAACTTTGCACAAGAAAGTGTGCAGCTCAACCCAATTTATATGAAAAGTGATAAATAGTGACTTAGCTGGAACTGGAACTTTTTGAACATACCTTGTATGTAAAAATGAAGATCTGTAAAGGCTGTACCAATAACTGGGCATAGTAAATTAGATCAAAGGAGGCAAAATCAGATGACATACAGAGGATTCTGTAATTATCTGATTTGAAAAGGTTTTTTTAGGAGGCAGGTGAAGGAATGAAAGATGATCCAGGAAAATACTGCTGGATGATTCAGAGACATGGAAGCAAATAGTTCTGGAGGCCTGAGCTCTTTACAATATGTAGCACCAAATGGATGGATCTATTTTTATTTTATTTTACTTACATCATCCACATTGCTCTTCTCTAATTGGAAAACTTGACCAGAGCTTGCTGTAGCAATCTTCGAGTATACATTGTAAAATAAGGGATTGTGGTCTCGTGTACGGCACATTCCAGTGAGAATAAACACAACCTGTTTAGAAATCAAGTTTGATAGTTACATCATTTCCCATAAGAGATAAATAACCTTAAGGTATGTTAAAGAACGCTCAAAATATTTTGTAGGGCATGAGAGCTGTTGATTTCCAATTCTTACTATATGATAATATGAGAAAACCTATTAGCAACTTGACAAAGATGATATTATTTTCTATTTTGAATTGGCAAAACTCAACATGTGTACATAAGTAGTTCAACAATTAAGTCTCAAATAATTCACTAGTAGTCACTGTCATTGAATACAACACTATAAGCTATTATACCAACTAGTGGCAATGTCGATAAATCACTTAAATTTAAAAAGAAACTTTATTATGAGAGAAACTTGGATCATTTTATATGAAAATAAAGAAAGCAATCTTTAACTAAATAAATAGATTTTCAAATTAAAGTCAGTATTCCACTTAGCAATTGCAAAGCAGATTTGGTGAGTTTACTTTTATACATACGGAATAAGAGAGAATCAGTATCAAGAGTATGTTGTAATACCCAGGGATGAATAGAAAAAAGTAAATGACAGGGACTAGAACCCAGGTCTTCCACTTTCCATCCATTCACGTTACTTTATGAGTCAGCTGCCTCAATGAGAACTTCACGTGGTGGTTGTTGCCACTATATGAAGCACAACCACCCCTGATCACAAAGCTAAAAGGGGATAATTGATGTGGCATGGTAGTTTAGTGCCTGAGAGACCTTGATTCGAGTCCTAGTCATTTCATTATCTTGATTTCAGTTAACTTTAAGTATTAAGATGCACACCTTTACAATGAAGTTAAACACCTTTCTTCATCCTTAAATCAATAATCTTGTTAGTTTTATCGGTTTAAAATTGGTTTGGTCTTTCTTCAATATTTCACCATACATTTATATATTTAGAAATGAAGTCTACATGATAGATTTCCACAAAACGTTGCTAAAGACCGTGAATTATATATATTCATTAACTGAGCTATGCATGGATATTATGGTTTAGTTACTGAAAAATGTCATTTGATAAAATATTTGTTTTTTTCATTTTAGGAATAAAATTATAAGGAAGAAAAATTTTCCATATGTTCAGGTATTGGATATTTTCAATGTTATCAGCTAATATTGTATTTCTGTTTTTCTGAAGATTAGAATCTAGTGACCTACCAGGACTTACTTGAGAATGCTTTCTTTGAATTAATTCAAGAATCTGATCATATTTATAGTGGTCTTTGGCTGAGGCATCTGTGAACACATATAAATATGAATTAGGATGAGCAGCTTCAAGAGCTTGAAGGATTCTTGGATAAATGCCTCTACAAATTTAACTGGTTCTTCTGTTATATTCATAGGCCCAACCACTGTTAATGACGAAGAAAATAAGGTATACATTTTAAGACAAAATAATTTATCAATAAAAACTACTATTCAATCATTTCAGAAAATCAGTGTCTTACGAAATAAAATTTAAAAATCTAAGGAATAACATTTCTGTTTATGTATGCGAGTAATTAAAAAATAATAGTATTTGGAAAAGATGAATAATAACAGTAAATAAATGACTGTTGATAAAGGACACTAAAAAAGTTAATCACCCAGATAACTTTGAAATTTACTAATAGCAAATTGCTAATTTCAAAAGAAAGTATCAGTTAGTCAAATATATCCTTAAAAAAGTAATTTCTATAAACTCTTGCAATATGGATTGGCAGACATTTATTGATTTTATCATCAAAGTGGTATTTATCTGCAGGTAGAACAATTAAAAAGTACTGAGAAATTTTCTCAAAATATTTTATATTGGTTTGTAACAGTTTATAATCAAGATGCATTCTCTGAAAGTATTATTTTTATATTTATTGGAAAAGTAAATTAGATTGATTCCCATTCTTATTATTATCAATACCCTTTCCATGCACATAGCAAAGTAGGCAGAGTGGGGGAATGCTTCACTGTTGGAATGCTATGCATTTGTATTCTAAATAAGAAAGAAACTATGTTGATTCCAGGAGTATAATTTTAGAATTTATGATCAGTTTTGTATTTGTGAAAAATTATCAGATAAAAAGAAAATGATAGAAATATATTTTAGCAGAAAGGAGGGAGACTAACTGATTTGGTAGGTCTAAGTAGGGCTGAGGATGGGAGAATGGTATTGGCATAGGGTTATTAATCCCTCAAGCCCTGATGAGGTTGTCTGAATTTCCTTTCAAGATTCCCCATGTGGTTTCTAAATTTTTTGCAAACGAATGACTGTATGTGGTTTTAGTATTAAAAAAAATCAAAACTCTTTGTAACATTGGTCCTTTTTTTTAGTTTTTGCTGTACAAAGTAGAGATTGGCATGGACCTAAAATTCCAACTCGTGGTCATTCACAGACCATTCATTGTTGGGCCGGGACCCAATCCGGCCCAAACATAGATGCAAATTTTTGTTCTCAAGCCTGACCCAAGCCTGAAATTTCATTTAACCGCCCTTTAATAAATCGTTGCGATTTGTGAACAAATAATTTTTCTACCCCTTAACTAAACCTGAGTATTTGGTTTAAGCATTGCATAGCAACTTTAAGAGGCTTCTTGACCTACACAAGAAACTAATGGTCTTGAAGGACAAAGGATTCTTTCCTTCCCGAGTTATTCATGAGCCCACGCCCGGCCCAATAGCCTGTATGCTTTACCTGGCCCGAGCCCTGCCCATGCAGACCTCTTGTCCATAGCACATCCAAGTTCATAAATTTCTTAATAATACAAACATCTGGCATTGAGGGGCTGATCATAACTTGCATTATGATGTCCAATTAGGGTTCATTAGAACTGCATCACTAACAGGATTAGCAGCTTATTAAGTTGCTATAAAGAATTAATTGATAAAATCAAAACTCTAAAAAGCATCCAGAAAAAAGCAGGGTTTCCACATTCAATGATTACTGGTGCCAGTTTTACTGGCTACACTTTAAATTTCCACAAATTTCAAGATTTTTAACTGGCAAGATATTAAAGATAGCGTGGACTGAGATCCTTCACACATAGGTCAATTTCAATAATGGCCAATATGAATTATAAGGGGAAATTATTTTTATTTGGGATGACTGTGATTTCAGAACCTCACGATGACTCGAGTTAAAAATAGTTGTTCTAATATACTGTGTTTTCATGAAATTTTGACTATAATTTTTCTGCTGCAATTCCTGTGATGGACTTTCATCAAGTGACAGCTTCAGCACTAAATATTATGAAAATAATTGATTGATTGATAAGGGAAAGTGGGATGATGCAAAGGAAAACAGAGTGGGGGATGTGTACTGGCACAAGAAAGCTGATGTCCTTTATATGTTTACTGGCGCAAAAATTACTGGCATCAATTAATTGGTGCCAGTTAATTTTGCATGTTTCCATATGCCAGTCAACTTGCACCTTCATACAACAGGCCACATTTCATATTCCTAATCCCTCATTCAACACCAGAAGAGGCATTGCGTCCTAATTATGAATATATCTTCAGTTAATTTAACGATTTAAGGTTTTATTTATTATGCAAAGTAAAATTACAAAGAATAGAGGAAATAAATCGAGACAAACGCCAAAAGAAGCGAAATTCTGAAAAATGGTAAAATTCTGATCATGGAACATTAATTTCGTTTCGCAATTGCGAGAATATTCATGAATTAATGACATTTTTGGGAAATTTTGTGACTGTAAATGACCCTTGACGACCAACGCAATTGTTGAAGCAGAGCTCACATACATCTTCCAATGAATACTTTGGAAATGTTGGCCAATATATAATAAATCAAGTAGTAAGTTTGTATGCTTGTGTGTACTCTGTCCGCTAAAATCTCTGTAACCACAAGATAGCACGGTTTTCGAAATTTTAATATGGTTAAATGTTTGCAGATAATAGGCTACTTTTCTTCCACACAATCATCCTCGGATCGACTCCAGCTGAGGCAAAGCGTTTCCATAATAAATAATCGTAAAGTTCATTGCACGATTTAATTTCACATTAAAGGTTTACCGCTTACTTTTAATTTTTTATTCATTACAGAAAAAGCGAAAAACGCGATTGTTGAAGCAGAACTTTAACAAATTGAAGAAGAGTCAGTTTCCTGAGATTTTATCATTTCCAATTGGGATGAAAAAATCGCTGAGTCGCAAAAGGCAAAGCAAAATTGATAAACAATTGGTATTACCGATATTGATATAGGAATGTTAAATATTTCTTCAAGCAGCAGACAGAAGATGATATTTTTCAGTGGAGGAAAAGGTTAACTTATAGGGCAGTTGAGGATATAGCTAGCAAAAACTAGGGTGCAAAGAAAATTTAGTCGCATATGTAGCGCTTGGGTTTGTAATCATATCTTTTTTTTATTGGTATTGACTAGTTGGTACTGGTATGCCCAATGTGGCATATTTTATGCCATAACATAATATCTTCGCTGGAGATGAAGTGGACAGAGAAAAACTTTCTTTTGTGTCGCTAAAATTGTTGTTTACATTAGTCTTCATCTATTTTTTGACCTAATATTCCATTGAGGCAATTGCGTTTTCAGAGTGTCTCATGTTCGAAAAAAATACGCCATTCTTCTGTCTATTACTTAAGCTACATTTTCATGCTTATAAGTAAATTATTTCACCTGGCCGCTTGCTCTAGAAAAAAGGGTTTCCAAAATTTTCAGCCCGAGGGCCGCATCAATCAGCAGTTTTGGGTCCAACTACACACTCGAGTTCCAAATTAAAAAGAATCAAAACATAGGTGTTTTTTTTATCATTAATTTAATATTATTGCTAATTTGGTAAAAACGTTACGTCCACGTGCTGTTCCTGGGTTCGATGCTAAGGCACATTAATATGCTAACATAAGGATTATCTGTAAAAAGTAGGACGTCGTTTGAGGCAGTTGCAGCCAATATTTCTGCTTGAATTTTCACACATACCCAGCAAACAAATCCACGTGGTCACCACGTGGCTACCACGTGGTGTTTGGTGGCAGTTACGTTGTAATACCACGTGGCCACCACATGGCGAGATGGAGTTGCAGGAATGTGGTCACCACGTGGCGCTGCAACTTTACTACCACATAATCACCACATTTTGCCACATTTCTATAATATTGTATCCTAAAATTTATAAAATATTCCAGCTAATTTTGGACCCCTTATAATGAAAAATGACTTTCTGATCACTCCTTTCCATACAAAAATAAACTTTTATAAATTGGCGTGAAATACTTTCTTTCAGAAAAAATATCAGGATGCTACCCAAGATTCATACCTTTATCAAAAGTTTGGATAAAAATGGTCTTTTACTTGAATTCAGTATTAAGACAAGGATAAGCAAGATATAGGACATTCATACCATATTACTGGGTGCTATGTACAGTAGATTCATTGCAGCATTTATTCAGACAATGTCTCAGTTTAAATCACATCTCAAGGTCTTTATATAAGACATCTCTGAAAGCAGCCAATGAGCACTCAAGTACTTAACTTAAAACACATTGCATATTTTCCAAATTAACCAATTGAAAGGCTTTGAGAACAATAAATATAAATTTTTCTGTAATAAATTGACCTTCCTTAGAAGTCATTGAAGGGGTAAATTAAGAGTACCTGAAAGATATTTCAAAAGATAAAACATATCAAAGCTTTAGACAAATTCAAATATTTGGATTAGGAATACTGCCGTTTCGTTACATCTCAGATGTATATTTTGCACATGAAAATTCCGCACACATCGTAAAGAAAATTAATAGTTCCTTCGAGTAGTCATTGATTTAGTAGTAGACTGAAAGAAGGGTAAAGGATGAAGAATACACCAGAAAATATGCTGTAAATGAAATTTTTATTGTTATGCATTGTTTTAATACATAAATACATTAGTGAATAAATACATTAGTGAATAAATACATATTACAATGAATTTAGGTTTAACATAACTGAATTGGAATGAAATCTTAATACAGCAAAGAGAAGCAAAACGATCTGTGATATTGAAAATGAAATCAATTCTTCATTCACTTTTGTTATTCACTTTTGCTGCTGTGGATAAGGTCTTCCTCTTGTGGAACAACTGCCTTAAGTGGATTCTAAGATCGTGTAATATTATCTTCAATCCAGGATAATTCTTCTTATGACCCATATCTTGTCCTTTAACCCTTCATTATTCTATCATTCTGTCTAAGAATCTATCAGTCTTCAACGAATACACTAAAGTTCCGGAATTTCTCTTTTTCTTGCACTAAATAAAACAGGAATAACTATATTAAAATTTGCTTCTTACTATATAACTTCCCATGATACTGCAATACGTACAAACGAGAGTGAAATACAACTTTCAATGACAGTTGTATTAAGTTTTAAGAAGGCTTGAATTAATTCAAATTAAGGAAATGAAAATGTTTGAGTAACGTAAATAAACACTTAGGTAAAATTCTCGATAACACGGTAAATCATCGAGAATTTTACCAACAATTGTAAGCAAGCATTAATATTAGGTTATTAAATATTTAATATCTACTAAAGAAGGCAAAAAGCATCACTTACGTTTCTTTGCTGAGCTTAAAACTGCAGATAATCTCCAGATTGTCACCATCTACACAGTATGGATAACTTTACGTACACGATTTCCCCCAACAAATACCCTACATCGGTCGTATAGTAAAACTTAATGCTCCGGATGAACAACCAACATCTTTCATAAAATTGATTGGACGGTGACAAGGATTTTCCTGTAAAATACAATTAAGAACTCATTTCTAGGTAGTACGTAGTTTGAAACGTGCAATAAATAATCAATGCTTAAATAATGTACTTACAATTCTCTGGTTTCCTTGGAAAGTGAAAAGATGGAATACATTTACTGCTACTGTGCTGAAATATCCTTTGGGGCGACATAATTCATCGCAATATTCGAAATTGTTTCACAAATTCAAAACGATGCAGAGACTAACAATGACGGTTACTCAAATGAGCTACTGCCAACAAAAAATAATTCGCGACACTGCTACCACGCTACGAGACTATGAACCGCTCAAGCTCAAACCAGCAAGATTTGTCAGTTTTCGTGTATGAAGGAAAAATGATTGTTTTCCTTATCATTTTGGTAACGTAAAGAAAAATAAACCATGAGAAATATACACGGAAATCAACTTTTTAATAACGTTTGCGATCGATTTCTTAACGATTCGTAAAACATATATGTTTTACGATTCTTTCATATGAATTTGAAAACGGATTGATGGATTTCCGATTCCATCGATGGATTTAAAAACGTACCCTTCGTCTGTAATTAATTTTAATTAAATAATCGAGTAAAACGTCGGCTGAATATTTTTTCATTATTATAAATTCACTTACAGAGATAACAATGGAAAAATAAATAATTTTATGCTGCTTCTTCCTTTAATATGTCATAAATGCATATTTATATTATTTTTTACTTAATTTGATAATGCTGCGGGTTATTCATCTTCCGTAATAGAATCACAGATTCTGTGTTTTATCCTTCTGCTTTTTTGTTTTATGAGTAAATGAATTTGATATGGAAGAAAATCTTTCTTATATAACATTTTATAAATAATAATCTCACGGAAATGAATACGTTGTGGCCACGATTATATGACGTTTTGGCAATATCCAATGTGGTGATGACCACGTTCCTACCACCTTTTTACCACATTCACCACATTCGCCACCAAAATGCCACGTGGCGAAAAGTGGCGAACACGTGGCGTGTTTGCTGGGTAGTTAGAAATGGTGATCTTCTGTTGTGCTGCATAGTAAGTATCACCAAGAAGAACCGGGTTCAAAGCCGGGCGGTAAATATACCTCCCATATAAAACACATTGGGGTAGTTTTACATTATTTTTTTTCATGCACTTATCGAAATGTTAGGAAGTTCTTGCTTTGATAGAAGACGTATATTAAGACTCCGTTTAAGAAAAAATTTAGATAAGACCATGGTTTTCCTGGGTTCATTGCCAGAGCACATTAAACTTTTTCACATAAGGAATATAAGGGAAAAGTAGGAGGTCGTTTGAGGCTGTTGCATCCAATATTTCTGCTTAAATTTTCACATATAGTTAGAGATGGTGATCTTCTGTTGTGCAGCAAAGTAAGTATAACCAGGAAGACCTGGGTTCGATACCTGATGAATAAATTGCAGCAAATTTTATGAATATTTTCAATCCATTTTTATCTTTTGAGGACCCTCTCGATATGATTATCTATATAAAATTACTTTTGTATTACATCGCTTTACATGTCCGTTATATCCCCGCACCGCATGTTATTGTCCACGGGGGGTATAAATTGTGCGTGTTACGATGGGTGACAAGACAAGGGTTGTAAACGAAATAGCTGTATTTAGTCACGGGATGAATGTTAAAACCAGATCTCCCAGACCCTGATCTTTAGGATTCTGTGAAATGTTTCCATTACCCAGAATCTTGGATCAGAGCCGCTAAATAAAGCAATTTTCAATTCGTTTTTTCTCTATTGCTTCGAAATCATAATAATAATTGCATAATCTATCCAAGAATTACTGCAACGTTTACGAAATGCTCATTCATCGAGGCATAGAAAAATATAATAATGTAAATATTATAATATATTTAGTAAATATTTTTGCAAAAACAGTTACACAATGCACATGCCACTAATAACTCACGAGATAAATATGTAAATATGAATCTGAATCCATTTCCTATGTAGGTTGAGCGAAACCTTTCCAGACCCTGGATTATAGGTAATTTTGTGTTAATTTTTTTATAAAAAACCTTAGATTCCACAACTTCTCACAAAAATACGATACTAGCATATGGTTTGGGGGCGTTGCTACTGAAGATAAGTAATTCATTGCGAAGACGTATAATGGCTTTCACTAAATATTCATTGTTTCAAAGGTAGAGCGTATCAAAAAATATATCGCTTCCCTAAAGAAATTGTGATGGGGCAGTTGTTGGAGATAGTTCAACCTCAACTGATGAAGTACTCCGGGAGAGGGCTTCCGATACCTCCAGTTATAATGCTTCTTGCAGCATTAAGATTTTATTCAACTGGCAGCTATCAGGTAAGTTACATTGTTCTGACAAAGTTTTTAATATTCATAACTCTTGGAGAGCTCTCTGAAATACAATTGCAGCCGTGCTTAAACATTTGTACCTTTTCCCTATCAATCAAATACGTGAAGGTCGTTTGTGGTGATCTGCATGGAGTAAGCCAGGCGAGTGTATCCCTCGCAGTCACAAAAATATCTAAGATCTTTGGGAGGCAGATACCAAATTTTGTAAAAATGCCCACGTCTGCTGCTGAAATTGCAGCAGTTGCCCTGCAATTTTATGAAATGTCTGGTTTCCCTGGGGTGCTTGGGGCTATAGATGGTACCCTCATAAGAATAAAAAATCCAGGAGGACCAAATGCAGAGGTATACCGGAATAGGAAAGGATATATTTCTATTAATGTTCAGGTATTTCCATGTTGTAGTAATTCAGAATTAAATCCAACATTAATGAAATTCTCTCTCTATGATTACTGGATAACATAACTTTTCTGTTATACTTTTGTATCCCCTAGATCATATCAGATGCTAACCTGAGATTATTGGACATTGTTGTAAGAAGACCTGCCACGATGCTCGGATGTTTGACAACTCAAGCATTCGAGCAAAACTGGAAGAACGTCATCTGCAAGGAATATTGCTGGGAGATAGTGGCTATCCCTGCAGAGAGTATCTCTTTACTCCTTTGTTAAGACCAGCAACTAGGGCCGAGGAGAAATACAATAGAGCCCACATCAAGGCAAGGAATGTGGTCGAAAGAGCAATTGGTGTATGGAAGCAGAGATTCCCTTGCCTCAGGAGGGGTCTTGGGAATAAGTTGGAGACAACAGCTGCAGTAGTGTGTGCAGTAGCAGTACTGCATAATATTGCATTGGATAGGAATATCCCAGAGCCAGAAGAAGCTGCGGAGGTGGAGGAAGATGTTGGCAACGAATTGCTACCTCTCCAAAGAGGGAATGCAATGAATGCAAGGCAGACATTCATTTTCTATAATTTTAATGGTAATCACTTCATATGATAATGGTGAAAATAAATTATTTAAAATTTTCCAAAATGTCCTTCTTCAATATCTTGTGAATTATAATCACCCTCACCTTATAACCAATTTACAGGACACAAATTTAACTTTCATGTAACGTGGAACCACAATACTCAAAAAGTAACAGACGAATACTGTTAATGCACCACAGTATATAATATCAATGGCTAATAAGTTATTCTGAAGTTTCTGGAAAGAAGGTTAGGGGAGTAAGTTATTTGATTTTGATCTTTTTCTTTCTCTATGTAATTAACTGATGACAAGTAAGCTAAATTTAAAATCAGTAGATGGTGAATGATTTGGACTCAGAAGTATTTTTCTTCAAATACTATATATTTCCATAAAATAAAGGTATAGGGATGTGGTTGAATTAGGGGAACATCATCCTAATAAGAAAAACAATACATATATTTTCTTCATACCACCCCTTTAACAAAAAATAGTTATTATGCCATTCTTGTAACAGATTGTGCAAATTAAAAAAAAATTGGATTCATTCTCTCAGAAAGTGCGACAATTATAAAGCTCTGCCCAGACTTTAAGATAAGAAAACCCTCAAGGGAATGCAATGTGCAATTCAGAGGATCTAATAAATGGCATCAGTTACATGGCAATAAAGAATAACAAAAATAAATAAACAGTCTCATGATTTGCAACAAAGAAAAAGCTATCCATACAAAGAAAAAAATATGGATAAGCAAATAGAAGATTAAAATTAAGAAGTGGAGGGTTACAGATTATGTGGTATGCACTCCTTGCATGAATTTATCTATCTTAGCTTCCTCAAATTTAAGTTTTTTTCAGCATGTACTGCTGTTCTATTTCAGCTGTCTTCTCTTTTATCCTCAAGAGATTCAGCTCCCCCTCATATATTTTCTTTTTTAATTCTCTCTCTTCCTCTAAAATTGATAACCTGGCTTGCAATTCTTCATCGAACATTGCTGGCAAAGCTTTAACTGCAATGGGAAAGAAAGTGGAAATTAGTTACAGCCACCTGTCCATATAGATTTGCATACATGATTCTCATGATAATTAAAAGAAATGACAAGGTTTCATTATCATCTATTAATCCCACCAAGTAATGTAGAGGGAAGCTTTTCACACCAACCATACAAGAGCATTCTTCTTACCCTTTGGTTTACCTACCTCTTTTTCGAGATGGGATGCTTCCCTTGCTAGAACTATGTTGTTCCTGGTCTCTCCTGAGATTCCCTTCTGGCACTGTGGATTGGAAGATTAAATTGTAATCTGTTACTTTCACATATTATCAAATAGTTAAGTTCTTTTACTGTGCAGGTATGTAATCAATCAGCTTCAATGATGAATAACTTACATCTTTTCTGAGATGGGATGCTCTCTTTGGCATAAGTACTGGGGGTGGCCTCGACTTCATCAGGTGTAACTCCAGGCAGTGACGATGGCATTGTGCGTTGGGAAAGGTAGAAGGGATTGATAGGGGATACGTTCCCTGAGGAATGGTTGGAAGGAGAGGCAGTTGGTGGATAGGAACCGGGAGGAGAAGGAACTTTATTAATGGGAGGAAAGATGGTGAATTTCCTCATCAATATGAGGCACAATCGTCTCTATTTGGGCAGTAAATGGGTCTTCCACCTGCTTCATATATGGACCTCCCCCAGTGCCCATCCTCTGCCTCACCTCTTTTGTCTTCTCCTTCTTGAGGGAAGTCTTCATTTTCTCCCAACATCTATGTCAAAAATAACTTCATATTTATACATGCCTATCTACTTTATCTAAATCACGAATTAAAACCTTACCTTTATAATTGCTTCTCATCCCTCGTCGTTACTTCTCTATTACAGTTAAATTCCTTCTTCAAATCTCTCCATGCCGCCCTTTTCCTTTCGCATGTTGCTGCATCCGTCCTTTTGTTTTCTACGATGCCTTTAAACTTCTCCACTAGATCAATTAGAATTTTTTTTCCGCCAATGAAAATGCCACCGATCTTGAAGACATCGTGTCTATTAGCAATGATAACACAAAAACACAACGTTTGTGTGTGAAGTGGAAAAAACTGAATAGCGAAACCGGTTAGCCTCAATCTCGCCCAAAGAAAGGCTGTTATAATCATTTTAATTAATAATATCTCATAGATAGTATCAGTTGAAATTAATGGTGCGAGTGAAAATGTATTCATTCAGGATTCATCTCTGATTTATCTGTGACCGTGTAGAAAGTTGGTGAAAAGTCTCCTATATATTGTCTTATGAAGTCAATATTTCTATTGTTTGTGTCACAAGTTTCGGTATCTGCTTCATACACCTAATGCTCCTGAGGCAACATTTACTCTTGATTTCTTATTTAATCGACTTAAAGTTGACACAACCGGCGTTGATACGTTGCGTTATGCTAACTGATACATCGGTGTAGGTAATTTTTAAATTCAAAGTTATGACACGAGAACTCGGTTCGTGGAAGGTTTAAAATTTCACAAAATGTCCTTCTTCAAAAGACTTCTAAAGTATAATCACCTCTTCCCTCACTTTTTAAAAAATTACCAAAAGGACGCAAATTAAACATTCATGAACAGTTGGAAATATCATACCAGATACAATAAAGTAATTACAACCTCACAAACGTTAACCTGCCATTTCTATCTTGATTATAGTAATGCAGTTTCAACAACGGCTGCCTTAGTAAATTGTTGATACTTTATAATAAATTTAATAGTTTTGTTATAAATTGTAGATATTTCTTACTTATATACATTTCCTTTCTTGGACTGTTGTAAATGTCAATGACAGGAACATTGAGCTCAACAGAACCTTGGTTTAAACATGAAAATAAATACAGGTAGAGCTGAAAATGGAAGAGGAAAGACATGACACTGATTTTTACTGTCATGCAGAGCTTAAATGTTATTAGAATTTACAGTACCTATTCAAACTTTGCCATCAATACAAGATTTCATCTGAACCAAAACAAATTAGCAGAAAGGAATATTTAAAAAAACTGAATAACAAAACTGTTTTTTGGGAACGCTGTTGCCATATGTATCACGAGTTCGTCTCCTCGTCAGATGACTGTGGGGAGTCGTTCATAAATACCAATAGGTACCGCTCGCCTGGCAGCTTACTCACGAGGGGTTCGTTAGGTGTAGGGGAAGGAATCGACTATAAATACGGCCCTTAGAGATACACTGCTAGTCACGGGTTTGCTTGATAAATTCAGCGAAAGCGTAAATATGCTCCAATTTCAGCTAAGGTGATGTTTTCGGTGGCAGAGTAGGCCGAGAGCCAATGGATATCAATGAGACTCTAAGATACGAGTGTTTATGCACTTGATGTTCAACGCGTGCCAGTGGCGCAGCCAGGATTTACCAATTGGGGGGTCCAAGGCTGAGGAAACGAAAAAATGCCTACTTTACAGGGGCTAGAATATTCATGCCCGCTACTTACTACAATATATGCCAATTCTTTCAAAAATTAAATACATTGAAAACTAGAGGAGTTTAACGCTTATGTGGCCAACTTATTACACTTTGCAAGTTAGTAGTTTACATAGGCGAACAATTGGAAACTTATCATGAGTGTTGTTTGGATTTCTGGTTTGGATACGTCCAACATCAATTAAAAACTGTTTTTTTTTCCTATGCTGAAGTTTTTAGTGTTATAGATATAAACTTTTCGAGTCTTCGAGAGTTCTTTCTTCCTAGAGGTTGCAAAGTGTGGGAAGAAAAAAAATAATCACGGTTATTTGGCAAGCGATATATAACGTAACATCCACTCATTTGTTCCCCCACATTGGCGCGCCCATGCTTATTTCATTATCTTTCGTTATTTGACTATATCATCAGCAGATTTTGGAATTGAATTGAAATATCTCGTGCCAAGAAAACGCCATCAATTTATAAAAATAATGATATGAAGTTATATATACAGCTTATTGCACAAGGTTTGTATAAAAAACAAAAAATCATTTATATCAGATGAAATTTTCTGCCAGGCTTACAATTAAGCCTGATTTCGTTATTTATGTATTAGCTAAGTATTTCATTGAATGCGTCACATACCGAAAATTAAAAATAAGGCTGCATTAAAAAATACAGTAGACTCTTGATTTTAGTTGATATTATAATTGAACTTGCAGAAATAAAGTCACATACCAAGGTGCAAAAAAATGGAGACATCAATTTACAATTATTTAGACTAATTAATAGGTGATTTAACCAGATGAGAGCTGATGCTAACCCAGTCTTACGCACTGAGTGTTAAAAGAAAACAAATATTTTCCATGAAGGGAAACTTTGAATGGGCATTGCATGACCACGCGGTTAATAGGATAAGTTAAGAGATTCATGGGATTCTATCACCAGAGAAAAAAGTGGCTGCATCGAAAAGGAAGCTGAAGAATTAAATTCACAGTTTTAACAGTTTACCAAGTTTAATTCAAGTCATCAAGTCACAGTACCGATAAATATGAGCGTAACTTACGCGCACAATACCTTTCAGCTGACTGATTTGCTTCCAAAATGGTATATTATTAATAATATCATCGCAAATAAATGTTTAGTGATATCTTGTATTTCTCCAATACTTTTTCAAATTTCTACGGAAATTCGGTTAGCGAAAAATGTTCGTAAATATACATCATATTAACAGGCAATCATAAAATAAAGATCAGTTTATTCTCTATCATCCCGAGTAATGAAGAGTCTACTGTGTGCAGACTTTTAATCGTCTAGAATACTTAATAAAGGAACAAGTAGCTTTGCAATTGTCGCTAAACTCGTCTTGAGATGTGCCCTCTGATTACAGCTCTAAAATAAGAAAATCCTAATTTATGCATCTAATAATGGTTATTTCACAAAAAAAATAACCATCAATTCACGTTTTTCTCCGATAGCGGCCTCGAGCTGTAAGCGGACTGTGAAGAGAATCCAAACTTAACTATCCTTCGAACTGTTGTGAATCTCTCAAAAACACACCTCACGAGCCTAGCTTTGCATTCACACCCTTGAAACAGTCACAAGCAAAAGATCTAACTGAGCGTTTTATCAATCTGTTTTTTCATCGATCATGTCCCAAAAAACATTATTTATAATGTTTGTGACGTAAAAGATAATAATATATTTATTAATCACTCATCTACCAAGTTTAGATGGAATATAGAGTTCGAAATTACTGTCGTAGATAAATATTTACATCTTATATATGGAGAAAGTCATGTGCTGGCCACATCAGATTTTTTACTCTTTAATTACTGTAATTATTTAGATTTAATGGAGATTTGCCACATTCAAATTCTTGAAATCCCCGCCTATGGATCTCCTGATAATGCAGCGTTGCCACAACTCACCGGATAATTTGTATAGAAAACATAGAACACCTTAATTTTCATCGTAGAGCGTAGATCAAAAGACGCATGTACTAGTCTTAAGACGAAGGATACGACGGAGATATCAAATTGTTGTATATTGCAATTATTTATAACTTTTCAAATCGTACTGCACGCCTTTGTTTACCTTTCGGTTTGAAAAATCCCGATGCCTGCTGATAAGCCGAGGTTCTTTATCAGCTCTGAGCTCGAGTCGTGGGAAAAAAACTGTGATAAAGCAGCAAGAACGGCGCCTAGGGATGGATTTTTAAAAAACCTCACTTAACTACC
Source organism: Sympetrum striolatum (assembly GCA_947579665.1). Lineage (NCBI taxonomy): Eukaryota > Metazoa > Arthropoda > Insecta > Odonata > Libellulidae > Sympetrum > Sympetrum striolatum. The sequence goes on from CANPUZ010000025.1 coordinate 395,177, forward strand.
ATTAACCATTAAAAATTGATAATTTTCACTATACGTTTTTCTTTAACTAGTATAACACTAACGTCAAGGGTTTGTCGACTAACCATCTGTTATTCCAAGAGTGAATGGAATATATAGTAGAATCACTTTTCACAAGGAAAGAAGTTCTATTTCACTTTTCGTTAAGTATAAGAGCCACTTAACGTTGACTTGTTCTAATCGCTATTATCGAGCAGTAAAAGCGAAACAATTTACAGGATCCGACAATGAATACATTGTTTATAAACTCCTTGACAACGGACCTGTATCCCAAACAATGCTTTGCTAAGCAGTCTGATCCACGAATCATTAAATTAAAGTTGTTTTCAATTCATTAATTCATCTCTTCTTTAAAACAAATATCGTAAAATCTTATATTATAGATTATATTGTTTTTTCCCCTCTATTTTCTGTGTAACGCTTACAATTCTCTCTCAACTCTCTCTTTGTAGTCGCTGAAATAACGCTCTTTATCGATTTGGGATCACGTGACTTGAGAGTGAATCGTGTAGTTTTCAAGAGACTAACTAGTGTTTGTGTAAACTAGTGTTTGACTTTGGCTGCAGTTTAACTTATTTTTACTTTCTCCATATACGTAGTATAAAGTATTGTATTCGCAAAAAAATTCGACCTCCAGATTTCAACGGAAATAGATGTGCCGGGGCCCATAGAGTTCGTTTTCGCTATTTTCCCGAACATGTCTGTCTGTGTGTGTGTTTCTATGGTAAAAAAAGGTTGTGGGCGCTCTATCTTAAAAAGTGATTATCCGATCATTTCCAAAATTCATATTTAGTATTTTCCTAACAATTTAAGAGTTGATTAGTTTTTGGTGTATAACGCTAGCATCTGGTGCTTTCCCGGCGAAGGTGCTGTAGGAAGTTTTCTCGGGTTTCCAACCGGATCACAGACAGGAACGGGTCTGGTTCCTGTCTGTAACCCGGTTGGTAAACCCGAGAAAACTTCCTGTATATTTATTGCTTAGATCTAATCTTCGTTCAGTAGATCGTATTCGGCCTTTCTTAATAAAGAGACTTCTTTATTCTTAAATTCGAAGCAAGTAAAAGAGTGGTCACGTTTTCGAATCGAAATTGTCTGAATTTTCCCAAAATAACTTTAAATATCGTTAAATGTTACCCATAACAATACTTTATTAAACAGGCTATCCGCCTGACGATTAATGCAATTGCCAATTAGTTTTTCCAACAGGAATGAAAAATTGAAAGATTTATGGCAAGTCTTAGTAAATAGACGATTTTATTTATTGTTAACCAAATTTAATTTAGGAAATATCCTTACCTTAGAAGAGAAATACTTGCATAGCCATTTCTGACAGTATCCGAATTTCCGAATACATAAAAAAATCAAGTGTCCCTGTGAATATTGCTTATAAATAAATTGAATTAGTAAACAAACGCAAACTTATGTTATTTGCAATACTCCAATTAGTAAGGAGTGCTGATGAAAATTTTAAACAGCCGAATTCGATATGCGAATATTGATTAACTTGCATCGAGAGCGTAACAGTAAATTGCCTAATTAGTAACAGAGAAATGAAAGCACATCAATCTCATTTTTTAATTCAATCGACGACCGGTTTCAGCTACAAGCTATCATCAGGTCAATGATGATTAAAGTTTTATTGTGGAAATTACAAAGTTTGTTTATCATTTCTAATGTCGTTCCACGAAGTATGGCCAGAGAACTTAGATTTTACTCATTTTCTACATCAGATAACGAGTCTCACTCATAGTACTAGAGGAGGACCATAGTACCAAGGAGGAAGGTGGAGCCCATGATATTGAACTTATTTACGGAATCTTTGAGCTTTTTCGAAACCCGTATTTTTACTAACAGTTAAGGTTTTGTCTCTTCAGGTTAAAACAATTGTTCTGTGTCTTGTTTTTCATCAGGCGCATCTCAGCGCACCCACGACACGTATCGTAAACAACTCACTCAAACGCGATTCATCTTTTGAGTTGTCAAGGGAACGCTTCGTCAAGTTTCCGGTGAATTACTTTTTGAACCTAAGATATAGGAGAGATCACCATAAAAACTAAAATATGAGAATATCTAAGCGCCAATAAGAAAGACCATCTGACACTTAAAATTACTCTTACGAAATAAAAATGTGCAATTGACAGATTTACTACTTTTAAAAATCTAGTTAATTCCAGAAGATATTAAAATGACACTGAAGAATTTCAACCGAGACATCAGGCATAGAGTCACCAATATCACAATTCCTATTTTTTTCAAGTAATATCCAGAACTTTCTTACGTAATTTAACCTCAAACTGAAAATGTAGAATATGAGAGGGAAATAACTTGGTTGTAATCGGGTACTGTTGGAGTGAGGATAATTAGTAAAAATCTGATATGGCCAGCACATGACTTTCTCCATATATAAGATGTAAATATTTATCTACGACAGTAATTTCGAACTCTATCTTCCATCTAAACTTGGTAGATGAGTGATTAATACATGTATTATTATCTTTGACGTCAAAAACATTATAAATAACGTTTTTCGGGACATGATTGATGAAAAACGATGAAATTGGCCTTTCGCTCATAGAGACCAGAGCGCCCACTAAGTACATAATCAGCCACTTCCGGTTTATCAGTTTTTCATGAATAACTCCTAGAAAATCAGTGATAAAAAAATATGTTTCAACAAAAGTTATAGTAAATATCATTTTCTAAAACGTTTAAAAATAAGAGTATATACCTAAATATCATATTAATGGATATATTTTGAAAACCGGAAATGAGCTTTGAAGAATGAAGCTCAACTTCCGCTTAACCGATTTACTCCAAAAACTAATCAACTCTAACAAAACCAACCAAAGTACTACATATGAAATTTGGTGTTGATACAATTTGAATGGTTTTCATGTTAGAGTGCCCACAAAGAATCCTAATCATTTACTTCCGTTTTATCGGTATTTCACGAATAACTCCTAATCAACCGGTAATACAAAAATATGTTAAATACAAAAGTTATAGTAAATTACATTATCTAAAACTTTTATAATTAATACAATATACGTATATATCATATTTATGGAGATATTTTGAAAACCGGAAATGAGCTTTGATGAATGAAGCTCGACTTCCGCTTAACCGATTTACTCCAAAAACTAATCAACTCTGACAGTGCACACCACAATGCTATATATGAAGTTTGGTATTGATACGACTATTAGTTTGTACGTTAGAGCGACCACAAGCACTGACACACATACATACACACTCAAATACATACACACACATCATTCCGAAAATGGTGAAAACGTGCTCTGGGGACCCCAAAACGTGTATTTCCCTTGAAATCTCAAAGTCGATTTTTTTCATGAAAACAATACTTTCTCTTTACTACGTATATGTAGAAAGTAAAAATCTTTACTTTTATCGTGGAGACTGCTATATTATAAAATTTAAATTCCTCTGCTGCATGATCAAACCATTAAAATTATTGCATTGTGAACAGAGGAAAAATTCGGACGCGGCAGTTACGGAACAATAGGTTTAAAATCTCCAATAGTTGTTTTTGTCGGTGTTCCTCCTCTCCCGGTATTCCGAGAAAACAAAACACCGCACTTTTTGAGAGCACTCAATGCGTATTTCGAATGCTATAAATTCATATTCAGAAGACTACGTGTGGGGCAATTAACTATCCTCGTTTACCACCTGAATTATGCATTATATTATATTCGTGTCTAATGATTGGATTATGTTTGTATAGCCTATATATAGGATACTAATTCACAGGCTAAACCACAAGCGTCATTGACTTCAAATTTTTACCACGTATTGGCCATAACGTACAACCGCCAGAACAGTGCGATTTTGAACCTCAGTGTCATGGGTTCGATTCCAGAGGGCCCCAAAGTCCCGATTTTTTTCCATTTAAATGCATTGCTTCGATTTTCTGGAATTTTTAAAAAATACTTCCCGGAAAGGTAGAGAATCAAAAATCTAGGAGCCTAAATTTATAGTCATTATATTTGGACAATATAAATGACTTTTACGGAAAATATCCTGGGTTCGATGCTAGAATGATGCAAATATCTGGCCTTTAAAATATATATAGGAGTAGTTTTTCATTATTTTTTTGATGCACATATCGAAATGATAGGAAGTTCGTGCTTTGCTGGAAGATGTATGGTAAGAATTGGTTTGAGAAAAAAGAAATTCATAAGACCGTACTATTCCTGGGTTGGATGCCAGAGCACATTTACTTTTCTCTCATAAGGAATATAAGGGAGAAGTAGGACATCGTTCGAGGCAGTTGCAGCCAATATTTCTGCTTGAATTTTCACATATAGTTAGAGAAGGTTATATTCTGTTGTGCTGCATAGTAAGTTCAGCAGGAAGATCCGGGTTCGAAGCCAGACGATTAAATTGCAGCCAATTTTAAGAATATTTTCAATCCTTTTTTTTTTCTTTTGTGGACCGTCCCGATATGACGCCGATATGAAATTAGTGTTGTCGGTCTGCTTGCAGTATGCAAGCTACATTTTGCTCGTATTATTAAATATTCAGGTGTATTTTATCCTAATTCTCGCTATTTCGAATCTTAAATAATATGACCAGAATTAGATTACATATTCAAAAACCTTTATTTTCGATATCGTACGACTATTCTTTGTTCTTTAATTTTACAAAATAAGTAAAGCCTGCAACTGATAAAAATTGGCTTGGCTTTTTGATAAGGTTAATTTCTCCTTCCTAGCAAAACCAAACACAGCTGCCAAATAATCACAGCATATGTGTGAGATGCGAGTGAATAGGAGAGGGTATCTTGAGTATCATCTATAGACTCCGGAGCCGCTAACAGAAGGGTCGGCTACAATTGTCATATATCTCTATGTCAATTCCGCCACCCATATCTTAGAACAACAAAAAGGACGAAAACATGAGTTTTTTTACGGTTAAAATTAAAATACAGACTCATTTCATTAAAATGAACAATTTTCTTAACTCTACTTCCATTTTGTCAACTGGAAATGTCAAAATCCTATATAAAACTCTTTCCACATGAGTATTTTATACAACTAGCAAGAATTAAACATGAAAAATGATACTATTAGACTTAACATCACCGAAAATACAGCGAAAGTGGATTTGGGGATTCAATGGCGCCGCACCGCACATCGGTTACGAAAAATCAACCGCAATCCCAGGGTAGCGGGTGAATCAAACAGCTTCTTCAGATTGATGATGGGATGGATTAACCAATATCAACATGCTTTTAGAAAGGGTTTTTACTGCGAATCGCAGATGTTAGGATTGCAACACGATTTAGTTAATGCTCAGGAAATGGGAGAACAGGTCGATGCAGCAGTAATAGATTTAGCAAAAGCGTTTGACGTTGTTGACCATGAAATTTTATTACATAAGTGAGCACAATGAACTCAGATCCAAGAGTAATAAGATGGATAGATTCTTTAATCAAAAGTAGGAAATGTTGTGTGGCTCATTCGAAATTTGTCGCCGTATCCATCGCGTACTTTCTCTCCTCCCGCAATTCCATTCTAGCAGTTTCTAGAACTCCCTCGAACTTCCCCTCCCCCTCGGTTCGCGAATATAAAAGCAGGCTTGCTCAAGGTCGAGTTAATTAGTGTTCCCATCGCATTGACGAGCAACACATGGTGACAGCGGTTAGAACGAAACATGCCGCAGACTTCAGAGCAGCAGGCTTCGGCAACGGCCTCATCGCGCGGTGCATCGGCAGCAGCGACGCAGCGCTTCCACGCCATCCAGCTTCAACCGCCGGACAGATTTAGCTTTCGGTCGGAGGAGTGGACGAAATGGAGCACGCGATGGGAACGGTATCGCCGCGGCAGTGGTCTAATTGCGCAGCCCGACGAGGAGCAAGTAAACCAATTACTCTACATTATGGGCGATAAGGCAGAAGATCTTATCTTAGCCTTCAACTTGTCGGAGGAAGACGCGAGGACGTATGACACATTAAAGCGAAGGTTCGACGAGTACTTCGGCGTCCGAGTGAACGTGGTGCTGGAGCGAGCCCGTTTTAACCAGCGACAGCAGGGAGAGACGGAGACAATCGACGACTATTTGCGAGAGTTGCATCGCCTGGCGGAGACTTGCAATTACGGGGCAATGAAAGAGGAGATGATCCGGGACCGACTCGTCATTGGCATGAAAGACAAAAAACTCGCGGAAGCCCTGCAGCTCGACCCGGACCTTACCTTGAGCAAAGCGGCCACCAAAGCGCGGCAGCGTGAGGAGGTTAGAAGACAGCGACAGCTGATTGGCCAAGCACCAGGGGTGAGCGGCGACTCGGCAGAGTTGGAGGTGCAGCGCGTGGAGCGAGGAGGGCAGCGTACCCGGCCGAAGACGTTCAAAAGGAATAAGAAAGAAGCGGCCGCATCGTCATCGGGCCAGAGGCAGGGCAACTTGCGATGCAGTCTTTGCGGCCGGATGCCGCAGCACGCCTATTCGGAGTGTCCTGCCAAGAAGTCCACCTGCAATTCCTGTAAGAGGCGCGGCCATTGGGCGGCCGTCTGCAAGTCCGTACGGGTGGTGCAGTCGCACAGAAAGGACAATGCAGAGGACGATGGATTGTTCCTGGGCAGCGTGCAGACGACAGTCTCGAGCGACGAGGAGCATGCTATAGATGACAACACGGCCTTCTTCCTGGGGCGCGTTCAAACAATCGGCGTGCGGCGGAAGCGGAGACCTCCGTGGGAAGTAGCTGTGCACGTCGAAGGGCGTACGATACCCTTCCAGTTGGATTGCGGCGCCGACGTGACGGTGCTCTCGAAAGAGGATTTCGGAAAGTACTTCCGGAAGACAGCAATACGACCATCCTGCGAAACGCTACGAGGAGTCGGCAATCGGCTACTCACAGTCGTGGGGGAGGTGCCGATCATCGCGGAATGGAATAACCATAGAGCGGAAGACGTTATTTACGTGGTGAAGGAGAAAACACCACCCCTACTGGGTCGGCCGGCTATCGAAGATCTTCAGATTTTCAAATGGAATCCGGGCGCGAACATTGCCGCGACAGTGGCAGGCATCACCGTAACGTCGACGGAACCCGAACACGAATTCTGTGAAGTCTTCAGAGGCCTGGGCTGCATCAACAAGGATCGGCCATACAAGATACGTTTGAAGGAGGGAGCCGAGCCGTACGCTGTGGCGGCACCGCGACGCGTTCCGCTGCCGCTACGCGATCAAGTCCGCCAGGAATTACAGAGAATGCAACAGTACGGCGTCATCTCTCCGGTGGATGAGGCTTCCGACTGGTGTGCACCCATGGTGGTTGTCGCCAAACCGGCAGGGGGAGTGCGGATATGCGTAGATTTTACGCAACTCAACGGCAGCGTCGTGAGGGAGCGATTTATGATGACCACGGTAGAAGAAGCGTTGGCACAACTGGCAGGCGCTAAGTGGTTTTCACTCCTCGACGCCAACAAAGGCTACTATCAGGTGGCGCTGGACGCGAAATCCCGGAATCTGACAACATTTATCACACCGTTTGGGCGGTACGCCTTCAACCGTCTTCCCATGGGCTTGTCATCCGCAGGAGAACATTTCCAGAAACGAGTCAGCGAAATTCTCTCAGGCTTGGAGGGGGTCGTGAATCTCGTGGATGACATCATGGTGCACGGCAGAACCAGGGAAGAGCACGACAAGAGGCTTCGCGACGTGCTGACGAGACTCGCAGGCAGTGAAGTCACCCTGAATAGAGAAAAGTGCAGAATCCGCCAGCAACGGGTGAAGTTTCTGGGGTACATCGTATCGGCAGAGAAAGGGGTCGAAGCAGATCCTGACAAGATCGCAGCAATTGTGAAAATGGCCAAACCGAGCAACGTCACAGAGGTCAAGAGGCTGCTCGGGATGGTGCATTATCAACTGAAATTCGTGGACCATCTTTCCACGCTTACTCAGCCACTGCGTGACCTGCTCAAAGCAGATACCGAGTTTGTATGGACGGCAGCGCATGACAGAGCCTTCGAGGAGATGAAGAAAAGATTAATAAGGGCACCAGCCCTTGCCTTCTTCGATCCCAGGCGGCGTCTGAGGATTTCCGCCGACGCATCGGCTTACGGCTTGGGGGCGGTATTAGAACAATTCTACCCGGCAGGAGAGACCAAAACCAACATGTGGAGGCCAGTATATTATGCATCGAGGACACTCACATCAACGGAGCAGAGGTATGCCCAGATAGAAAAGGAAGGCTTGGCACTAACCTGGGCTTGCGAAAAGTTTTCGCAGTTTATCATTGGAGCGCCGGACTTAACGATTCGCACGGACCATAAACCTCTTGTTTCACTGTTTGGCACCAAACCAATCAGCGAGTTGTCTCCACGCCTGCAACGACTGCGCATGCGATTAATGCAATTTACATATAAAATCGAACATGTTGCAGGAAAAGCCATGGTGTCGGCAGATACCCTATCAAGAGCCCCGCTGCAGGCCGAGGCATCGGGCGAGGGGAGAGATATTCTGCACGACAGCGAGGTGGAGTTTTTCGCCAGGAGTGTCATCCAGGAAATTCCAGCCTCCGATGTCACTCTGCAGAGCATACGAGATGCTCAAAGCGTGGACAGGACAACGCAAGCATTGCTACGGTTCGTCAGGCAGGGATGGCCACATCCGCGAGATATAACCGGAAATCTGCGGCCATTCCACGACAAACGGGGTGTCTTGGCAGAGGTCGGCGGACTCCTTCTTCATGGTTCACGTATCTATGTCCCAGAGAGCATGCAGAAGGACATCCTGGACCGGATTCACCGAGGTCACCTCGGACAGACTAAATGCCTTGGGCGGGCTAAAATCAGCGTATGGTGGCCGGGGGTCGAAGATGACGTGAGAAATTTCTGCGCGGACTGCCAGGTGTGCCGCGAGCATGAACCACAACCCGTGGAGCCATTGATACCTACCCGTCCACCAGAGCGCCCTTGGCAAAGGGTAGCCGCAGACCTGTGTGAGAGGAAGGGTCACCGATACCTGGTGATAATAGATGCCTTTTCCCGATACCCGGAGGTCGCCAGATTGGGCACCACAACTGCTGCTGCCGTGATAACCAAAATGAAGGAGATATTTGCAAGGCACGGAATTCCCGAGGAACTGAGAAGTGATGGCGGTCCCCAGTTCTCGGCAGCAGAGTTCCGCCAATTTGCAGTGGAATACGGATTCCGCCATACCATCAGCAGCCCAGGATTCGCACAAAGCAATGGACAGGCAGAAGCGGGAGTGAAAATCGTAAAAACAATTATCGAGAAAGAGGTGGACCCCTACCTTGGCCTACTCGCATACAGAACGGCACCGCTAGAGACGGGTGCCAGTCCTGCAGAACTGCTGATGGGTCGCAGATTACGCACCACGATCCCGTGTACTCCACAGTCGTTGGAGCCAAGATTGCAAGACTTAGCGAGCCATCGGCGGAAGCTGTGGCAGAGGAAGAAGCGGGATAAAGCCCACTTTGACCGTCGCCACCGTGCCCGAGAGCTGGACCCCGTTCAACCAGGCGAACTGGTCTGGATAAGGGACAAAGGAGCATATGGCACAGTTGTAAAACAACGGTCGGAGCCCCGGTCGTACGAGGTGCGATGGAAAGATGGCATCCTCCGCCGCAACCGGGCCTTCCTAGTGCCTGCGAGAAGACATCGACAAAAGGACGACGACTTGGATCCACTGCTAATAGATGAACTGAGCCTCCCAGACGAATGGGTTCCAGGAGCTGGCATCGGTCGACAAGGCGACCCGCCGCAACCAGGCAATGCCTACCCGGCAGGACAGACGACCCGGAGCGGACGTCCAGTGAAACCACCAAGAAGACTAACTTACGATTTTAATTTTGATTCGAGCAATTGAGTTGTTAATTTGGTCGTAGGCCACAGGAAGATATTTTAATTTCGATTCAATCAATTGAGTTGTTAAATTGGTAGTAGGTCACAGAAAGATATTTAGTTGTTATTAATTTACTTTTTATTTAAACAAGGGGGGATGTTGTGTGGCTCATTCGAAATTTGTCGCCGTATCCATCGCGTACTTTCTCTCCTCCCGCAATTCCATTCTAGCAGTTTCTAGAATTCCCTCGAACTTCCCCTCCCCCTCGGTTCGCGAATATAAAAGCAGGCTTGCTCAAGGTCGAGTTAATTAGTGTTCCCATCGCATTGACGAGCAACACAGGAAACAGAGAATAAAAATTGAAAATAAGCTATCCGATGAAATCACAGTAACATCAGGCGTAGCTCAAGGTAGCGTGCTGGGGCCTTTACTCTTCTTGATATTTATTAATGACTTACCAGCGGGAATAAAATCAAAAATTCGTTTATTTGCAGACGAATGTATTATATATAGGAATATAAAAAACGAGAACGATACTAGGGGATTCAATAGGATTTAACTGCCTTAAATAGCTGGGTTTCGTCTAATAAATTAGAATTTAATACAAATAAAAGTAAAACCATCAGTTTCAATGGAAGTAAATATCAACACGCATATCATCTTGGGGGAGAAATTCTGCCTAGTGAGCATGCGATGAAATACTTAGGTTTAACATTCAGTAGGGACTTGAAATGGAACGAACACATAGAGCGAATAATTTTGAAAGCCAACAAAGTATTAAACTTCCTAATGCGTACTCTTAGTAAATCAAATAAGAATGTTAAAGAGGCTGCGTACAAATCATTTGTTAGGCCAATCTTGGAGTACGGGGAATGCCTATGGGATTGGAATGAGGTTGGTTTAAAGCGAATGATAAAAAAGGTACAGAGAAAGGCAGCAGTATCCGTCTTAGGCAGATATCAAGGCTTGATAGTGTTACTCAGATGCTAAAAGAATTAGGTTGGGAAAGTTTAGAGCAGCGGAGATTAAAGAAAAGGCTAGCTATTTTTTAAAGTATACACAAGAGTTAAATCTTTGGAGGAATTACCAAACAATGACACTATGGCAACATTTCATGGCAGAAAAGGCCATAGACATAAAGTTAAATCAATAAAAGAGAGGACAAACATCAGTAAATTCTCTTTTCTAAATCGTGCTGTTAAGGATTGGAATGATTTGCCTGTAGGAGTCTTGGAGCGCTTCCCAAAACATCATATGGAGTTTTTGAAAATATTAAGGATGATTGAGATTGACGTTGGCGAGTACAAGTGGGTACAATTTGATAATTATTTGGAATGTTAAATTTTCTCTGAATTATTTTCATTTATACCAATCGTAAATTTCGCTGTTTCCTCGATGGGATTGCTCGAAACATCGACAATTGTGCAGAATTGTTTTTCCTTTGCAATAATTATATTTACTTACGGTACTAAATTATATTCATCTAAAACTGCTGAAATATATTACATCTTATTTATCGCGTTTCATAACTCGTAGTTGGACACGAACAAATGAATGGGAACGGCGCATCAGCACATGCCAATAAACCATTTAATATAGCATTGAAAGAAGTTATACTCAGAGACATTTAAAATATCCAATACCATTATTTTGATTAAAAAGGCTCGGCTCATCTTCAAATATTAACACCGTGTTATTATTTCTTCCCACCATCGATATCTTTACTACCATTTCCACTTCCATTACCGATACATGATATTTGGGATTGTAAATATTTTCACATGAATAATTTCTCATTTAATTGAAAGACTTCAAATCATCAATCACATTACATCATTAATATCGTACCCACCTTAGGTTATGATTCTCTATCGTCGAATACCCCTCACAAGAATAAGAGAACAAAGAACATTTTCTTTGCAAAGAATGCACATTTCTATAGGAATTCCGTTAGTTCGGTGTCTTTATTTTCCTTGGTTTATCCCCGAGTAGATGTAGCACTTACAATTGCACCACTTTTACACTTATTTAAGGAAATCACAAAATGAAGAGCTTTGCTTCAAGTGTAGGCATACGTTTTTCCTACGAGGGATATCTGAGTGCATTCCAACGTCGAACTGGTTGCACACGAACTGTAGAAGATAATCCAGAGAGTACCAACATCTTGATCACTTATATTAAACACACATAACATCGATATATTAATACATAGAGGTTTAAAATCTATCACGTTTAGAAAGCCATTCCACAATCTACCCCAACACGAGCACGAGGCGTTTACTTGGCCTCCTTCCGCTTTCGGAATTTCGTTTGTCAAGAAAAGTCTGAATCTCGCCAGACGAGTTTTGAGTACTCTGTTGTGACTTCTCGTTTCTTTCCTCAAAGTCTTTCTACCAGAACCAGCTACGTGTTTTCACGGATGTTAAATGCACACAGAAGAAATCAGAAGAATATACTTGCCTCTGAATATGCGAAGTAAGTAATTTTGGTGTAATATTGAGCCTTAAATATCATGATATATTTGTATGTTTGCGTCACGTAATTGTGATTTCTTCTATTTCACGATTGCAAGTTGTTAGTGAGAATAAATCCTTTGGAATTCTAGTACTCCTCATCGAATCATCGAGGCAATATGTAAATCAAGTGCGATGTACATGTTTGAGTACACCTACACTTATTAACATATGTTTGATCGTATAATCGGTATTACCTTTTCCCACTTCTTTACTTTCACTCGATTTTAGCTGCGAAGAAACTCAATTAAATTCATGGAAGTGAATAGTAGGAATATACTTTCAAATCGTTTTAATTACAATTCCGAATGAAGCATTATAAAAAGATGAATGATAGTACATATAACACTCGATGAGTTCCACATTCTTACCTCTAGTGCTTGTCAAAGATTAGCTGTAAGTGTCAGATAAAGTAGATTGTCAAAGTATTGGAGTGGACCCCTTCTTTAAGATTTAAAAAATATTACTCTAAATATTGCCTCAGCGACTGCGAATTTGTCTCTGACGAATGCAAGAATACTAAACTATATGATGTCCAACACACAATAGTGAAAAAGAAGAAATCACATTCACATTTCACGAACTTACGAATCGATCAAAATATTGATGTTTTAGTCATCATACCGAAGTCAGATATCCTTCGAGAAGTAAGAGGAATGCTAATTCTTCTGATGACATCAGTATGCTAATCACATCGACAAGAAAACTCGGCTGGTTCTTTTAGAAAGGCTTAACGACAGCCATTGAAAGAAGAGAAACAAGAGGTATTCGTGTAAACACATTACTCACAGCACGTCAAACGTTATTCATACTTTACATGACAAACGACATTCCGAACGCGCGGTAAACAGCCTCGTAAACGCTCCGTGCTTGTGTCGAGGAATTGTGTGACCATTTAGACGTGAGTTTCAAAGCTCCTATAGTTATGTTTCGATGTTGAGTGTGTTTTTTCGAGTGATCGAGGATGAGAAACTCTTTGCATTATCCTCTACTGTAAGTGTGCGACCAATTGGACGTTTAGACAGCACGGTTTAGAGAAGAGAATTTACTGATGTTTGTTCTCTCTTTTATTGATTAAACTTTATGTCTATGGTCTTTTCTAACATGAAATTTTGCCATAGTGACATTGTTTAGTAATTCCTCCAACGATTTAACTCTTGTGTATACTTTAAAAAATAGCTAGCCTTTTCTTTAATCTCCGCTGCTCTAAACTTTCCCAACCTAATTCTTTTAGCATCTGAGTAACACTATCAAGCCTTGATATCTGCCTAAGACGAATACTGCTGCCTTTCTCTGTACCTTTTTATCATTCGCTTTAAACTAACCTCATTCGAATCCCATAGGCATTCCCCGTATTCCAAGATTGGCCTTCTGTCTGTCAGACTTCTGATCTCAATTCTGAGCAGCCATTTATGATTATCGCGTAATTAACCAGTTCAGCAACAACTTGTCGAAATTCTGAAATTATTTCGGACGAAGGATTCGGAGGAAGACTTTTTGCTCCAGAGGAATATATTTATTTCCCTGTATCGAAAATGTACGAAGCGAGATGTTCATGAGAAATGTGGATATTATTATCTGAGTCCCTCGGATGCATCCAACGGTAATATAGCCAAGAATCAGCTAAAATTTAAATAATAAAATCTTGTAAAGAAAACGTTCTCAATGAATAAATATAAAAGTTAATCAAATTGTCATAGTATGTATGAAAATAATTGTAAACTTGAGTTAAATCAGCAAACAGGCGTAAAACCGCCCTTCAGCATTCCCACTTCTATAAAACAAATAAAATCACGATCATCACATTTCACTGTTAATTACAATTTTAAGAGGAAAATAGTTTTTCCCTTTCCATCTTTGGAACTTCGCTGTTATTCCGAATTTTATATTATTATCTAAACACCACAACTGGTGTTGTTCGAATCTCGAGGTTTTTTGATTTACATAAAAATGTTCTGACAGCTGGATGGACTGCAAAGACATACTACGGACAGTCCAAAGTGATTTTCCAAGATCGATTTCGACTGGACATGAGACATGCTGCAAGGGATTCCGTAAGGTACACAATTTGTGCAATGGGGTAAATTGATTGGTAGAAATTAAAAAAAATGTTTAATTAAAATGGATTTGAGTACCACCTAATTTATATGACTAAATAATTATATAAATAAATATAGCTTAGTGGTTTGCTAAATATTAATGCTATGCTAACACATTAAAGCGAAAAATATTTTAATGCGTACGTAAAATGGGTTTGATGGAGAAAGAGACTTTGAGTCTCAATCTCGCACAAATGAAGAAGATTATGAAAAGGAATCACCAGGAAAAAATCTGATGTGGCCAGCACATGACTTTCTCCATATATAAGATGTAAATATTTATCTACGACAGTATTTTCGAACTTTATATTCCATCTAAACATGGAGGATGAGTGATTAATTTATATATTATTATCTTTGACGTCACAAACATTATAAATTAAGTTTTTCGGGACATAATCGATGAAAAAAGATGAAATTGGCCTATCGCCCACAAATTACATAATCAGCAACTTCCGGTTTATCAGTATTTCCTGAATAACTCCTAAACAATCAGCGATAAAAAAATATGTTTCAAACAAAAGTTATAGTAAATTTTGTTTTCTAAAACTTTTTAAAGTAATACAATATAAGTATATTTCATATTTATGGAGATATTTTGAAAACCGGAAATGAGCTTTGATGAATGAAGCTCGACTTCCGGTATACCGATTTACTCCAAAACCTAATCAACTCTGACAGCACACACCACAGTACTATATATAAAGTTTGGTATTGATACCATCAATAGTTTTCACGTTAGAGCGCCCACAAGCACAGACACACATACACACACACACACACACACACACACACAGACATTATTCCGAAAATGGTCAAAACGTGTTCTAGGGACCCCGAAACATGTATTTCCGTTGAAATCTCGAATTCGAATTTTTTCATGAAAACAATACTTTCTCTATACTTCGTATTTGGAGAAAGTAAAAAGAGTTTAAGTTAGATTTATATCTGTAAAGCCATCGTCTTAAGAGGCCATTCGAACCTCAACGCACATGTTTTTATTTAAATGCAAACAATTATTCATGAAACCTTGCATTAGTTCATATACACGGCCGCGGGTGGCGGAGTGGCCAGCGCACTAGTTCACCTAAAAATATATATATCCAGTACATCCCTACTTAGGAAAAAATAAGAAATAAAGAAATTAAAATTACGTGATTCTTTTTTATATTTGTGTTTATGATTTCGTATTATTTTAGAGAAATTATTTTATTAATTATGCCTTATATAGATAATTGTGCGACGAATATAAGCCGTTAATGAATTATAAGGAACATAAACGATAACACGAATATGTAGAAAGCAAAATCCCTGAGACACGAAATAATTAAAACTCAAAATACCTCGAATCGCAGTTTATAAAAAGTACGTTGATAATAAAATTAATAAATGTTAAAATGCTATATCTGTGGTTCCGAAAGTCTTCGCGCTGATCACTCCTAGGTTTCCCAGCCCAGGTACGCCAACGACAGCAGATTTCTGATTTGCTCCTTCCGTAGGTGATAGGCAGGGAGGGGGGTAGGAAGTGGAGTGACTGACAATTCCGACGTGACCGCAATACATTCACTCACACACGTAACTAAAGTCTGGGGATTTTAAATTGTTCCTGCCAGGAGGGGCAACAAACACACAAAGAAACACAGTCTATGAAAAAGAAACAATAGAATATCCACACGTTTATCTAGTCCTCTCGATATTCTATGAGCATCATTCACATCACATCACAAATGCCCTATACTACAACAACAACAAAAAAAATAGAAAACGATAACCCTAAAAATACAAAATAATCATCCTGCAGCATACACTAAGCACTTGATATCTCTACATTGATTAATACCTAAAACACTTAATAAGATCCCTACAGCTACACAGTTTTATAGTTCGGTGCACTCAGCACGTCGACTAGGCCAGCCAATCGGCGACGCCGCTGAATTATGCGCCGCTTTTTACTATGCTGTTTACGGCCTAGCCCCTTAGTTTGTCCGGCCTGGTTCTCCGAGGAGAACAAGGCCTTCCGCACTGTATTACTCCCACCTGCTGATCCTCGGGCCGGGAGAGGATGATATCCCGCCCCGGTGTGGCCGGTAACCCTACTGCTGGTGGTATGGTAGGCAGATCCGCCGCGCCCGTGGCTGGCTTCTCCGCAGTAGGTGGCGACGACGGGTAGCCTGCCTCTCTCTGCCTTAGGGTGAAGGATGATCCCACATCCCATGGTATCTCCTTCCCCGGTGTAGGCGGTAGCCCGATCTGACGACAGCTTATCGCCAGTTCCTCCTCCGCCTTCTCAGGCCAAAAGTTCTCGTCCGCGGCATCAATCTCGCGAACATGCGACTCTTTGCCGCGGATCATTGTCTTTCCCGTAAACAATTCGACACCGATTTCGTTCCCCTTTTTGAGAGTCTGTTCACTTGCCCTCGTATTACAATTGAGCAACGGAATTGCTCCATCGCCGCTGACCGTAGTTACGACCGGAAGAATAGCTACATCCTGATCCTCTTCAACAACCAAAACATTCTTACCGCGATACCCCTCGAGCTCTACCTTAGCAATCACGACCGAAAACGGCGGTACTCGAATCGATTCCCTGACGATAACTTTATCTGGACCACTTGCATATTTACAGCTTAACTCTTCCGCGCTACAATTAGAGTCGTTTCCGATTTCCCTACCAACGTCAGTGACACTCTTTCCATAAACACTAAAGTCGACTACTGACGGTAACATATCGGCCTCACCAGACTCTATTATACTACTTCCGAAAATATTTACACTATTAGTGGTCCCTTCACACAGAACAAAAACTTTATCGTCAAACGATATCAAATCGTCAGAGATCGCACAAAACTCGTTTTCTTTAACATTATCCTTAATTGTCTCCGGTATGATTGCCTCGTTAGCCAAAGTCTTCAATTCTTCAAAGTGATATCCGAGAGATTCGCGATTTAAAACGGTATCCGTTCGCGATATCTCTTCGTCAAAACTTATCAAACAGTCGGACTCGTTGGCCAAGTCAAGAATATTACTGTTAAGACATTCGAGAGCCGGAGTATCCTTAACTTCTAAATCGCGATGAAAAACGGTATCCGTTTGCGATTTTCCCTCCGTAAACTTAATCAAATCGTCGTCTTGGTTGTTGACGGTATCAGATCTTAACTCTTCTACGGCGAAGCTAATTAAATCTTCGTCGCCCTCATCCCTTCCCCTATTCTTCGGTTCCTTAATTGCAATATGCAATGATTGACTCCCTTTGGATTTATTGTGGGCACGAATAATCCCACCGGTCGGTTTTAAATCAATTTCATGACCCTTGCTGATTTCTATTTTACGGTGGGTAAACGACAATTTACTTCCGTAACGAACCATGAAATCGAGTCCTAAGATTCCCTCGTATTTGGTGTTTCCAAGATCTACTACTAGTACATCGTGGGGATATGAGCTTCCATCGATTATAAAAGGAACATAACACTGACCGATAATTGATAGGGCGTGACCTGAAGCACTGCGAACAGGCGAGTGATACTCAGTAATTTCTAATTCGCGAAACGGAAAATTCTTACTGTGAACAATAGTAACCGCCGCGCCACTATCAACAAGGAATCGGTATGTCCTTCCTAATATACATACGGAAACCGTCATCCCCGCCTCCGGTGTCACTGATAAAATTAATTCCTCCCCGACCCGTTGGTCGGGGTGGGGATGTTTCCCGAATTCTGAGGAACTCCTCGAGAAGGGCAATGAATAGGACGGTGGCCTCCCTCTTTGCACAACCCGCATATCAAAAGGGGGCAATCCTTGGATAGGTGCGTCTTATCCCCGCAATTAAAACATTCGCGGCTTTGATTACTTCCCCTCGAACGACATTCGCTCGCAAAATGCCCGGTCTTTCCGCACTGATAACAGGTGCGGTTAGAGTTTCGAATATTCGGTTCTGAACCGCGATTGAAATTAACCGCTCTTGCCGACGGCCTAGACTGCATGACCTGAGCGGAATTAATTTGATTTGCGCAATTACACATTGGTGAGCGATCCCAATGTGAGTCATTATGAGGATACGGTGGAAATTTCGGACAGGAGCTGAACTGATCTTCGGGAAACGATCGGGAAGCGAATGGGGACGCGTGCTGTAATTAATTAATCCCTGGCGACATGCTCGCGTAATTTCTCGCGTTCGACTCCTCGAGAGCAGCATATTCTTCGATAATATTTTTGGTGTTTCGTACCAAGACGAACCTCCCAATCTCTCCCCTTAATCCCATTAAAAATTGAGCGAGAAGTCGGCTGTCAATCATTTTCTTACATGCGTCGGTGTTCGGTTCGCACCACGATTCGCGTAATTTTCGGGCGATATCAGGTTTGGACTCAGCCCGTTGGTGGTGTTTCCCCGTCAGCCAGTAACGACGGTATGTGTAATATTTCCTTGTGTGAAGTACAAATAAACTCCTATAATAGATATTGGCCAATCCCTTTTCTAACCGGTACTCCCAATGTCGTCGCTGCGACATTCTGGTGTCAGAAGTGGGATGTGCGAAGTTATTAGGGAACATTAAAGTGACATTTTTTTTTTTCAGTTATTAGGGACTACTGAAACGACATTTCCAGGGGAATTCGGTATAGCATTTTTGATGTCGAATGCGCGCGGTCATTTTAAAATAAGGGGCTATTGCCACGACACTCCTTTTTATTTTTGCGTGATAATGTTTAAGGGAATTTTTAATTTTTTTGCTACGATGATTCATGTAAGGGGTCACGGTAATGCTCACTTAAATTCAATTTCGCCAATTTTGTAAATAAGTAAATATGGGTTTCATTATTATTGGAATCTAAATGTGTGTTTTGTTTAATTTTGGATGCGCACGCGTTAGATGCTTTCGCATAATGCCGAGAACATTCTTTTTATACGTAAAGAGTGCGATTCCCCATCATTCAAATTCCAATATAGTAATTATAATTTACGTTATGGCTTGCAAGGATTTTAGTTCGAATTATTCTGAGTACGATGGATAGTTGACTCTCTCTTTAACTGTCGAATAATTATTATTCCGTTCGACCGCCAGCATACTAGTTTATTTTCTGTGTTTCTCAATTGTATGTGCATGAGTTTATTTTAAGAATGGTTGCCCTTCTAACTTAAGCCCACAGAGAGTATCCGGTTATTATAATTTAATTTTTGTTGTTTCGGTTATTTAAAACGGCCACGCCATGGATTGGCTCAGTTCAAATAGCTCCTCCCGGAATAACCCCTTTCTTCCCCATTGGGAATCACGAAATCCGACCGATAATATAATGGATTTCACATCCTCCATTAACGTAATAGATTCACAAGAAAATCAGCCAAACGGTCCTCAATATACAGCTCCTCTAGGCGGTAATGTCCACTTCATTCCAGTTTTTAGCGGGGACGATGAAACATCCGTCGATAAATTTTTGGATAGCTTGAAATCTCAGTAAATTGCCTCCTCTTCAGAAATTCCGACATTAGTTCCTTCCATTAATTCGATATGGACATAAAATCCCCGTATATTCTTGTGGGAAAATGAATGTATCGGATTCAACAATCGTTTCATTTGTCATATTTCTCGTAATGTAGATTCAAAACGTGTATTTTACGACAATAATGCGGTTTTTTATTTATTTTACCTTCGTTTGGTACTTTGCTTGGCTTCGTAGGACCATTATTTCTAATTGAATTCTGTAAAAGTAACGACAGCCTGCAATATACAAAAACGAACTTATACGAAAGTTTGCACAGCTGTTTGAAGCCGTCGTGCGGTTTCTCGTCAAGCGATCGTCTCCGAGAAGTCTCGAGAATGAATGTACAGAAGGCGGCGCGTGTTCTGCAATGCAGAGCTTGATTGGCGGCGAGGTGTCTATCGGTGTCCGCGGAGGGGGCACTCGGTTAATGCGGGCTTGGGGCGAGCGTCACAGAGATAAAAAAAACATGGCAGCACCAGCGAGCGAGCTTATGGGGATGCGAGCTTCGAGCCGCCTAACATCGACAGTCGCACTGCCATCATCATTTCATAACTACTTCCCCTCCTATTGCATCATTCCCACCACTCCACCTCAAGAAAGCGCGCGCCTCCGATCGCCCCCATTACGTCACAGCAGCTGATATCAGACACTCAAAGACACACGATGGGAAACAGCGAGCCAGGCGCCGAACGAAATCACACACCGCCCTTATCAACATTGGAAACGGCCTCTCGACCCACAACGACAAGTTAACATAATTCACTTCACACATGGATATATGTAATTCGTCATAAAAGTGCTACGAAAGAAAAAGGTCGATTAAAAGTCTCGCCAATTACCTACAATTATGAAGAAGCACGAACCGAAAATTTATATACGACTTCGAACAGTTGGAAATCAAATTTGAAACGGTAATTTCAAGTTAGATGTATTGTTCCATATAATAGCGTTTAAAAAAATTATCGCCTATAATAGCGTTTAAAAAAATTACAAAATATATCTGCACACATCAAGGTATGGTATCGAAGATGAAAAATTGAAGATGAAATCACGTCCTCCCAAAAGAGAAGATCAGTCTACTCTTTCCCGGTCCTCAAATTCATTATCATAACTTCCAACAAAGGAAATATTGACCGATAAAAAAATCGTGCCTAATAAAAAGTAACACAATACAAACGAAGTTAAATATTTCGCTTCGAGGGGGGAATTCATCCAATCCTTCAAGATAGGAATTCAAATTCCATAGTTTGGTAAATATTTCGGCTAATAAGAAAATTCACTTTAAAGTTACCTACAGTATATAGCTTTTGATCAGGATCTGCGAGATCAGCGATGAAATAAACAAATAATTCCGGGAAAATTTTAGGTTATAAACAAAAAATTCCCCTAGACAACTAAGTGATTGTTGAATCAATAGTTAAGGTTTTCATCGTTAGAATACATAGTGCAGATCAATTCGATAAATGGCAGTTCGATATTTTAAAGCGTCATTAGCAACCTAACGTTATTTATAGCAACGTAAAAATCTTATATTGGAATTTCATTTCATGAGAGAAATATATAAATCTATTAACCGAAACGCTTCTTCTAGGAACTTAATTAATCAGTTAAGTGTTTATTATGTAAGTAGCATATGACGAAGACATTGTGCGACCTACAGCGTTATTATACAATTCTGTTTACTGCAATGTAGATACTTGGGAATGGAGTTTTGGTTACTAATGCATTATAGAGGAAAGAAAAATGTCCACTTTCTAAGGTTTTGAACATTTTGGAGCAATTGTTTTCGTCTGATATGGAGAGAAATCCGTTAAATATTGTTCGTTCACCAATTCGTCTCATTCAATTGCAATAACCTCTGAAAAAATATACGAAAATAAAAAAATCGAATTTTGATGAAGAACAACCAAGTTTAATTCATATCAACTTAACTGTTTCCCGTCTTTTTCGAAAAATAAAGCAGTTTAATAATTGTGGGCTACTTGAAACTGATTTCTCACAATCAATTTTTCTGATTGCATTAATATATAAATATATATCCTGGTAAGTTGCAGATGTATAATACATGTATAATGATGTATAATGTATATATGTTGAATTTAATTCGAATCTAATCTATTTGCATCGATGAATATTTAGCGAGTGACGGAAATGGAGTTGGCGAAGAACGTAAAGATTTCCCAGATTCGGTGTTATGAAACTTTGAAGAGTAGAACGGCGAGTTGTAAACTTGCAGCAAATGTCCAACAACGTATAAGTGACCAAAAAGGGGAAGCAATCTTGTGTTCTTAAATGCAGATTGCTCCTTCAGGTCTGAGAATCAATACCATTTAGAAAATCCCCAAGAAAAGTCCCCGCAATTACTTTCCGTGACGTTTCGATTCGTAGCAACAGCGAAATAACTTCAAAATCCCTTACGCTATAAGAATGTCATCTAAGTGAGGGAATCTATTGCCCATGACCGCTACAAATGTTGGCTTCGGTTTAAGAGAAATACCTAAATAAATAAAATGAACGTCTAAACGTGTATATTGAAGCAAGACAACTAAATTAACCCCACTAAACAATGAATTCATTCTTTCGAAACTTAAATTGAAGTCAATGAAATTCTCTCAACTACCTAAAGGTGGAAAATAAGTTTTCAAATACCTGCGAATCGTCCAACGCCAACAAGTAATCCGACAACCTACCGAACAAAAGATAAATCACATTCACGATCACTCAGCAATGCCTAAAATTCTCACTTTCTCTTCACTAACACGTCGAGGGGTCACTTTCGGTAAAAATTCAAAACACTGATACGCCGACCTTGGTCAAGATCACTTTTGGCTCAATTAACGGAGGGACAAATGAACTGAATCCACCGCTTGGATCGAAGTTGGCTCTCACAAATGATAAAGTGCAAATAAACATTGAGTTCTTCTTGTCTGTGCTTCTGCAGTGCAGACGGTCAACCGTATCACTGAAGGTGAATCCACTTCCGAAGCTTGCCTCAAACTGAAAAAGAGACTCAAAATTCTAAGGGAAGTATTTCCCCTGGCTTTGCACTTCTTTCCCACGCGTTTCGCCCGTCGAGGCGACCAGTCCTTGGTTAGAGGTGTGGGTTACATGGACTCTGATCGAATGACGTCTACGAATTATTTCTGGGTTCGAGGAAGAGCTGTTAAGGAAAGGAATAAGTTGACCAAAGTGTTCCCTGTGACTTTGCACACCGAAGCCTCAGAGCGTGGACATTTGAATTTAACAATCGAGTGACGGTAAATGGCTTGTCTGAAATATTTCGACTGCTGTCTCGCAACATCCATCTTTACCATCGCAAGATAGACAGAGAGGAAGAAAACATAGGTTAATGGTAGTTAAGTGAGGTTTTTTAAAGGTCCATCCCTTGGCGCCAGTTTTGCAGCGTTATCACAGTTTTTTTCCCACGGCTCGAGCTCAGAGCTGATAAAGAACTTCGGCTTATCAGCAGGCATCGGGATTTTTCAAACCGAAAGGTAAACAAAGGCGTGCAGTACGATTTGAAAAGTTATAAACAATTGCAATATACAACAATTTGTTATCTCCGTCGTATCCTTCGTCTTAAGACTAGTACATGCGTCTTTTGATCTACGCTCTACGATGAAAATTAAGGTGTTATATGTTTTCTGTAGAAATTACCCGGTGAGTTGTGGCAACGCTGCATTACCAGGAGATCCATAGGCGGGGACTTCATGTATTTGAATGCGGAAGATCTTCATATCCCTTTAATAGTTTGTTATATATATCCATTTCACATATAAATGTTCACAATAAGGTGTCGCAAAATATTTTTCGTTTCCTTTTTAACTTGTTTAAATTCCATTATTTCACTTGTAACGGACGATATTGTTAACCTTTGCTAATTACAAATCTAAGAGTTTGATTAAATCGGAATATGAGATTGAGCAACTATTCAGCTATTTCAGAGAAAAAATCAGCAATGCATCTGAAATACTTACGTTATTATGACCATAAACGTCTGGAAATTCATGGTTTACTGAATATTACGAAAATTCGTAACTCGATAACTAAAGAAAAGCTGGCACCAACATTTCACCCATGGAGAGAGAAAAACATTCATCAATTCCATTCATAACTTAATTATTAAGTTGATTATTAAGAATGGAGCACAGAACAGTGCCTTTGTGCGACCACTAGAAGTATTGCACAACCTTATTCTCTCTTTTTTAATTCAATGAATTCAGGGTGAAAGAATTATATTTGTTTTCATCTGGATTGGAGAAAAGTTCATGAAACCGTTCGTCAAATCATCATTTTCGAGACTGAGGAATTTATAGTTAAATCCATAATGCATGAGTAAATGCTAAATTTTAGAAGTCAAATTTACTGATGAATTTAGTCAGGTGCTGAAACACTAAAACAGTTTAACATTGCATTAACGTTTTGGAATGTACATGTTGGTTTCCGGCAGCGGTAGTTAGTGAGCTACTAATTAACCACTACTAATTAACCACCCCTTCCCTATTTGTTAACTGCCGCGTATTGTACTTGCATTTAGAATAAAAGATAACAGAAATCCCCCTCTAATATATTTTCATTTAATGTCATTTAGGCTTCAGCTTTTATGTACGACGTCTACATTAAAAAATCTTTTTATATGAATCTATAGATTATCACTAATGGTTCAGAAGACCCAAAGCAATCCCATTACGAATGCTTCTTAACTCCCTCTATATTTCAACGGTAAATAAAAACATTGGAATTACTAACTTTTCTTTTTGCTACTGCATATGCATACACACTCTGCGTAACGAATTTTAGTGTATGGCAGAGGATGCTCTTACCATTATTCATATTATCTCTTTGGTAACTAACGCAAATAGTCGTTGTATATAGAATTATTAATAACTATCCATGTCTAATAATACTTTATTGACATTCTCTATTTTTGTGAGGCTTAAGCTTCGACGCCCCAAAAAATATATTCTTTTATTGCATCTATAGTTTACCAGTTACGATTCAGAAGAGCTAAATCGATCCCGTAAGAACTGCATCTTAAGTTTCGCTTTAATCCTTTAGTTACTGTTTCCACTGCGAAATCAATTTGAAAATAATCATCTACGGTCTTAAGAGAAATTGGATAGGGAAGGTACCCTATAAAAATACATATAATCGACGTAAATTGTAGCTTTTGTTTCCAAACTATGAGATCCTTGGTAGATCCCCATAAATGTTGCTTTTAATTAATTGTTCCATTTAACTAAGAGTTTCTAACTTAATTTTTTAACTAAGATGAATTTGAATCTGCTTACCATACCAATTGCTACCGTTTTGAGTTCTGTTGGAGGCACATTTACTTCATCCTACGTTCCTAAGCGGCAACTGCCGTGGGAGTACACCGTGTGAAGAATAACATGGTTCTACGTTTCCTATGTTAAATTGCCAATAATAATTGTCATAAAGCCTTAATTTCTACGTCCTTAATGTAAGCCCTATTTTCGTTTACTTCTGAACAGTTAAAGCAGTTTCAAGAAAATGATTGGAATTCCTCACACAAATGAACGAAGCGTATGAGTAGAGAAGACTTAAATGTAACACTGCGATGGTCGATCTCCAATACCCAAAACTATGGTAGGTAAGAGAGAGAAAACAAGACATTAAGTAGGAGTACAGATTGCATCATTTTGCGTCTTACTATACTCCTGAAATACCTAATCCGCTGCCATCAACAAGCCGTCATCCGTTCTTGCAAAGAGCACCAACTCAAATGAAGCCCTAAGACCCATTCCAATAATTCAGTAAAAGGAGGAGTTATTGCCTTGCATGTCCAAATCGTTCATGTACTAAATACGTTACATTAGTATATTCTACAAAATTCAGAGAGGGCAATTATGGGACGGAAAGGAAAAATCCATTCTGCAAATTCAGGCGGAAGGCAGGGTAAGTTATAAGAAAATAATTAATGAGTCAACGAAGGGTGCTTTTTTAATTAGCATCGCGTGGTGTACCATACACCCCAGGCAAGCACTAAAGGGTTAACTTTCTACGTTCTATGGCGAATTTGATTGGACATAACAATAAAAAGAACTTAAGATAAATTGCATAAGGTAATTATTCTGTAAAATGTCAAATTTTTAAACTTTATATATTTCGTTTCCTAATTACGAGAACTTTCAAAAACTCTTAAACTTCTTGGTTATAACATTAACAGTTGAATTATTATCTAATAGTAAGCAATCTATCATTTTCCCTCCTTCAATTAAAGGCGTACTATACACAGTAAAATTTCTTTATATGTCAGAAGGATCATAAGTTGGAATGAGAAAGTAAATGTCATTTTTATATTTTTGTATTCATTAATTACCAATGAGGTTCATCATCTCTGGACATTTTTTTCCAAAACTTGGTATACGAATGCAGTATTGACAGTAGACAGAAGAATGATTTCATGACTGCTACCAGTATCTATATGCAAGGAAATATTTCAAACGCCAAGCAAATAGATTCCATTAGCAGCCATGAAAAGAACTTTTTTGTTATGTAGCCATCGGCCTCTTCAAATATCCATGCTCAAGACATAATCTTCTCTTATCTTCCTTACTATAGATGCGGATTAAAGCAATTCATTGCCCGCACGAGGTCTTGGAATAGTTTTTCTGGAGTGCGATGCCTGCTCCTCCATACATATTCGACCACGTATGTTTCGAACGGTACTACTCCTACCCTCCCGATTCTTCTTCTCATGTCTCATTTAATCACAGACCACAGACTTTCCACATTCTGGGTGTGAGTTTCTTTTTCTCCTGGCTTAACAAAATTTAGAGAATGGTTAATTGTGTAGTGAGTGTAACCTAAATCCCTTAAGCCTGCATAGCCTCTCCACATTCGGTTTTAATGCAGGTTTCTTTCTTGACGAAACCCTCGATTGCTTCTAGGAGCGTAGAAGCATCTCGCCGATCAACCACACAAAGGAAAGTCTCCCGTATGTCGCGATCAATGCCCCCTAGGACCCATTTTGTCCTCATTAGACGACCATGGTTGTATTTTCTACGACCAAAGGCACTCTCGTCAATTTCCACAGTGTGTCCTGGGCCTGTAAGCTCTCTTCTTGCAGCCAGACACAAATTATGTCTCTGAAGGCTTGAATCACTTGTCCAACAGTGTGTCGTTCTACTCCAAGCTCCCTTGAGATGATACCAGAGGGATAGCGATTGATCCATCCTATGGATATTGCAAGGACCTCATCCAAACTAAGTCGGAAATGGGTAAAAAATAGTGCCCACCTTTGCTGAGCTTACCTTTCGACAGCTCTTATCATTGCACCGGTAGACAGGATTTCTATTTTTCCCATTCGCTTGTATTCTGCGCAATCTCCCACACACACAAACCTTGCACTTGGACATTATTCCTGTTGAAAGAAGGAACTTCATTACGCCCACCACTGCCAGGTGTGCTTTTAAGGCAGAGATGCTCTTGCAGTAATCCATAATCGGCTGTGAACTCTAGATCAAGAGTGAAAGTCAACTTTTCTTCTCCTCTCTTTATATACGTTCCCTTAGGGATCTTATCTGCTTGGCTGAATCTCCGTCACTATTTCAGTTATCACTTATGATTAAATTACGTATCAATCACCAACTTCACACTTCATTGCGCAACTGGCAAATGGGAAATTCTTCCGGCCCAAACGGCGGACAAAGCAGAAACTGAACCTTAACTGAACTGAATGCAGATGCACATGTACTTAGCAGAAACGAAATAAAATATTTCCCGTATTTTTCCAGTTGGTAAAAAGAGGTCGTTGAGAGGTTTTTTGTGATGGTTGCACTTCCATCGTTGCACTTAACCGATTCTGGTCGTAATTATGTACCTGCCAATGCCGGTTACCTTCTTACATAAAATTTCTGGTTATGCATGTAATCTATCGTCCTCTTTTACAATCAGCTAAAACCTCGTATATTCTTAAAGGAAAACGCATGAGTTCGGATTCAACAATGGGATCGGTCGTCAGGGGGATGAGTTGTTTACAACCTCGAATTTTCACCAAAATTTCGTATTCTATTTTACGGATACTCTCACGAATTCAAATCGTAAGCAATATTGCACGAATATAATACGAATCTTCATTCAATTTCGTTTCTTTTGGTGTTTGTCTCAATAACGCGTTAATATTTTTCCTATTTTAATTTTGCAAAAGTAATAAACCCTTTATAAAAGAAATAAAATAGAGAACTTATCCATCAAAAATGGCTTTACGATGGTTCAGGACATTCTTCATTAAGATAAATAAACTTTTTATGGGCTTGAACCAATTTTTGAAGCTGCTTTTCTGTTATCACAGAGAAACCTCTAAAACGTTAATTTTGAAAACATCAACTGCCCTTTAAGACGTTGAAAAACGGTAACCTCATAGGGAAGAATGGGGGAATGCCGGTATGTTAAACGGTTTCATTTATAGCTATTATAAAAACTGTAAATTATTTGATTTAACATTTTTAGTGGTTAGTATATACATAAATACACAATACATATTAATTAATAACAAACAGCCGATTTGGGTGGACCTTCATGAAATTCGACGCTGAGCGAACCGCAACCTCGATGGATTTCCGTGTTCCTTCAACATGCAGAGGCTTTTGATGATGCTTTATCGCCAAAAGACGCATTGCGTTTATCAATGCCCCGTTGTTAAAAAAATTCAGGTCAAAAGTTGAAGAAAATAATCTCACGGAAATGGTGACGACTTAATTTTCATTGTATGTCCAAGATGAATTTTTCAAGGCGCTGTAAAAAATACAAATGTCAGTATGTGTATGTGAACGCGTTCTTATTAGGTAGATAAGATCAGGGAATAGTTATATCCGGGGAAAAAAGATCACCCTCAATTTCGTGATTAAACATGTTTTCTATAAGAGAACGATGGATGGTGTTCAAATGAGGCTGAAAACTGTTCACTGTAAACTGTACTGTAGGCTGTAAAATTTGTTCTGAAAACGTTCGGTTTGTTTCGTGGCTTCCTATTAAGATCTAGAGAAAGTTATTTCTGGATCTCTTGACCTAATGTAAGTGACGGTTATAGAAGTCTTTGTTCTTAGCTATGTAACTTTGCATTAGTATACGTGAGCGTTTTAGGCATGAAGTAGTGATTCTCATATAGCCTTTATTTTCATCATTAAATGTGGAGCTCTGTTTTTATGTTCAGATTTATAATGGGGCAAAACATTCCTTCGAAAAGATAATCATACTCAGATTACACATCAAGGGATTATCATGCCTCAATTTAATTATTTCAGCCATTTACGTATTACATTTTTATAATTCGCTTGTTATTTGTTTAAAGTTCGGAGAATGATACAAAAATATAAAGAAAAAACATATAATAAAGCTATATTTACTGTGCATTTTGTTATATTTTCTCATTTTTCTAATAAATGATTTTAATACAATATATAAAAGAAAATATTCCTCATGAAATGCATTTCTTAAGCAGAGATGATATTTTCCATTCATGCGTACCACTATCATTTAACCGGGATATCTGGGGTAAAATGATCTTTTGTTTCAAATGAAAAAAATTCTTAGTTCACTATTGCTAAACGGATTAAAAAATTGTCAATAGAAGCAAAAAAGATCTTAAAATGCATACATAGTTTTCTTCCTCTTATTTTATCGTACAATGAAACTAAAATATTTGTAAGAGTTGTGTAATTATCATGTATTACACAATAAAACTAAAATATATTAGCTTCTTAGGTCTGGTTCCCCCTATACCCACAAAAGAACATAACGATAGGAACATCGGACGTCCGATGACAGCACCAGGATAGTTCACCGCATGAATTTAAAGGGCAATCCTTGTGCTACATGAATTTCACAATACCGCCGAAGGCCTTACGAAATTATGGTTGCTGATTTGTGGAGCATTTTTTACTCTTTAATTACTGTAATTATTTAGATTTCATGGAGATTTGCCATATTCAAATTCTTGAAATCCCCGCGGCTGGATCTCCTGGTAATGCAGCGTTGCCACAACTCACCGGATAATTTCTATAGAAAACATAGAACACCTTAATTTTCATCTTAGAGCGTAGATCAAAAGACGCATGTACTAGTCTTGAGACGAAGGATATGACGGAGATATCAAATTGTTGTATATTGCAATTGTTTATAACTTTTCAAATCGTACTGCACGCCTTTGTTTACCTTTCGGTTTGAAAAATCCCGATGCCTGCTGATAAGCCGAGGTTCTTTATCAGCTCTGAGCTCGAGTCGTGGGAAAAAAACTGTGATAAAGCAGCAAGAACGGCGCCTAGGGATGGATCTTTAAAAAACCTCACTTAACTACCATTAACCGAAAACATATATTATATGCACAAATACTCATCTAACTCACTCTATGAGTTTCGCACGAAACATGGCGAGTGTAATGTACTTTTCAAAGTGGATAATTATTCGACGCATCTAAATGTAATCCAAAACAGCTCGGGAGTGGGGGAAACCGCTTACCGTAATTTTCCGATTCCGAAATTTCTTAATATACGTGGCCGGTCCAATATTTCGCTTTAGGAATTCATCTACCAAATGTGTCAAATGTTATTACAGAAGTCATGCCTGAAATAATCGAAAAGCTGAATTTTGATTACGTCTTCCCTTTCACTGACGAGAAGTTTGATAATGCCAAAAAAGGCAACATGCATATAATTTCCCTTCTTCAATAGAAACAGTGGATTGCACCCATATTCCTATTTGAAATCCATCTTACCCTGGAGATGAGTATATTAATGGAAACGGTGTCCCAAGTATCGACGTACTTGCAGCACAGCTGAGAAATGTTTTTACTTTAGTAACTCTCGGATTCTCCTTGTAGTACCCTAACAGCCTTTGCCAGTAACTTGATGTATTTGGAAAAATTAGTTCTAGGTCACATTTTTTCTTCAAACGGGTTTTCGTGTTGTAAAATTTCTTCGTTTTTTGATTATTTGATTTTCTTTATTTTTTTGACCCTGGTGTACCTACAGCCAGGGCCGTAGCTAGAGCCTCGGGGGCCCTGGGGCAACAAGTAAATTTGGGGCCCCCCGAACGGAAATCTTTTTTCAAATTTAAAGTACACCTAGAGTTGTCTAGTTTGAATTTCCCGAGCATATAGGGAGACGCATATTTTGGGAGGCAATTGTTCAATTTGAGGTATTTTCAGGGGCCCCTAAAGTCTTTGCCGAGGTAAGGCTCTTTCAGGGCCAAAAAAGTGGTCTACGAGAAGGGGCCCCTTCCCGTCGGGGACCCTGGAGCACCGCCCCACCTGCCCCATGCTAGCTACGGCCCTGCCTACAGCGTACTTTTGTTCTTTTCATTCCTTTTCCCTCCTTGCTGGATGGAATCTTAGATGTTATTAGAATACGTTTTCCCGTTTGTTTTCGATATGGGTCTCATCCATTAGACCGGGTGGCCACCAAATGCGAAGCGAAGCTAAGTTGAGCGAAGTTACGCCGAGCGGGCAACACTTTCACAAACGAACCTATACTTTTGAATGCAGCTGTGGCCACCGGATACGAAGCGGAGTTGTGCTGAGAATTGTGACGTCATTCAGCTCCGCAAGGCACATCTTCCGAACGGTCGTGGTTCGTGATAAAGCGAAGTCAGCTTCCCCCTCCTCAGCTCTCAACGCGGCGGAGCCCCTCGCTTCTTTCCTCGGCAGTATCTGAATTGTTATCAGTTTGTGAAAGATTTAGGCCCGAGTGCACCAATCTCGGTTAAATCCACCGTTAGCTGACCGCGGTTAAATATTAACGGCGGTCAACTTGAGTTTGGAGTGCACCAACAGTAACCGAGGTTTTCGTAACCGCGGTTAGCTGACGGCCGATTAACGTCCCTGTGAATACGTTGAGTACCGCTTAGTGCTCGCCTAAACGTATATCGCAACTCATTTGTCTTTGTTGTTAATATATTGGACGACTAGTAAATAATGATATAAGTGTACTCACAAGTGTGTACACTTTGTATGTGGAACAAATAGTAAAGAATCGCTATATGAGATGGACGTAAACTATAAAAAAGGCAGAGAACCCCTAATTTTAATGAATATGAAGCTGAACTTCTGATCGATTTGGCTATAAGACGAAAAGACATCATTGAGAACAAGAAGACAGATGGGAAATAATTGAAGGAGAAAGAGTTGGCATGGCAAAAGATTGTCTCAGAATTCAATTCCCTTCCTGGTGACTCAGGGGATATTAAATTAAATAACAATTAAATTTGTTTAAGCGATATTTCTTGTAATTTTATCGTACACAATGAAATACTTATTACCTGTCGCTCTTCATTTCGCATGCTTTTGAATTTTATCAATGTATATTTATAGTATTAGTTATTATTACAATGTTATTTTAGTAATCTTCGATATTCGCAAGTATTATAAAGAGAATTAATTCGTAACAGCAATTATAGTGTGCTGTTGAAACACTCGTATAACTTAATTTTCTCACTAATTTTGATCTTATCCAAATAACTTCTTTAGCTTGCTTAAATTTTAAAATAACAGGAGTGAATTTATATGGTCCTTAAGGTATTGTTAAAAGATCACATGGCCAATTGAAAACATGCTATGAGAACATGAAAAGAAAGACAAGGAAAGATATAGCAGGTGAAAAGATGGAAATGTATAAGACTGAATAAGAGGAGGGCCATCAAATGAAAAAACAATTAGAATTAACGAAAAGGTAGCATTTATTTTGGGTCCTAATGTAAGACCAATGGAAAACCCTTCCGATTCGGATGCTTTTTATCATAGTAATGGTTAGCATAATTATATTCATACCAGTTACCTAAATAAAATGAAAAAATTATCAAATCTGGTTACTTTTTTAGATCAGTAGCATATAATCATTCTACCACAACATATATCAAATTCATCAGAGGTAGGGTTACAGGTAACTTAAGTTTACACCTTGTATAAATCATGAGAATAGTAAACTACTAATATTCAATGTTTATAGGATGTGTAGGAGAATTCAGATACAGCACAAAATGAATCAGTATCATTTACTGAGACTCCTCTAGTGGAAATTCACGAAGTGGAAGTAGTATATATATATATTGCATGTGAAGCAATAGTTCGGTGTATTCCGAAAGAATCTCCTATCAGCATGTGAAACGCACCTGTGGCGTAAAATCTCAGCGTAGTCAAAATTTAACTTAAACTTAAGTTTATCCATCTGCGAAAGAGGATTGTTTCTCTGGCTTGGATATTCAAGATGATGGCGAATATTTTCTAAGAGGGAAAGCACTGTTTCTTTCCTCAACGTAGAATTTAGTTTCACTTAAATTATCGAAAGGATTCACCCTAGCGTCATGGTTTCTACGCTGTAAAATATTGTGGTTTTCTAAATAATCTAAATACAGTAGAACCCCGGTAATCCGGACACTCGCTAATCCGGAACCCTCGGTAATCCGGACGGTCCATTGGGAGTTATGCAAACCCGCAACTTCTTCTAGTGAACACGCATATTAGTAGCAAGAAACGAGAGGTGGACAGACTACGCACTTGATTTAAAAATAAGAACGGTCGCGCAAAAGAAAATAACTGACTTTTTCGCTCGCTGATAATATTCATTCACTTTCTATGTTGTAATACCTTATGCAATATATACATGCATTATCTATAAAATATAATTTTTGAGAAAATATGTTTTTTACGTTATTTTTTGAAAACCTCGCTAATCCGGAAACCCCGCTTATCCGGACGCCTATGTGCCTGAATTCGTCCGGATAACCGGGGCTCTACTGTACAGGAGTTCATCTTCAAAATTATCAAATCGAAACGCCATAACTGTTCATTACTCTTGTTGCTACACCGATTAAGTAACTTACCCGGTCGATTTCGGCCGGTTAAATTTTAACCGCGGTCAGCTACCCGGTTAACGCTAACCGAGGTTGGTGCACTTGAAAATGGCCTTAACCGCGGTTAGTTAACAATTTAACCGCGGTTAAGCCTTAACCGAGATTGGTGCACTTGGGCCTTACATTCATAAACTTGAAAGGTGTGATTAATTTCCAATTATATCTTTTTTTCAGAAACATT
This sequence comes from Sympetrum striolatum, assembly GCA_947579665.1. NCBI lineage: Eukaryota > Metazoa > Arthropoda > Insecta > Odonata > Libellulidae > Sympetrum > Sympetrum striolatum. The sequence continues at coordinate 429,157 of CANPUZ010000025.1, forward strand.
GTAATGTAATTATTGATGACCGAGTCCATTTCACAAGAAGTAATCACTTTGTCACAATCAACTGTGATAATTGTGATCGGACCACTTAATTAAATTACCTCCGATGTCGTTACACTTGAATTAAGTACTAATTTAAGATATTCAATCGTCTTAGCGGAACGCAATCATTGTGAAAATGTCGTCCGATAGGTTCAGTACAGCCGAGAAAAATTTTCTCGTAAATTTAATCATTGAACGCAGGTCAGTTTTAGAAAATAAAAAACTAATGCTGTGACATCGTCAGCAGGTAATTTACTCGGAGAGGAACACCAGCTTAAAAACCATAGCATTACAAAAGAAATAACAGTAGGATAATCATTTATGCACCCTTAAAAAGAATAAGAATACGACGATTTGAAGCAGGTTTAAAGAAATGGCTTGTGCTCCTCTCCGAAATATTTACTCGTCAGCAAAAGTTAAACGTTGGATGATGAGTGAAGAAAATATTTTAATTGTCATTCTTACGTGAGTAAAGTGATTAATTTTTGTGATGCTCATTAAAGAAGAATTTATCCATTATTGATATGAAACTAAGAACTATTTATATTACAAACGAATCGCTTCGCTCAGCTTCTCTTCCAGTTGCCGACCCTCAGATACTAAAGTTAGCTACGCTTCGCTCCGTGACACTCTGTCCTGCTCAACTCAGCGCCGCTTCGCATTCGGCGGCCACCCGGCCTTACTCTTTCAAACTTATTCCAAGCTGCGACAAATAAGTTGTCAAAGTTTTAATTGTCTCAAAAACAAACTAATCACGAAACAATCGATTCGAAAACCATTTGTTTCGCGCCTAGAGCATATGCTCAGAATACTTCAAATTTGCCATTGAAGCAAAAACTCGGATCTTATTTATTTATTATTTGAGCAAATGCTTCGACTCCAAGCTGTTTAAACTCACTTCTTATTATTATGACGCATCATTCGATAGCTTTCGAAGTGTTTCGGTAATACTATTGTCGATCCCATTTGTGGCACAGCGCCATCCGAAGTGAGATTGGGCGGGAAGAACAAAGAGCTGTTGTTAGGCTGCGGAAGGATGAGAAGAAATGAACGGGGAGTGTTGTAGCGGCAGAGGCAAAGGTCGGTTGATGCGTAATAACGACACGTGGAGGATAGGATGGCTGCGCAGGCGAGCACTGTGGCGGTGGAGGGGGAGACTGTGGAGTGGAGGAGGGGGTGGGAAGGCCTTCGAGGAGCGGGCTTCGTCTTCGAAGTACTTCACAGCCGCGGTGGTTAGTGCGATAGCTGGAGCTCCTCTTTTCACTTATTTCACTCCCAGAATAAAGGATTTGAACCAAGGTTGTCACTACGGGTTAGAAACAATGAAGACCGTATTTAACGTAATTTAAAAATACGTTGGTTAAAATAGGAAACAAACAAAATTCATTTTAAAAGCTGAAAGATGAAAACGGTAGTAAATTATAATAGGGCTACTTAAACTCGTATCTATTACATATAACCACTTCTCCGGATATAATTATAGTTCTATATGAGATACGAATTCTGACCATGTTCCACGAGTGCCATTGACTTGGAAATTTATCTTGTATTTGATTCTACCTATCTTGGGGTTAAGGCCGTAAAAATGCCTGAATTTTCCATAAAGATGCACTGCGGAGATTTTCGAAAATATTTTAGAGGCACTCTCCGGATAATCAGAGAGTTGTAATTCGAGGGATCGCTGGAAGTAGTGCGTCATCTCCGAAGATTATCATCGGCTCGACGCTAGGTTGGATCTACGTAAGAAATGCACGTTAAGTTCTGTTTTACAGCTTGCAGGCTTCGTTGCATTTGCAGAATTAAAATAGAAATAATGGTCCAATGAAGTCGAGATGAGTACCGAAAGAAAGAAAAATGAATAAAGATTCTTTTTCTGGTCGTGTTATATCGTTTACGAGTCGGAATCACGAGAAATAAGGCAAAATGAACGAGAATTACGTAAAATTTCGTCGTAGTAAACAACCAGTTCCAACCGATTTTTGAATCCGAGCTCATAAGAATATACGGATAAATTAAGTCCATACCGAATTAACGGTAGGAAAATAGACCATTTTTTATTTTATGCCAATTTTTTTATTGTATTCCATATCTATGCAGCCTATAATTAGCTATCGAGTTTTAATCACACAGTAAATAATTATGAATACTAAGCATACACTGTTTATAAATAGATTCGTTCATTGTCTATGTCTATATAAGGTATCTGCAATCGTAGATACCTTCCAGCGTAAGGGGCACCTTGGCTCTTTTTTCCTAATCGATCACTCAAAATATACATTCTCGAATCCATTTTAGCATCTATTGCCCTGATCATCCTCGCATTATCAGAGGGTTTCTTCGGCAATCGACAAACTACAAGTAGCTATCGAAACCATTACTCTAAGTCAAGTGGCTACGTATAAATTAATTTCTTTCAGTTGCGAAGTTACGGAGTACTATGATCAGGAAAGTTCGCGTACGTTAAACTGTATATCTACTTAATCCCTACTTACATTTCAAAACAGAAAATACTACATAATGTAAGATTACATACGCTACAGGGAAACATCAGCATCATAGCTTTACGTTGTGAGGTTAAGCGAGGATAAAATTCAGAATTTTGCTCAATAACTTTATAGCATCAACCAGTACCGCGTGCACTCAATCACATTTTTCTTTTTATCTCTTACACCTCTCGCTAATTTCGAATATTAAAAATACATCAATGTAGTACATTAAATAAGCTACAAGAAAGTGTAAAAACAATTACTCTAGAGTGTGTGGTTAGGTGGAAATTAATTTCCAAAGTTTTCTCATTTGAGGAGTAATGAAGACATTAACTTTTGCGTGTACTCACTCACATTTACGGTTATATATCTCCGACATATTTCGATATATCCGAATAAAATTTTAACAACGTAAATTCTTACAATAATCTAAAAGTAAGTATAAGATTTATTACTCTGCGTGGTGTGTTTACGTTGGAATTAAATTCAGAATTTAGCGGTTAAAACGGAGTTATAGAATCATCTCGCGTGCACTCGCTCACATTTACCGTTATATCTCATTAACGTTTGTATAATTTTGAATATAAAACATACAGCTACAAAGAGCATCAAATAGGCTAACATTTAGCGTAACATTCATAATTATATACCATGTTCTTACGTGAGAATTAATTTCCGAATATTGCTTATTTTCGGAGTAATGAAATCATGAAGTACTGCGTGTACTCGCTCACATTCACCACAATATTTATTAAATTTTTAAGCAATTTAAAATTTACAAAAATACAGAAACGTATCGCATTAAATATGCTACGAATAAATATAAAAACCATTACTCTACGTTGATTGGTAACGTGGGAATTAATTTTCAAAGTTACCGGTTGCATCGACGTTTCCTTCAATGGGACAAGCGGTTGCTCTGAGCGTGTGTACGATAGCATGTCGTGAGGCGTTGGTATCGCTTTGTTGTTTCTTCGCCCCATAGTTGCTTTTTAGCAGCATCACGCCATAGATGCTCTGCAGGGGGCTCTAGAACATCGGTAAAATATACAATAATTTTGTGAAAATTCGAGGCTATAAACAACTCATCCCCCTTACGACCGATCCCATTGTTGAATCCGAGCTCATGTTTTATCCCGTAAAAATACTCGTGGACTTTAGGCCCATAAAGCTGATGATTGAAGAGGACGATATGTAAAATGGATAACGAGAAATTTTCGGTTAGAAGGTAACCAGCAATTGCAGAGTTGCAAAGTTGTTCGCCCCTAGCGGTAGTTAGAACGATTTATAACGGAGGTACTCGAATTTTTTTATTAAGGTAAATGAAATTGACGGCAACACTAGTGTATGGGGGATCATACTCTTCCCTCATACTTGGACATGCTAAGGCTCCTTCTAACGACTTGATCTTCAGTGACTCTTCTGTAGGAAAGTTAACATCGCCTGCCTCCTCCTCAATCACCCTTTGAGAGGCTATAATCCAATCCAAAGAATTGTCCATGTCTGTAGGATTATTACACGGGAAGTTAACATCGCCTGCCTCTCTTCCCATTACCAATAGAGAGGCTACGGTCCGACCCGCTATGCAATCGATGTCTGCAGTATTCTTAGACGGGAAGTTAACATCGCCTGCCTCTCCTTCCATTACCATTGGAGTGGCTACGGTCCGACCCGCTGCTTCATCAATTACTGCAGAATTCGTACACGGGGAGTTAACATCGCCTGCCTCTATTTCCTTTCCCGAGGCTACGGTCCAACCCGTGACATCATCGACGCTTTCTGATTTTCCTACAGACAATCTGTAGTTCGTCCCTTTTTCCCTAGCTTCCGTCTTCTTCTCAGTTATTCTATCGTGTGATATGTCAATTTCAGAATCCTCAAAACAAATTAAATCTGAAGAACTTGTTTCCTCCACGGGAAGAGTTGGATTATCCCGATTTCTGCCAATAATTCCTGAAAATATTTCTGCCTCTTCGTTCTTCGGTTGAGGTATTAATGGTGGTGCGATAATATACGTAATCGGTCCATTATTGCAGGAAATAAAGATTTCTTCGAAATCCCTTTGATCCAATAGAGATGGCTGCTCTTCTTCCTTTCCCTGTTCGCGACTACTCGCGGTTTCGACGTTGGTAGAAGAAATTACGTCTATAAAGGGCTGTTTTTTCTTAATCTGATGCAGCTTGATCTCGTGATTGCAACCTATCCGAAAAGGCGCTTGACGTAAACAAATGCTGCAATTGAACGTCTTCATAAAATCTAGTCCGATGATTCCATCATAATCTGTGTCACCTAAGTCAATAATAAGCGCATCGTGTTGGTATTCCTTTTCATCCACTGTTAGAGGAATTAGACATTGCCCAATCACGGAAAGATGGTGGCCAGAAGCACTCTTAATGGGAATTTCATAGGGAGAAACCCGTAACTGATGGAAGGGAAAGATCCATTTATGCACAATGGTGACGGCGGCCCCCGTGTCAACCAAAAGTCTGCATTCTCGGTCTATGATCCTTCCATTTAGCATAACGCCTGCTTCTGGCGTAATAGAAAGAACTAATTCCTGCCCGACCCGACGGCCGGGGCTTGCGCGTTTCCCGTCGACCGCGGTGCTTTAGTGGGGCAATGAATTGGGCGATGGCTTTGTTGATGGCATATTCCACAAAATATAAGGGGACAATCTTTCGCGAAATGGTTCGGCTCCCCGCAATTGAAACAGTTCTGAGAACGAGGGCGGCAATAGCGACTGCTATGCCCCGTCCTTCCGCATCGTTCACATTTAGTCCGTCGTGGATCTCGCGGCGCCTCCCGCGGTGTGTCGATCTGAGAAGATGCCACGCGATTTTGCAGCGAGTTCACTTGGCCTGACATGAAAGCTGGGGAGTGAGCACTCGTTTGTTGGGGGTAAGGGTTTTTGAACCGAGACGATATATCCTGTGGATACATTGAATTAATCTGCTGCGGAGGAACACCAAAATTTGAGGATTTTATGGAATAGTTTCGCACACCTCATTTAAGGCGAACAACTCTGCCTCCAATATAGTTTTTGGGGCGCGCACTAACACAAAACGTCCTATCTCCTCTCGGAGTCCAACAAGAAACTGGGAAAGAATCCGTCCTTCCATCATGTCCTTAATAGCTTCGGAGTTGGGATTTGCGAAGGTGCTTTGCAATTGCCGTGCGATTTTTCGAAGCCGCGTCGAATAATCTGATACTGATTCTAACGACTTCTGAAAACAGCTCGTAAACATGCGTTCGAGGGTGAGAGATGACAATTTAGCGGAGAACCGACGTCTTAGATTATCGCAGAAGGCGTTATAGTTTTCCGTTATGTGGGGATTCGCGTTCACATATTCCGCGGCGGAGCCTTGGAGACGCAAACGGGCAAAGCGCAGGCATTGAATTTCTGTCCAACCACTTAACTCACTTGTGATCTTCAAGCATTCTAAAAAATGTTCCACCGAGGTTTCATCTTCGCCGGTAAATGTGGGGATAAAAAATACCTGATTCCCTAAAACTTGATTTGATTTAACTTGATTCCTAATCGTTTCGGACGAAGTAGGAGGGGATGGAACGTCGTCAGAGGGAGAGATAACATGTGCGACTTGCGTAAAATCAATTAAATCCGTATCCCATGGATTAAGAAAAGGGTTTAAGGACGAAAAGGACTTATAAGCCATGGTCAAAGGCTTATTAAAAAAAGTTCCGAAAATTAAATTAATATCCCTCACGTTTCGATCCAACACAACTGATAAATAAGTTATACACTTAAGTTAGTTCTTGCAGCTCACACTTGCATCCCAAAAAAAAATAAACTGTGGCTTAAGGCACAAGTCGCAACACACTTGGCAAAGTTACGTCGTAGAACGTGGCTTAATTAAAAGTTTCAAAGTATTTAGCAGTATATTGAACAAAAATGGAGTTACGGCGCACGGGGACGTTCGCCAACACACCTGACACCAATTAATGTCGTGATGCGACTACGGATAAGGGAACAGGTTGGCACAAGAAGTCTCAGTTCTATTAAACAGCGTTTATTTGCAACACGGCATTAAAGTTATATAATACACTTGCTTGTCGGTCGCGTCCAGCCAAGTTTGCGGGGGTATTACGGGGTGCAAGACGACTGCTCTCGCCCAACACTTACGAGGACGAAGGGAAGAATTAGATAGAATCGGCGGCACAGGAGCAGCGCGCCCACCGAGGATTAGGAATTGGTTGGGGGCACTCGCCTTTCGGCTGCGCTCTTCCGTGGTTAGGTTTGGGTTGAGAACACTCACCTCTCGGCTGCGTCCAAGGGAAAAAGGGTGCTGTGGACCACGGAGGAACTCTTTTTATACGAATCTAGGAAGGCTTGGTCAGCGTGAGGAGAGAGAGGGGATAGAGGGGGCAGCAGAGATTTATTCGTTAAATACTGATAAACCGGAAGTAGCTGCTTATGTACTTTGTGGGCGCTGTGGGCGAAAGGCCAATTTCATCGTTTTTCATCGAACATGTCCCGAAAAACATTATTTATAATTTTTGTGACGTCAAAGATAATATGATATAAATTAATCACTTATCTTCCAAGTTTATATTGAATATAGAGTTCGAAAATACTGCCGTAGATAAATATTTACATCTTATATATGGAGAAAGTCATGTGCTGGCCACATCAGATTTTTTCCTAAGATATCATCTAAGCTTTTTTTTACATGCACTCCTCCTAAAGTTTTCTTCTCTAAATAAAGTCAACTGACTGGCGACTGTTGTTGTTTCCAGTATCGCTTCTCCTGTGCACAGACTCTCCTCGAAATTAAATACCCTATTACTCCAATTTACTAAATTTAGTCCAAAATATACCGTTAAAAACTCAATAGTGCTATCAAACTTGTTAAAAGATGTTATGGTGCCATCAAATGCAAAACTTGTGTCGTTTGACGTAGTGAACTTATTCCCAAGTGTGCCTGTTGATGATGCAATACGCATTTTGGAAGAAGAGTTAAGGAAGAACTCAGTGGATTCCTGCATTTTGAGTGAACTTATCTCACTTACCCGCCTTTGTACAGATATTAATTACTTCATGTCTAACAAAAATTTTTACGTTCAAAAAGAGGGGCTAGCTATTGGTTCCCCCTTTCTCCGATTTTGGCGGAAATTTTCTTAAATTATATTGAATGCAATTTGTTTAACTCTGGCAATAACTCATTGAATTATGTTTTCAAATGGTATAGGTATGTGGATGACATTTTTTGTATTTGGACCGGAACTGTAAGGCAATTGAACCACTTTATTAACCTGCTAAACTCTCTTCATCCTTCCCTTAAATTTACTCATGAGTTGGATACCTCTCATACCCTTAATTTCCTTGATTTGTCAATTACCCTATCCCATAATACCTTAGATTTTTCCATTTATCGCAAACCCACCTACACCTCACGCCTTATTCCCTTTTCCTCCAATCACCATCATTCCCATAAATTTGCTGCTTTCCACTCCCTCCTCCACAGACTCCTCAATACCCCTCTTTCACCCTCCAAGTTTGATAGAGAGTTAAGTATTATTTTTTACTTAGCACAGGTAAACGGGTTTTCCCCAGATTCAATCCATCGTTTACTAGATAATAAACTTAAAAACTTGGCTCTAAATAGAATATATTCCACTCAAACTCCTCCATCTTCTCCTGGTTGGCGTAAGTTAAGATTCTGTGGGCCGATAAGTTATAAACTATCGAAACTCTTTCCTAAAAGTCGTATCCGCCCAGCTTTTTATAGTAATTTTTGTATTAAGAATTTTCTTTGTAACGGTAAAGACTCAATAGACCCGTTTTTTTTAATCAGGAGTCTATCAACTGTCCTGTCATGATTTTAGTTCAATATATATCGGCCAGACTGGAAGAAATTTTAAATTAAGGGCAAAAGAACATCTTAAATGTTTTCAAACTGGATCACACCAATCTCATTTCGCGAAGCATCTTTTAACATGCAGTCATTCCTCAGATTTTACACCTAAAATCTTACATATAGCGGAGAAGGGTAGACGACTCAATATTCTTGAAAAAATGGAGGTTGTCCAAAATCACAAAAACCCCTTAATAACTTTCACAAACGAATATATTTTTCCTTCCTCTTCACCATTGCACACGGCAACGCTTTCTTGTTCTCCCTCCTCTAATGTTTTCCAAGAACCCTAAACTCCTCCCCCTCCCCCCTGACCATGAACCCTCTGGACCATTCTCCCCCTATTTTCTTTTAAATATGTGGGTTTCAGGCCTCTTTCTTCACTTGAAGATGACGCTCACGCGTCGAAACTAGTCGTGATTATTTTTTGTTCCTGTGGTATTTTGCAAAGTTATTAATAAAATCAGGGTGAATTTCATCAAGAAAGTTTCTCCTGTTTTCTTTGTTTGATTTTCTTCTCTATTTGTATTAACCTACGCAAAACTTTTTATGTATGTAATATCATTGACGAAAGGTTAGATGGAAGAAGAGTCTTTTCAGTCTCAATCTCGCCTTAATAAAGATCTTATAGACTTTATTTCATTGATAAACGATTGGTGCATCAAAAATCAACAAGTAATTAATCCACTTAAAAGTCAATCTATTATAATTGGGCATCCGAAACTCATACCTACCTTGAATAAAAATTCTCTTAAGATTGCCAATGAAATTCTCTTTCTGCCAAAGTGTTAGGAATCTAGACGGTGATCAAACCAATAAAATACGGAAACATGTAAACAGGACTCAACACTCTTTAACGCGACTAAAAGCTTTTCTTCCTCATTCTCTTAGAACAAATCTCGTATCTTCACTCATTTTCCCACACTTCGATTCTTGCGATATCGTTTTTCATGATTTATCCCACGAAACTGCAGAAGAACTCCTGCATCCGATTCATTCCCGACCTTAAGATCATGTATCCGAATCGCAATTATCCTGGCTTAAACTTGATGCTAGAGGGAAACTTCACCGCTTATCCTTCCCATACTCAATAAAAATTTACAATGCTCTACAACATGTTTCCTCGCAATTCACCCCTATGAACAATATTCACGATCGTTACACAAGAGGAAATCAAAAATCCCAAAACATAAAACCGAATCTTATGATAAATTTTTTATGCGACAGTTCGGAGACCCTGGAACGTACTGAAATTCAAAATGCTGCCTCCTTATCACCATTCAAAAAATCTGATATGGCCAGCACATGACTTTCTCCATATATATAAGATGTAAATATTTATCTACCGCAGTAATTTCGAACTCTATATTCCATCTAAACTTGGAATATGAGTGATTAATATTACATATTATCTTTGACGCCAAAAACATGATAAATAATGTTTTACGGGACATGATCGATGAAAAACGATGAAATTGGCCTTTCGCCCATAGAGCCCAGAGCGCCCACAAAGTACATAATCAGCATCTTCCGGTTTATCAGTATTTCATGAATAACTCCTACACAATCAGTGATACAAAAATATGATTCAACCAAAAGTTATAGTAAAATACATTTTCTAAAACTTTTACAAAACTAGTATTTACCTAAATATCATATTTATGGAGATATTTTTAAAACCGGAAATGAGCTTTGAAGAATGAAGCTCAACTTTCGGTTAACCGATATACTCCAAAAACTAATCAACTCTAAAAAAACTAACTAAAGTACTATATATGAAATTGGTGTTGATATAATGAATAGTTTTTAAGTTAGAGCGCCCACAAAGTACATAACAGCTACTTCCGGTTTATCGGTATTTCACGAATAACTCCTAATCAACCGGTGATATAAAAATATGTTAAATACAAAAGTTATAGTAAATTTTATTATCTAAAACTTTTATAAGTAATACAATACACGTATATATCATATTTATGGAGATATTTGGAAAACCAGAAATGAGCTTTAATGAATGAAGCTCGACTTCCGGTCTACCGATTTACTCGAAAAACTAATCAACTCTGACAGCACACGCCACAGTACTATATACGAAGTTTGGTATTGATACGACAAATAGTTTTCACGGTAGAGCGCCCACAAACACACAAACACATACAGACACACACACACACACACACACACACACATCATTCCGAAAATGGTCAAAACGTGTTCTAGGGACCCCAAAACATGTATTTCCGTTGAAATCTCGAAGTCGAATTTTTTCATGAAAACAATACTTTCTCTATACTTCGTATATGGAGAAAGTAAAAACATAGCATCAAATACCTTTCAAAGGGATAACTCGTATGTGTTGTACAACTTCCTACATATATCTTTATATTGTTTAATTATTTAATATTTTGTAAGGTGATTTACCATTCCCTGCGACGGGCTCACTTTTATAGCCACTCACAATTTCGAACTTTTCCGTCACTCTTTTTTGTGTTTATGATCAAAATGTTTTCTGACTTACCAAATAATATACCACTGCCACATTAGAAATTAAATTTGTCACATTTATTAAAGAATATCTACTTGAACATGATGATGTTGAATTTTTATTTGGGAAAACTGTACGAAAACTGTATTATGCTAGAAATGATCAGATCATTATTATACATTTTGATTTATCACTGTACATATGTTCTTTATTTAATTTGTATTATTAATCTTATGATTTATTTATTTGATTTTTCTTAAGTCAATGAAGGGTCGGTAACCCCGATACAGGTGGCCATCATCTTGGGGATATTCCTAATAATGTTCTTTTTTCAAATGTAATATATAAAGGGGAGGGAATAAAAATTATTATTATCAAACTTAGTGAATCCTTCTTCTAGATCAAACTCGACTTCCCATCCTTTGCTTCACATTACGATAAAGCGTGGGTTTAGAATGCGGTCGGCTGATGGGGAAGATGAGGTAAAGGAGAATTGGGAAGCAGTCGGGGAGAGAAAGATTAATTGGAGAGAAATGGGGGAGTGGGAAACTCGATGCATCATTAATAATTAAGATGCTACTAATAATTAAGATGTACCTAGCTGCCTTTCTTTGCACGCCTTCGAGTTTCTTAATAAGGCCTGTTTCGTGGGGATCCCAAACGCTCGTTGCATATTCTATGGTCGGCCTGAAGAGATTTTTTCGCTCTTTCCCTGACACCCTTCCCACTCCGCTTTAGGTTCCTCATTACGAAATGAAGATTCTTATAACCCTTCGCAACAATATCCTCAACGTGCCCTCCCCATTTAAGATTTTCGGTTAACTTGATACCTAGATATTTGCAATCAGATACGACTTGAATGATTTTGTCATTTAGGGAATAATTATGTGGTATTTGAGGCATCCTTCTGGAGAACTTGATATGCTTACATTTTCCAACATTTATTTCCATCCCGTTTAATTTAGTCCACTCGGCTAGTTTGTTTAAGTCATTTTGCAGAAGAACTCGGTCGTATGCTTTCGTTATTTGTCTGTAAAGTAAGCAGTCGTCTGCAAATAATCGAATTTCGGATTTTATATTAGTTGGGAGGTCATTCACATAAATCAGGAATAACAGTGGCCCGAGAACGCTTCCTTGCGGAATTCCGGAAGTGACATCTGCCTCATTGGAGAAACAATTTCCAATTTTAACCTTCTGTTATCTATTTTCCAAAAAAAGTTGAATCCAATCTGTAACCCGATGATCAATATTTAACTTACGTATCTTTGCTATTAGTTGGTCATGTGGTACCTTATCGAATGCCTATGTTAGGTCGATAACGACTGCATTGATTTCGTCCCTGTGATCCATTGTTTCTGCACTATCTTGAACGAGGCCTAGGAGTTGTTTACAATAAGAATAAAATGTTTGGCGAAAAACCGTGGGTTTTATTAAGATTAGCATCGACATAGTTTATTAGCGTTCTTAAATGCTCCTTAAGAAAGGACTGGAATCGTGCAACAACAGATTAGGTATAAATTTTAGGATAAATTTACTCAATAAATAAATTAAACGAACTTATTAAAATTAGTGTGGAACATACTTGTACTAAGCGACCGGACCGGAGGAAAAGGTGACTTGATGATGTCTGCAAGGCATTTATTTAATGGCATTTCACGATGTGCGGTCACATCAATTAAATTTACTCTATAAATTAGGAGATAATACGCTCACGGAATTGTGATATTGCGCGTCGACCTCTGTTACATTTTTCGATCATACGTCACAAGAAAAATAAGAAAATTGGGTTCTGGAATTATTAGTTTTGATGGTTCATTTTTGCGGACAAAAACTACAATGTAACAAATTGGAGATATAGAATTATGGTGCACGCACCCACTGCCACTCGTTGAATGGTGGTTCACGGTATACGAGCGTTAATGTAAATGATTCCAATAAATCATAATAATAATCCAAATATTCGTTTTTAGGAGCTGTCCAAGGCTCTCCAGCTGTCCTGATTCAATCGCTTAATACTCTCACCCTTCCACATTAATCTTGCCTGCATTATAATTATCCAATATAATAATAATTATATCCAATGTAAGCCTCTCTCTACGATTCCTCCAACCATTCCTTTCAGCATTGTCTTAATGACACTATCATACCTTATCGTAATCCAATTAAGCCTTCTGTTATTTTTATTTTAATTAAGGAATTATTAAATTACCCGGTCTGTATATTTTATTTTCCTCATATTTTTCATTTCATTTTATTACATCTCTGTTGCTCATTATCATGTCTTCTGTAATTCTAGTACCGCTATCGTTCGTGTCATCTAAACATTATTACATATATATGTTTTAATGAACCTTTTCCTGATTTCCAAGCTTTTATTGTTTGCTATCAGCGATTTGCATTCCTTGGCCCCCCTCGCTTCATTTATTCTACTTGTGTTTAGCCACTGGCTACTTTCATTTCATCTTACAACTCAAACAGCCGAGTTCTTCGACCAGTTTAAGAGTCTCCTTTCTTTCTCTCTTTTAATTCGTACGCTTCCTTGCGTCTTTTCCTTCACTCTGTATAAACAAAAGCTTTTACCTTTCGATTGACATCTACCGTAGAGAGAGTAGGGAAAATTCTCAAAATCATTGTTGTCATCTTATAAGTTCGTCGAAGGTATAGTTTATATTTATTTCTCCACGAAAAACATTGGGCCATAATGAGTGCGTTCAGCGACAAGATTGAAACGCTATGCTACAGATACCGCTTTGAGGAGATGAAGGAAAGAATGGAAGTTGAGATCGTAATTACAGGGAAACGCGGAGAGGAAGAAAAAAGGAAAGAGGAATCCGCTGACAGACGAGAATACTACTGGGCTTGAAGATGAGGAAACGAGAGGATGAAACAAACAAAAAGCAAACATTCCGAGAATCTGACTCCAAAATTCAAGACAGACTCACTTTTTTGACCGGTTTCATCAAGATCGTTTTTTACTCGCTCAGACAATGGCATCCATTATAAATAGCCTAATACAGCTCGTGATATTCGAAAACGGAACTACATCTACTCATCGAAGGACTAGAAGCTTATTTTTCTTCAGTGCTCTCTCTACCTTGCAACTTTATTAAAATCTCTTGCAACAAGAGCGCGTTTCTTGGGACGTTTGTTTTCCTATCAAAATGTTTGGATAGAAGAAGATATATGATTATTTCGCATTAATCGGAAAAGGAATTGGATGAGATCTCAAGATATTGCAGGTAAAGAAAGAGAGTAGGCAAAAAGATGACATGAAGAGTAGAGTAAGTTATGAAGAAACAAAACAATTGGCATTGAATGAGGAGCATTAAGACACGCTAGCTTACCGAATGAATAGCTAATATAATGGAAAACATTCCACAAGACGTATTGTCTTCAGTACAACTTAATTTAAATTATCAAAATATCGAAAAAATGAGCTCGAGACTCTGCGTCGAAAAATGCAGCAAATTCCTTCATTGAATAATGCAAGATGATGATAGATAATTCCTACACTTTTTTCTGATTATGTAAAAGCATGATTCTTTATATACGTTAAACTCGAATGATTGACCCACGATTTAGCTATTCTTATCTTATATATTATTCATACCTCATGTGGTGTATCAGCTAAGATAGAGAACTTCCCCAGGAGTAACAAATCGGCGATAAGTCTTGACTTTTGAAACCAACAAATGCTGCAGGAAAACCACGAACACACGATCACTTAAAAATAACCTCGCATCTTCACGGACAGACCAAAACTGAGGGTCGAAGCGTATTTTCACCCCAAAGACAAGCGCGAAATTGCCATCGAGAGGATGCGCGTGGGTCATAAACCAGATGCTCCCACTTCTGCAACGCTAATCCTAAGCTCCCTTTACTTGTGAGCGACTATCTAAAAGAGGGAAAAGAGAAGGACAGCAATCTTGGAAAGGAGGTCACGGGACAGCAGGACTGCTGAGGATTTTCTTCATTCCATGCACTGCGTCACCCCTGGAGGAAAATTGTCTTTCTTAAGTTAGTTATAAGCTCTATTCCTCTCGAAGACGCGGTGGATTTGTTTTACGACTTATTGTGTGCCGTTATAAACGATTTTGTTCCTTTTGTCAAACGTAAGTCCAACAGATTTCCTATTTGGTTCAAAAGTGAAACTAAATTCCATTTAAATAATAAAAACCGTGCGTGGTACGTCTGGAAGAAACATCCGAGTGATCAGACTAGAAAAGTGTACACCGATCTTCGCCGCTTAACTAAATCGCTCATCCGAAGTGATTATTCGGATTACTTAAAAAACATCTCGGAGTCCATCCCGAATAACCCCAAAAAGTTCTGGTCTTATATCAACGGCCGAAAACCGCACTCTAGAATTCCTGAAGAAGTTCACTACGGAAACGTTTCAGCATCTGGTCATCAAAGGACTGAATTATTTCTAAATTATTTCGCGGACTGTTTTGCCAATTCTTCAATTTCTCTCCCAGATGCCACCCCCCAGAATCAATTTTCATCTATATGCAGCCATTCGCTATCTCAACTTCAAACCTCTTCTCACGAAGTGTCTCAATACATTTCCAAGATCTCTCCTCACCGTTCTCCGGGTTCTGATGGCATTTCCCCTATTCTTATCCGTAACTGTGCTTCGTCTCTCGCCATTCCCCTGTGCATAATCTATAACCGTTGCTTCTCCTCTGGTACCTTTCCTACACATTGGAAGACAGCCAACATTATTCCCATCCATAAGTCTGGTCCCAAATCAGATGTGTCTAATTATCGCCCAATATCCATTTTACCCATTTTCTCCTCCATCTGCGAAAAAATCATCCTAAACCGTTTATATTACTTTACATCCCCCCACCTCTCTACCTGCCAACATGGCTTCCTTCCTGGTCGCTCATGTTTAACAAACTTAGCAGTTTTTCAAAATCACGCCATAAATGCGATTCAAAATAAGGCACAATTAGATACTATATTCCTAGATTTCTCCAAAGCGTTTGATTCCCTTGATCACGAGTTATTGATATTCAAACTTGCCCACCGTTTTTATATTCACGGAAAGTTCTTACAGCTGATATCAAGCTTCCTAACCAATCGAACGCAATGTGTCAAACTTCCAGACGCTAAATCCAACAGGGTTACTGTCACCTCTGGGGTTCCACAGGGCAGTTCCCTAAGCCCATATCTATTCAACCTCTTCGTTGATGATCTAGTCTCTATACCCCCTACGGAGGAAAATGCTGATGATTGTAAACCTTTTACCAGTGTGACGAAGGTAGCGGATTGTGAACAATTTCAAAGAACGTTAAATAAAATTACCCAATGGTGCGGTGACTGGAAATTAAATTTAAACATTAATAAATGCCATGCTATGTCTATAGGGTTAAAAAAACCGATTGAATATAATTATAAGTTAAACGAAATCACTCTTCCAAGAGTAATGCAACAAAAGGATCTGGGTGTTATAACTGATAATAAATTAACATATTCTGAACATGTTACAAAAATAAAAAATCGTGCGATGTCTCTCCTAGGCCTACTTTATCGTTTCACCGATATCAAAGACCCTCTGGCTCTCTCCCTATACTTTTCCTCGTTCATCCTTCCTACTGTATCTTATTGTTCCCCCATCTGGTCTATGTCCTTTCCAACTCATCTTTCCTCATTAGACAGAATTACTAATTTCTTTCTCAGAATTGTAAAAGCCAGAGTTCCTTCCTTCCGTCAAGCCTCTAAAGATTCTATCTTATCTTCACTATCCTTGGAATCTCTCTCTGTCATTAGATCAAAACATGATTTATCCTTCTTACACTCACTGCTGAACTCCCTTTATGACTGTCCTCCCTTAACTTCACTTATCAATTATCGTGTTCCAAACAGATCTACCCGTTTGACATCATTGCTTCACTATACTACTCCTAGACTCTCACTTATCAAGCGCTCCCTTTTCTTTCGTCTTCCTTCTCTGATGAACTCAATTCCTCCTTCTATTGATCCTTTCTCCTTATCTAAACGGAAATTTTTGAACCTGAGCTTACCACACACCAGATCCATATAATTGTAAAATCTACCTTTATGTTTTTTCTTTTTTTCACTATATTTTCTGTCAATTGTTTTTTAACTATTTATATTTATTACTTTAATATATGTATATTTTTTATATTTCACTTTAAATTGGCATTGATATGCTGTATGTGAGATTTGAATAAATAAATAAATAAATAAATAACTCAGTATCTTTCATATTACAGATATGAACAAGAGGCAAAATTAAATGAAAGATAAAATTCAAAATATCCTGTACAAAAAGACGAGAAAGATATGCCATTTATATGGTAGCAGGAGAGTTAGCGCTCCAATAGGATAATGCTTTCTCGCAAGCCATTGAATATGTCGAAGAAACAAATCTGAAATCTCGATTTCTAATGTTACTCGATTCCGACGATATCCACATTAATGCGAAGACTCGGAACCGCCTCAAAAATCTCTCTCACGCCAACTTTTTAACTCCTCAGCCGACCGGAAGTTTCCTTCAGAAGCGATCTTTTCATCTCCAGAAATCGTTCTTGAGGCGGAGGGAAAGGCCGCCAGAGATCGATGTTCGGGAGATGCGAAAAAAGAAAAATGTCCGAAGGTAGAGGACAAACGAGGGGAGGAGTGATGCCCTCCCGTGGGATTCCAAGAGGGTATGATATGAGAGGCGGTGAACGGTGGTTGGTTAGGAGAGATGGTGGATAGGACAGAGAGAGGCGCAAAGGTAGAAGAAAAAAAGAGGGGAAGTGGAAGGAGATGAAAGTCCGTAAGAGCCGGTGGGAAAAAAGGGAAGGAAATGGAGGGCGTCCAATGGTATAAAGCTTCCCCCTTAACAACTTGATCGAGACCAATCGGCTGGCGAGAACCTCTTTATAAAAGTAATCGACGGAGTTTTCTGTACACTGACATTAAGCTTTCCACGGACCCGAAGAAGAGCCGGGGATTATTTTTTCTTTTCCGCCGGAATTTACACTGAAGGAAATGAGCAGGAAAATTGCCAAACGGCGAAACTCTTATTGGGGATAAAAAAAAGCAGAAATACAAATACATTTCATTGGATTCGAAAGACGATTGAAGGAAAGGATCATTAGCGGTTGGTTGCGGCGTTCCAGGTAAAAAAAGATGTTAACTTGCACACATTTTATCGTAACGTCGTATTAAAGTATGCCGAATGTATTACTTCATCTCTATGGGAATGAAAATTCCGAGGGTTTTGAATTGATCTTCGGCGAACCGTCTGTCGGTTCGAATACGGATGACAGTGTTGTACAAATCATACTACAGCCAAGGAACGTTCCAGAGATAATTTCGGCGATTTTTAAGTAAGTTCAACAATTGCACTTAAGAATGTTTACACAAATGGTAAATAGTGAGTATCGCGCACATTTATATTTATTAATAAAATCTAGATGTATTCAGTAGATAAGGATAAAATACGAGAACAAAGAAGGAAATGCATAATTGCTGCATCGAAAGGATCAAGAAACGGATTCCTATGGAAATAGTCCATTTCCCGACAAGAAACGAAATCCCGTTTATATCCCGTTGTTATGGAAATGCCTGAATATCTGGGTCATCCCAGACAATTAGCCTACTATATACCATGCTTAAGAATGATACATTTCTCGTTTTTTTGGGGGGAAGACGTCCAGGATAATCAACTATTCAAAACACTTTGAATCATATTCTTAAAACTGAGCGGCAAGCGAACCATATCTCTCGTTTTTTTATCATAATCTGCCTGATGTATCTAGAGATCCGTGGTAATTTCCCCTACTTAGGATTGAGGGATTACATTTTCTATGCTTGGATGATTGTCTTCCAGAATTCAATATATGTAGATTCGAAATAGTTTAAATGTGGCCTAAATATGCTAATGTTCATCAATAGGATGTTCACAAACGTGGACCGAATTCAGTATTTCATGAACCCACACGTGTTAAAAACAAGATTGTATAAAACATATACTTTCAGTAACATTAATTTATGCGTAAATTCGACATGGTCTTGAAAATCGAATCTTGCTGAATTTGAAATGATTAAACAACTAGCAATACGGGAATACACGATTCCTGAGGGAAACGTGATTAGAAGTTGATGTTGCTAGTTTAAAGAAAGCGCGTTCCTGGAGGACATACTTCGATGATAATTTGACCAGCTAAATTCGGCCGCTCCCATAAAAAGAAGTCAAATAAGAGAAACGGACGCAAGTACAAATCGTTATCCAAACTCACGCTTTCCGATACGCGATGTTATTAAGCAAAAGAAATCGGTCGATTGTCTATAAACACTCGCCCATTGGGTTAAGCAAGTGTTATAAATGTAGATGTTGATTTAATGGATGGGTGATTATCCCAATAATTAATAACTTCCAGGGAAGAAAAAGTTATACATAGAGAGATTTGGTCGATTTCATCAGACAGACTTGTCGACGCATTTAATGTGTATTTCAAAAAGAGAGTTTCTCCCTGCCGCAAAGCGAAAGGAGGCTAGCAGGGTAAATATGTAGATGGATACTTCAGTTCTAACGGGAAGAATATTTCTAGATGACTCCTTTATTTTATTTCAGCTATATTAACTGAAAACTAGTATAAATTCAGACCTTCTCTTTCGTGAGTGGCAAAGATAGACGTGGAATTGTAAGCAAGGTCTGATTAGATATTAGGCTCATCAAAGTACCATTTGCTCAATATCTTGTTGGATAGAATATTTTACGTTTGTCAGTTGATAGCGGAAGAATGCTTATACACTAAAGTCTCATACGCAATAGTCTCAACGCAATAGTCCTTACAATGAACTCGGCCGAATGATTTGCATTAATGATATAGAAAAATGTGGAATAGCTCTTCCTGTTCTAACCAGAGATTTATAAAGCTTAATTACCAACGTCAATGTGCTCCAGATTAATCGCTGGTGCAGCCATTCATCTGGTACAACGTACAACATTCGCCCTAAAAATGGTTATCCTGGGAGAATAAGATATCTCCTTTTTAGAAATTACACCTAGAGACGATTTCTTCTGTCTGAGAGGCTGAATATGGGTCGAACGCCAACTTTTACCGCCTTTTGATTTAAACTATGGGACTCGGAATGATTGCTTTAATCGAAGGACGCCCGGGGAAACCCTTTAAAAATATTAACAATATTTAAGTCGTTGATGAAATCCCCCATCTGGCCACGGAGGAAATAAGGCGATAAATATTCCCACGTTAAGCTTATTTTTAAGTTATCAGAGGAAAACCTTTTAGTTTATTCATATATTTCCGCAGCAGAAACGGTAAGTAATGCAATAGTTTCCTCCGGGGACACGTGCAAGCAGGGACGAGGAAAAAATGAATGACGCGACCCCAGAGTTAGAACGGCTCAAACTTTTCGAGCGGGGAGGGAAAAACACGTGCTTTATTTCTAGTCCAAAAGAAACACGCTCGGGGAGAAAAGTCGACGTAAACAAAATCGATCCATCGAAATTACGATACTGAAGGACTTATTCTCTTCTTTCAGATGTTTCTCGAAGTCCAATTTTACGTAATCTCACGATGTGAAATTATTAACCCATTAACGGCCAAAGTTGCGAAACGCAACATTATTGTTTAATTAAAAATGTTTATGTTGACGTTAAAATTTCGATTATTTCTGTTGTTAATTATATATTTAAAGTTCTATCCTTATTTTTGATGTAAAAATATCACAGTTTAAATCCATTTCTTCTTTTTTTGGAATAATTTAAATATGGCGCATTTTCTGTCATATGAGTCTTAGAGAATGAAACATTTCAACCGTCCAATCAAAATTGTTTCTTGAATTTTAAGCTGATATACTTGAGGATGTTAAGAATAAGGTTTAACAAATACTTTTTTCCATAGATTTATTTGCAAAACGACCGGTTTCGGCACAGATCGGCCATCTTCAGGTAAGGAAGTTGACATGCAAGAAAGCTTATATAGGGGAAAAATGAGGGGTATAAGGTGGGTGTAAAGGAGCAAAGCAATATGAAAGGGTAGGGAGAAGGGGGGAGGTGGAAAGGAAGGGTTAGGTCTTGTGAGAACTATCCGGGGGGTAAAGGTTGGTCTTATCTTGGAGAGAGCTTTTTGGGAGAGTACAGAGAAGTAAGGGAGAGTAAGATACTGGAACTATTTCGTTAACTACGTTCTGGGAAGCAATTTTAGGCGTTAAAATTTCTCTCTGCTCCAAGAAATTCATTTTGGGACCTTTTCGAAGGATATGCAGAATTTCAGGAATGAAAGATGAGGAATGGTGGGAATCATTTAGGTGCTGAGCAAAGTGAGAGGAGGGAGTATTATTTAAAAAAGAATGATTGTGCTCTTTTACACGGATATTGAAATTTCTCCCGGTTTGACCAATATATACGGATTCGCAATCGTTACATTTTAATTTAGTTTCTACTTTGTCTTTATTGTTTACCAAGTAAGAACCTAGGTTGTGGCTATTGTAGAATGCAGGTTGAATGGTTTCTTTAGGGAGGATATTGGCAATTTTTAATGAACAATCATCTATGAAATTAAATTTTCGCCATTTGGGTGGATTTTCAGGTTGGATGACAGGTGGAAGAAAGATTCTGTTAATTGTTAATCTCCGGATTTTTTTGGAAAGAAGTTTGTCTATTAATTTGGATTGGAAACCGTTTTTTCGGCAATGTATTTGATTATAGACAGTTCCTTATTGAAATCAACTTCGTTCATAGGAATATGCGTTAGACGGTGGATAAAGGCATTGAAAGAAGAATGTTTTTGAGCGGGATGATCGTTTGAGGAAGCAGGAATGGTATGGTCAGTATAAGTAGGCTTACGGAAAATGGAGAAAGTTATTTTGTTTTGGGTATGGTGAAGGGTGAGATCCAGGAAATTGAGTGAATGATTTTTTTCTAATTCTAAGGTGAACTTGATAGTAGGGTGAAGGGTATTTAAGTAATGATGAAATGATGAAAGTTGTCTTTCCGTACCCTTCCATATACATAGAATATCATCAACATATCTAGATTTAGATTTAGATATATACCTCGCAAGCCGCCAGAGGCGTATGGCAGGGGGTGTAATACACCACCATTATTCATTCCTACCTATTAGCATCTCTAATAGCTTGGGGAAAAAACGACCAAAAGTAATTATCCGTCCTTGCGATTACTTACCTATAACGCTTCGTCGATGCCTCTCGGAGATCGCGTTCGCTCCTTACTGGCACTAACATTTCACTTACTTCGTCTATAAATTCTGAACGATTGAACTTTTCGAAAAGTTTCCGACGATATTCAGATCTTCTCATCTGTAGTGAATTCCAACTGAGGGACTCTATCATTGCCGATGCTATCAAACCCGAAATCCCCGCAAACGAATCGGGCTGCTCTACGCTGGACCATCTCTAAATCTGAGACTAAACCTACTTCGTGTGGGTCCCAAACCGCACAGCAGTATTCAAGACTCGGACGAATAAGAGAAAAGTAAGCTATTTCTTTGACTCTCGATGAGCATCCTCTCAACGTTCTACCAGTTAATCTTTGCATTCTATTCGCTTTTCCTATCGCATCTCGAATATGTTCTTCAAAAGATAAGTTACTGCTAAACGTGACTCCTAGGTATTTGTTGTAAATATCTAAACCAGCATTGAACATAAATTAAATATTTACAATTTGAACTGAACAATTTGGATTCCAAGAAGTCCATAAAAATATTGGCGAGAAGAGGGGATAAAGGAGATCCCATAGCGAGACCCTCGTTTTGTCGGTAAAACACGTCTTGAAATTCGAAGAAATTTTGTTTGGTGCAGGTTTGAATGAGTTTTTTAAAGTCACAAATAATTTCACTGCTCATGTTGGCACTGCGGAGGCGGTCTTCAATGACACTTATCACTTCACCCGATCGATCGATCTGTGCCGAAACCGGTCGTTTTGCAAATAATTCTGTGGAAAAAAGCATTTGTTAAACCTTATTCTTAACATCCTCTGTTATGGATTTCCACACGGTAAAGCCTGCCACAATCGATTTCAACTGATATACTTGGTAAAAATAATATCAATTGAATGCCTCAAATTCCTTTCTTATGAAAAAAATACGTTTTTCTGGAATAATTTGAAGAGTGAACTTAATGTTGCGTTTTCGCATCTTTGGCGGCACAGGCTCTGAGGGTCGCACGCGCGCTCCCAATTTAATCTCCGTGTCTCAATATGTTTGGAGAAGAAAACATCAAGATTGACGTCGCTGGGACTTTTGAGATCCATAGGAGTTCTGGTGCAATGTTTTCAACCACTGACGAACCTGAAAATAGGCCTGTGAAACGTTCTAGAAACGGTACTCCTAGTGAATCGTCCAAAAGAAAAGAATATGCATTCCCAAAGTGGATAAAAGTGAAAGAATATAAGCAATCGATTCGGCCGAGATGTTTTGGAAAGTGAAAGAAGTTATATTTTTATCAGCGCCTTATTCAATGGAAAAGGAACACAAGGAAAAATTGTGGAATGTACTCGGTGGCATGTCTCCGATAAATATTTGCCGGTCATTTTTGGACGACAATGTCTTAGAAAAAATTGTTTTTTTTTCGAACAAATACGCCGCAGACAACAATATGCATGACTTCCAGCTTATTGTATCTGATTTAAGGACATTTATTGGTTTCTTGCTTCTCACTGGCTATAATATGTTTCCCCAGCAAGATATGTATTGGTTGAAGGATGTTGATAAAGGCGTAGATTTAGTACGCAGTTCTTTCAGTAGAAACAGATTTCCGGCAACTAAAGAGAACATTCATTTCTCAGATAATTCATGCTTGGACAAAACGGACAAGTTTACAAAAATCAGGCCCTTGTTCAATATATTAAATGAAAAATACCTGCAATTTGGAATATTTGCTCATAATTTATCCATAGATGAGCAGATGGTACCTCATTTTGGCCGTAATTCCGCGAAGATGTTTATTAAAAATAAACCTGTGAGATTTGGTTTCAAGTTATGATGTCTTTGCTCTTCTGATGGGTACCTATTTCAGTTTTTGCCGTACGCCGGAGCCAGAGAAAACTCCTATGAAACTAAATTAGGTTTTTGTGCTAGCGTTGTTCCTGAATTATTAAATGTCATTCCTGATTTATACCATATTCGTTTGTTTTTTGACAATATTTTTTCGTCGTACGCTTTATTTCGTATATTGAAGGAAAAGAATTGTTTCGCTACAGGTACTATCCGAGAAAATAGAACTGAAAAGTGTAGAATAGAAGATACGAAGAAATTCGCAAAAAGGTCTAGAGGAAATGTCGATTATGTTTTCGATGAATCTATTGATCTGTCAATAGTGAAGTGGAACGATAGCTCTGTTGTTACGATGGCAAGCGATGTAGCATCTGTTCTTTCTTTAGGGATGGCTAAAAGATTCAGCCGTGAAGAAAGGAAGTACATCTCTATCCCACAACCTCATGTCGTCGGAGAATACAACAAGTATATGGGCGGAGTTGATCTTCACGACAATGCCAATGCGAATTATAGAGTTCGATTTAGAGGAAAGAAGTGGTGGTGGCCTCTATTCACTTACGCAATAGACAGTGTCTGTACTAATTCCTGGAAACTGTTCCGGAAAGCTAATGAAAGTAAGATTTCATTGCTAGATTTTAGGTCTTACGTAGCAGTGACCCTCCTCAAAGGTGATGTGGCTTCCCTTGAAGAGCAACAAGAACCATCATGTTCAAGACATAACTACCAAAAGGGGAGACCTTCCCAATCACCTGCTGAAGTGAGAGAGTTTCTCACATTATTTCTAAGGGCAATGCTAGAAAAAGATGTAGGTTTTGTAAAAGCCAAACTATATATCTTTGTAGAAAATGTAATGTGTCCTTACATCCAAAATGCTAAGAAAATTTTCATGAATAAAAAACATACTTGCACAAATTAGTAATGGAATAATATTTAATTAGAGGAAATATTGAATTTTCTATTAAGTTTGCACCTGATTTTTCTCGGAAACTTAAACTTCGCGTCCTTATTGTAAGCACATTTTGTTTATTTATGGGATTATAAAAATAGAAACACCGAAGGAAAACATCAAAGGCAAAAGGTGAACGTATTCATCAGTCTTTAACAGCACTTCTTAAGTGACATAGCATTGAAAAAGACAAAATTATAAATTCGTGGATGGTTTCCATAACATCCAATAGAATAACTGATTCGGCCAAAGTTGCGAAAACGCATCATTAAGTTTTTTATATTTATAAATTTTTTTAAGAAACCAAATTTTTTATTAGTATTTTCTAAGAGGTTAAAAGAAGGTTGGTGCAAAAAAAACGGTAAATTTCTCGAAAATTCTAACATTGGCCGTTAATGTATTTTTTTATTATATGAATTTTTAAAATCATTTCTTTCATTAAATTAAATTCGTTTCCAAGTTTCGAAATGAATTAGTACAAGTAAAATATAGGAATAAAGAAGAGATACCATCCAACTTGATGTAAAACAATAAAGGTTTGTGAAAAAAAAACATTTACTAAATTGATACAAATATATAAATTAATTGAATTATCGAAAATGCTAATTGAAGTTGCGTAGTTGATGACAGTCAACAAGAGTAGAAATGAATATGAGGGAGTTAAATAACAATTCATTCAACTCACAAGAATTACGATCGTAAATGAGCTTAAGGCATTGTAGAAATAATTTGAGACGACACTGATTTCGTAACAATATCAAAATCGATGAAACCTTACGTGCAATAAGCAATAATGCACTTAAATGAGTATTGTGTGCATAAATAAATAAGAAAGGTAAATAGGACTAAATTATTGTGCAAATGTCGCACTATAATTTTATTTCATTCGATGATCAAATTTTAATTTTCGTAAATTAAATTTATGCACGAATTATAAAATAGACATTAGATAAAAAGTAGGCAATACTTTATAAGGATCAATCGAATACTACATTTGCCCATTGTAGATTGGAAATACAAGTATACCTTCTCTCTTATTTTTACATACACGAGACAAATATTTTTCTCCAAAATAAGAACGAAATCTTTCTACATCTTATATTCACTAATACAATCACCGTTGTTTACATTATCCACCCTATGTCAGAAACTTCTGTAAGAGAAATGCATGGGAGCGATTTTCGAACATTAATTTCATGCACTTCCCGAAGTAATAAAATTGTAATGGGAGTCGTTTAAGGGCCATTAGAGCATTTCATATTGATGTTAGTTTGTCCTAAGTATCCTTGGTTCGACTCTGGACGACTCGAATCGTCTCTCTCATAAGAAATGCACGTAAAGTCCGTTTTGATCGGTTGCCGTCGTTTTTCCTTTCGAGGAATTAAATCAGAAATAATGGTCTTATGAAATCGAAATGAACACCAAAAGAAAGGAAATTGAACAAAGATTCTTATTTTTGTCAAGGAATATCGTATTCGTGTCGAAATTGGGAGAATTTGGACAAAAATAACGAAATATTCCTGTAATTTCGTGAGTATAAACAAGTCCCTGACGACAAAGGTGATTGTTGAACTATTTGTGTCAAAGTTTGTATTGTGAAAATTCCTGTGAACCTTAGAAAAGACCAAGAGATGGCTTCAAAATTTTAAAAATAAGTATTTTTAAATTTAGAAAAGTAAGTTGCGGTTAATTGCCGTAGTAAATGTGAATATAAATGCTTGAAGATTGAAAAAACAACCAAAATGTTCAGTTCCCAAGGAAAAACGGACTTAAAAAAGTTTGACAGGGCCGGGAATCGAACCCGGGATTTTCCTCAAACCGGGAGGCTGTCTTAACCATCTAGGCTACCCGACCAGAACATTTTAACACTCCGAAGATCCCGGGTTCGATTCCCGGCCCTGTCAGACTTTTTTCAAGTCCGTTTTTGCTTGGGAATTTTCCTGGGTGCACGCCCTTTTGTGCAAAGTCAACTAAACCCTTTCCTTGTGTCCTTAATTTAAATTCTATCAATGTTTTCACTTTTTCCGTGTCTTTACTGTTACTTATTAAATTACGAGTAAAATGTAGCTTGCATACTGCAAGCAGATCGATGACACTAATTTCATATCTGCATCATATCGGGACGGTTCTCAAAAGAAAAAAAAGATAGAGAATATTCTTAAGATTCGCTGCAATTTAATCGTCTGGAGTCGAACCCAGGTCTTCCTGGTGAGCTTACTATGCAGCACAACAAAAGATCACCATCTATAACTATGTTTGAAAATTCAAGCAGAGATATTGGCTGCAACTGCCTCAAACAACGTCCTACTTTTCACGAATGTAAATGGCTCTCTGGATTCGAACCAAGGATAATTTTGGAAATCTAAAACATATTTTTGAAACGTATTTATGATTTCTATCTATATGCCGAATTTCAAGTTTCTATATTATTGGGAAGGGGTTCAAAATAATTCCTAAAAATCGGATCAGTTACTGATTGTAGAGACGCCTGGTGTCGAACCCAGGACATATTGATCTTCCTCTAACCGAAGGACTGCCTTAACCATCTAGGCTACCCGACCAGAACGTATTAACAAGCCGTTTTGGGCAATTTATGCGCAAAGTCACCTCAACCCTTTCCTAATCAAAATGTTCAGATTAAATTCGGCCCTTATTTTATTCTAATTATACTAAAAGCGCTTCCATTTTTCGATTTTCGGAAACCATGCTTAATTTTAACTCCGTCACTTTCGACGGGGAAATTCACTCGTAATATATATTTTTTTCCAAATTTCGTCTCGCTGCTTCGATGACCGCTATAAAGGAATCAAATTTTTAGGTTGTCATCATATAGCGAAAATGTTTACAGAGAGAAAGAGCGGTTGAAATATATTCATCGACACTTGCTTTTTCGGATGAAATGCATCATTGAACTTGCGTGAAATATTAAGGTTCGACTCAATATTCAGTAACTATATCCGAATATAGCAGATTTAAGGAAATGTTAAAATGATGCTAATATAGTTCGTGCACACCCTGCCACTCACCAATAGGAGGTTTTCAAGGCAACTGTATGTGTAGCATTGATCAGCTTTCAAATGTTTAATAAAGTAGCTTCATTATTGCTAGATCTCGTCGATAAAATTTAGTTTAGTAGAAGCTTTGCTTTGAAGATGTTTGCATTCAGTGGCCCAAAATGTCGAACTGAGAACATATATTTGGAAATGAAAGCTGCTTTGAGGCCATAACAGAATACATAGGCTCCGAACAGGAAGCGGAGCGAAGTTACGCCGAGCGGACTACGTTATGAAAATTGATCCTAATACTTTTGAACGCAGCCACGGCCACCGGAGTTGAGCCGAGACGTAACTCAGCTTCGCTCAGCTTCCGAACTGCAGTGGTTAGGTAAATTTTTCGGAGAGGAACGCCAACTAAAAAAATCATAGCTTTACATCCAATAACAGTTCTCCTTGTGCGCCATTAAAAAGGAAAAAAAAACACGACGACTTGTGGTGGGTTTGTCATAATGGCAGTTGATCCTCTCCGATACAATTACCCGTCAGCAAAAGTTAGAATTTTGATGAAGATCGAAGAAACATTTAATAGCCATGCTTATGTGATTAATCTTCGTGATGCACCTTACATAATCAAGATACAATGTATTGATATTAAATTGAGAACTATTTATACTGTCAATTCCGTGCGTGTAATTTTTATGATGTGCAATAAATAATTGTTGAATGTAAAACTGTAGAGCATTACTTTCTCGTAGATTTTTCGATGTACGCATTCATGTTGGAACTATATTTCAATTGACTCTAGAATCTTTTGTTGCTGAAAATGCATTTTAACCCCTTCCCTGACGCTCCCGAGATATATCGGGCAAGGCTACTTTTTCCGTTTTCAACGCGTCGCACACGAGTATTCTCGTGTTTCCTTCTTATTTCGCCATGCCGCTGTAGGAGAACAGTTAGCCGAAAGTTTTTGACTATTATATTAAACATTTTGACATTATATCGATGTTTCGACCGTACATCAATCTTTACTTATAACGTTACTTAAACTTATAAACGTTGCTACGATTTGTTTGTTCTAATTGCTTTTCGTCAGTCGCAAGGTCCAATATATATCAAAATCATAATGATCGTTTGTTTTGCTCTGAGTAGGAGGCAGTTGCAGTCAGTAATTGTTGTTTTACATAGTATTGTTTATGTTATCTTGGAGAAGCTTTCCCTGAACCAACACCCTTGTACTTCTCTGATACATTATAATATTTGAATATACACACTATACTAGCTTCCGTTAAATTAGATAACTCTTCTTTTTGTTATATTTTAAATATTTTTATTGTTTTCTCGTATATTTTTCGATTTTGCGTCCTGTGAAAGACCCGTTTGAAACAACATTTTTTTGAAATTTTAGTCCACGTTT
This sequence comes from Sympetrum striolatum, assembly GCA_947579665.1. Classification (NCBI taxonomy): domain Eukaryota; kingdom Metazoa; phylum Arthropoda; class Insecta; order Odonata; family Libellulidae; genus Sympetrum; species Sympetrum striolatum. The sequence continues at coordinate 458,394 of CANPUZ010000025.1, forward strand.
TACTTCGATGGATTCGGCAGCAGATTTCTTTGGTCGCCTCTGATGTCATCAATATATTTCTACTACCTCTAAAATATAATTAGCTTTTTTTCTAACTCTCTCTATCGGCTAAGATTTATTCTCTAGCCTAACCAAACTCGTGGCAAAAATGAAACGTTTGCTTTGCTCTCAATGCCTTGAGCTTTGGCCGCTAAGACGGCAGAGGGTACTTCAGTGTTGTGAAAGATAAAGAGAAACAGTTGGATCCCTTTCCTCCCCCATAGTCATTTTGACACGTGTTGACCACTCTTCCCTTTTTCGAATTGCCGTTACTCCTGGTTGTTCGCCGTGGATTTTCCAAAATATTTTCTATAAATCGTCGATTTTCCATTCGTCCTTCCTAAGCTGCAGCGGATGAGTTTTATCATGATTTCTATAAACTAAGCTTATTCTCATACGATATATCCTTCAGTTATTTGTGGAGCTCTGTAGCATAAACATCTAGCATTTTCTCTCTCGCCTTTACGGTCTTCATTGCAATATTTGTATCGAATACCATTTTGGATTCTCGGAATACTTCGTAAATCCTTGCATCTGATCCGAAATTACGGAGGAAAATTTCTCCAGTCTATCATGGATCATCACGAAGATTCCGATCTTGAAACCGAAGACATCGACATTGAAGTTTCCGGTTCCGATTCAAGCGTTTCGGAAGAATCAGATTCTGAATCTATCGATGGATCAGAGCCAATTCAAGACGGTGAATGGAGTGAACTTCAATCATCAGGTTCTTCTTTTCCTGCACCAGCGAGATTTTTCTTTGAAAAATCTTTCTTTCCTCAAAATTCATCTTCAATGAATTTTGAGGAAATCTTCCGATTTTGTACCATTGAAGTTTTTTGAACTTTTCTTCAATGACGACATGATAAGTTTCATTGCAAATGAAACCAATCGCTACGCAAGCCAACCCTTCCGTGACAAGCCGTCGGTGTCTGGCGCTGAAAAGGATAAGCTGTGGCGGGAAGCGAATGGATTAGAAATACGTGTTTTTTTGGCACTTGTGATGTTGCAGAGCATCATTCGCAAGCCTGATCTAGAATTTTATTGGTCAACCAGACCTACTCTTGACTCTCTATTCTTCGGGCAGATAATGTCGTACCGCAGGTTTGTGAAAATTCGGCAGTATCTGCATTTTTCTGACAACAATACATACGATCCTGAAACGCACCCAAACCCGAAGCTGAGCAAGATCTAGCCAGTTCATCAGAAGTTGGAGGAAAAATTTAGAAAATTATATACGCCGGAAAGAGAAATTACCATAGACGAGAATCTTCTTCTCTACAAGGGAAGGTTGGGTTGGGCAGTACATTCCGCAAAAGAGGGCGAGATTTGGAATAAAACCTTTTATTCTAAGTGAGTCTCGTAGTCGATACGTGAGGTCAACAAGCATTTGCACGGGAAAAGGAACTCTTTTTGATGATGAGTTGAAGGAAAAACCTATGTCACCTTAGGTAGTGATGACTCTAATGAAGCCTTTACTGGACAAGGGATATTGTGTGGTCACGGACAATCTTTATACGTCTACAGATTTGGCTGAGTGGCTTATATCGTGGTCTTCGGACACATACGGCACTCTGAGAAGAACACGAAGGGGAGTACCGAAGGCATTGGTGGCAAAAAAATCTGAAGAAAGGAGAAGTTGCTGCATTTAGAAAAGGGAAGGTGATGGTGCTGCGATAGAAAGATAAAAAAGAAGTCACTCTCTTATCAACTGTTCATAAAAACTATATGAAAATGGTAGAGAAAAGTGGCCGAAGTTTGAAAAAAACATCAAAGGTGACTGATTACAATCACACCATGGGTGGGGTGGACCGGGTAGATCAACATTTGTCCGATTACCCCTTACCTAAAAAAAGATCGAAAAAATATTATTAAAAAATATTTTTCCATTTGGTGGAGCTAAGTGTGTGGAATTCATTCATTTTGTACAAAAATGTGGTGGACGAAAGGTGCATTTAGAATTCCAATTACAACTAATTGAACAATTGATTGAGGCCTATCATCCCACTCTCGTCTCTCCAAAGAGCGGCAGGCCATCCGCAGAGCAGCAAATTCGAAGGCTCGTAGATAGGCACTTGCCCGACTCTCTGCTGCAGAGCGAGAAGAAAGCAGCCCCTACTCGGCAGTGTATTATTATCTGTTGCCGAAAACGCGACGCTAAGGGGAAAAAATCCGTAGGGAAACGAGGTATTACTGTCCAGATTGTGATGTACCCTTACGTGTGACGCCTTACTTCAAAGTTTATCACACCTCTAAAGATTTTTAAGTGCAAATTATCATGGCTATGACTGTATCTGGTATTTGTGTATTATGATTAAATTATTTAAAAATGAATTTCCGCTTTCATTTTATTGATATACCTTTTTATAGCTCAAAGCTAGTAAATTCTCGAGAAAAACTTAATAAAGAAAACCTGAAATATTTTCTTTAAAATGAAAAATTTGAAAAAATTGACTTCATCACATATGAAATATAGCAATCACGTTGAAATTATTAATAAATGGTATAAATGAAAACGACTTTTAAATATATCGCAATAACCATAAAATTGATTAATATGATTAGACTCTTAAACGGTGGTTGATGTCGAAAATGTTTCCAAACAGAACTCATACAAAAGTTAATTTTTTGTAAATTTTGTAGAAAATTGTATATCGAATCTATGAATGGCTTCCATAACAAGAGACAGCATCTGCAAACAGTAAACATAAATTGTGAGAAACGAATGAAATATTGAACTCACCGAATACGTCTGTTTATCCTTCGGTCTGAATGGGTACCAGTTCAAGCTACAAAAGAGAGAGAAAATTCAATTAAAACCAATCATCAGGAAAAGGAGAATCTATTCATGTTAAACTATCCTTCAAATCCACGTTTGGCATTGAGTACTAACGCCATTGAATTTGGTAAATCTCAAGTGTGTTCCAAAATTGTGCCAAATATGTCCGTTATATAATTATCTTGAGGAATGCACAGTTACCTCACAAACGACTTACGTAGCACTGACAAAGAAGAGACTTATGTTGGTTGTGGTGGAGTTGGTGGTGATGCTGATGTCTTTAGAGGTGAAGAAATCAACTCTCTTTGTTGAATCAATGGCGCAGATGGACCAAAGTAGCACGATAATCCAAGGAGGATAATAATTTCCGCAGGAATTATGCAGAAACGAAACTCGCGGAAAAGTACTTGAAAAGTTGACGAAAAACCAACACAAAAAACACTGCCGCAGCCGTGTGCGGGAACAAATCTCCTAAAGAGGCGTAAAACAAAAAAAGATCGCAAAAAAGGGGGTGGGCGCCTAGCCTCTTAGGGGGCGGAAGAGGCTAGGGAAAACCTCGGCGCACCGCCTGGCGCACCTCCTGGGCGAGCTGGTGAGGAGGGGGAGAGCCCTCTCGCGGCTGTCTTTCCGACCGTGAGAACAAAGCACTGATTCCCGATGAGTCACGAAAACGTGGTTTGATAAAAGTGAATTAACTCGGCTATCCGCGGTCCGATTTCGAAGCCGATTACGGGAATCGGCGGGAAATCAAAAACTGCACAGGGTGACACTAAGCAAATGAAAGAAAAACTCACTTTTCCCAAAAATGTGCAACGAGGGAAGGGAGCTGCGAGAACGCACGCTGAGAGAGACCCTATACACTCGTGTGCGAGCCGATTATCGCAGCATACATTTCATGGTGATATCTCTCGCCTTACTCAGGGGGTCTCAAAAAGTAGATGTAATCGGTAGTTACTCAGAGGTAGAGCTCCTCCTTGTCTACCCCGAATCACCCTACTTAGCAGAGAGTGCGCTTTTTAATCGTTCTCCCAGCTGTGGATGTTTTCGTACTTTTGAAGGAAAAAAAGTGTTTTTCAGGACATTCCTTGGCTCGCCAAAACACATCACACAAGAAAGTAAGACATTGTAAAATAATAATAATAACTCTTTATTTGGCGAGTTTAGGACCATTAGGGCCTCTCTTACACCTAACCATTAAGGGTAACCAATATTAAATACAAAAAAGGTGGAAAAACAATACAAATATATATAAAGAAAATGAAAAGAAGAGGCAAAAAAATAATAGAATTGGGGTGTGGGGAAAAACTCCTTGGCTGAAGGCTTTCGGAGAAAAACCCACTGTGGGGTAAACGCTCACACAAGAAGGGGAGCGAAAAAAACCCGCGAAAACACAGATGGAAATAAACACAAGCAGGTATATCACTAGTTGCATAATTTCTGACCAATATTGTTTGGTAAATTTCTTGGTGGTTGACCACGGATGACATTTACCTGAAAAGACAGAAGAAGAAGAGTAGACGGAAAATAAAGAGCTTTCGGAGGTATGATTTAAAGTAATTATTATTCCTTATGTGAGAGATTTTAATGTACTCTGGCATCGAACCAAGGGAAAGCACGGTCCTATCTAAATTTTTTTCTGAAATGAATGCTGAACATACATCGTCTAGTCAAGCATGAACTTCCTATCCTTTCGATAAGTGCATCAAAAAAAATTATTAAAACCTACCTCAATGTATTTTAAAGAGCAGATTTTTGCACCGTCCTAGCATCGAACCCAGGATGTTTTCCGTAAAAGTCAGTTATGTTCTCCATAGATCATGACCATAGGTATTGGCTCCTTGAGTTATGATTCCCTACCTATTCGGGAAGTATTTTTTTTTAATTCCCGAAAATCAGAGCAATGCTTTTAAATGGGGAAAATCGGGAATTTGGGGCCCTCTGGAATCGAATCCATGACACTGAAGTTCAAAGTGGGCTTTTTTATGGAAGTTACATGTCATGGCCACCATGTCGTAAAAATTTAAAGTCAGCGGCACTTGTTGAAGATGGTTAGAATTTTGATCCCCAGTGTATATATAGGTATATCCGGAGAAGCGTCTATATATAACGAGTAAAATGTTGCTTGCATACTGCAAGCAGATCGACAACACTAATTTCATATCGGCATCATATCGGGACGGACATCAAAAGAAAAAAAAATTCAAAATATTCGTAGAATTCGCTGCAATTTAATCGCCTGGCAGCGAACCCCGGTCTTCCTGGTGTACTTACTATGCAGCAAAATAGAAGATTACCATATCAAACTATGTGTGAAAATTCAAGCAAAACTATTAGGTGCAACTACCTCAAACGACGTCCTACTATTCACATACACTCCTTATTTGAGAAATTATAATGTGCTCTGGCATCGAACCCAGGAACAGCATGGTCTTATCTATTTTTTTTCTTAAACAAAGTGTTAATATACATCTTCCATCTAAGCAAGAGCTCCCTTACATATCGATAAATGCATAAAAAAATTATGAAAAGATACCCCATAGTATTATATATGGGGGATATTTTTACCGCCCGGCATCGAACCCGGGTCTTTCAGGCAATACTTTCTATGCAGCACAACAGAAAAACACCATCTCCAACCGCGTATGCAAATTCAAGCAGAAATATTGGTTACAACTGCCTCAAATGACGTCCTACTTTTCCTTTATATTCCTTATGAGAGAAACGTTATTGTGCTCTGGCTTCGAACCCAGGAATAGTACGGTCTTATGAAAATTTTTTTCTTAAACCAATACTTACTATATATCTTCCAGCCAAGCACGAACATCCTATCATTTCGATAAGTGCATCTAAAAAAATAATGAAAAACGGCTCCCATGTATTTTAAAGGGCAGATCTTTGCATCGTCCTAGCATCGAACCCAGGATAACTTTTGTAAAAGTGATTGATGTTTTCGAAAGTCCAAGACCATAAATATAGGCACCTTGAGTTGTACTTCTCTACCTATCCGGAAAGTATTTTTTTTTAATTCCCGAAAATCACGGCAATGCATTCAAACGGGAAAAATCGGGACTTTGGGGCCCTCTGGAATCGAACCTATGACACAGAGGATCAAAGTCTCTTTTTTCCTGGGGGTTTCACGTTATGGCCAATATGTCATAAAAATTTCAGATCAATGACGCTTGTAGTTTAGGCTGTGAATTTGTATCCTATCTATCTATCTATCTATATAGGTATACGAGCAAAATGTTGCTTGCATACTGCAAGCAGATCGACAACACTATTTTCATGTCGGCATCATATCGGGACGGCCCCTCAAAAGAAAAATGGATTGAAATTTTTCTTAAAATTCACTGAAATTCCATCGTCTGGCATCGAACCCGGGTGTTTACTGTTGAACTTACTATGCAGCACAATAGAACATCGCCATCTCTAACTATGTGTGAAAATTCAAGCAGAAATATTGGCTGCAACTGCCTCAAAGGACGTTCTCATTTTCACGAATTTAAATGGCTCTCTGGATTCGAATCAAGGACGATCTTGGAAATCTAAAAAATGTTTCTGAAAGTTATTTATGATCTCTATCTACATGCCGAATTTCAAGTTTCTATATTGTAGGAAAAGGGTTCAAAATAATTATTGAAAATCGTATCAGTTACTGATATTAGAGACGCCTGGTGTCGAACCCAGGACACATTGACAGCTGGGAAATCACAGTTTGATTTGTATACACTTAATCTTTCGTAGTGCAAAGTTTGAAGTCTTTATCGTGCCGGGAAGTACCTATAATTTGTTTCCGTTATCTCCGTAAGAAATGCATTGAGGAATTTAAATGGCCCTCTGGGATCGAACCAAGGACCATCAGCGAATATAAAAAAATTGATCCTGAAATTAATTATTGATCTCCAACTCCATGCCGAATTTCAAGTTTCCATGCCATCGCAAAAGGGCCCAAAAAAATTAAAATTAACCACTTAAAAATCGCCACAATGCAATTTAAACGGCCGATTTTTGTCCCAACCTAGCATCGAACCCAGGATATTTTCCGTAAAACTCATTTATGTTTTCGATAGATCATGTTCATATATATAGGCTCCTTGAGTTTTGATTCTCTACCTACCCGGAAAGTATTTTTTTTTAATTCCCGAAAATCAAAGCAATGCATTTAAACGGGAAAAATCGGGACTTTGGGGCCCTCTGGAATCGAACCAATGATACTGAGGTTCAAAATCGCAATTTTTCCGGAGGTTATACGTTATGGCCAATATGTCGTAAAAATTTCAAGCCATTGACGCTAGTGGTTTAGCCTGTGACTTTGTATCCTCTCTATATATATATATATATATGAATATATGAATATATATATGATATATAATAGATATGAATGAATCCGGAGAAGCATCTATATATAATAGATATATGAATGAATCCGGAGAAGCATCTATATATAATAGATATATGAATGAATCCGGAGAAGCATCTATATATAATAGATAGATATTGGAGGCCACACCATTCGTCAGATTTGCTTCATACATTATATACGAGTCCTTTGCGACCTGGAAGGAATCACTGTCGCCTTTTTATTCCACAATTTAACGGGGTCCAAACCCAGATCACTCAGACAGTTTTCCATAAAGAATACACGTAATAACTCAATTTTGTCGAATGCATAAACGCCGCGCTAATGACCATAGTACGTGGCATCCTTCAATGGAAATGGCCACGAAGCGATGAATCAGAAAATTCACATCGATATTATAACCGGCAGAGTTACCTGCCAAATAATTGCAAGAAAAGTAAATTCCTTCTTTCTTTCCTTTATATTACTTTCCTTTCTTTTCAGACTGTGTATCTCACTTCACTCCGAAGTTTCCGAGAACGCCTTTGAGGCTGCTAGCACACCCATAGGGAGGAATAATGAAGGGCATGAAATTAGGGTCTTTATAGGGACGCAAGTCTCATAATGATTTCCTTAATGTTATTAATGAAACGCCCCTAAATTCATATTGCTGTGATATTTCTTAAGAGATCCTTATCGAAAGAAATTCTCAAAAGTGGCTCCACGATACTATGCGTTTAAGAGCCATCTCGCGTTAGTTTTCTAATACCTATTCTAGTTTAAGTTCATCCACCAAACTACGTCACCATAGACGTCACAATGCGGGAATGTGAAATTTCAAAGCGTTTGCAAGAAGCGACTACAGATGGCTGTTTCTGTCCCACCTCATCATTGACCCTGATCCCTTAGGAATTTCGAAGATAATGTCACAGCAATACGTATGTTCGACGCCATTTGTAAATATTTCTGACATACTCCAGTCGAAGTTTAGTTCACCCCGTATTATTCACGTTCCCTCACTCTCAGTATCACTTTCCCTGATCTGGTTTTACTTCCTCTCCCGATCCCGCAAACTTCAGAGCGAAACGACAGACAGATTAAGAATATTCCAGCTTGGCGAGTTGTAGGCAGCTACGAAGTTAATGATGCTTATTTCGCCTTTGATTTACTGCCTCGAGATTTTCAAAATCTGGCACCTTGAGCTTTATATTTTAAATTTTTTGGAGACAAACAAACAAACTCCACCAATACTTTTATCATTATCTCTCCTAATACAATGATATCCAAGGATGTTGACGGATATGTTAGCAACCAGATGCGTCTCAGCGATCATTGCTACGTCGATTTTTTTTGAGCGAGAGCATATTTCAATTGGGTCAATTTATTAAATACCCCATAAGCATTCCATTCCATTATCTTTAAAAAACTATTCATTAATATTAGTTGAATATAATACATATTCGACGAAAGCTTTTTTAGTTTTCACGGGAAATGAATGCAATTAGTTGGAATATCCAGTTTTGGAGTTTCAGTCGCCAGTCGACGGGAGTGCCGGTGGGCCGAATTTCTCTCGCCAGAGAAAGTCCAAATTGGGACTTGAGAAATAATATTATTTGGACATTAGCTGAGCTGGGGTGTTCGACTCTAATTGACTGGCAGAATTTGCCTGAGGCGTTCGATCTCTTCGCTAATCGGGCGCCGAACTTGTTTTTCACAAAGCAGCTTGAGCATATGACATGGACTGATTATAATTTCTAATTGGGGAGAAATTTGAATCAGCTACTGCAAAGCTTTGGCCGGGGGTAACGATTTTGCTTGGGTTAAATTTAAGTCTAGCCTTCTCTTTAAGTAATTTTAGTTATCCCTCATCCGGGCGCGCCGCACACCTACAGGCAAAAATTTCTCGCGCTTTTATGAAAGTGACTGTAAACTACCGTCCACGCTCCCGGATGAAGGTTAATTTTTGAGAGTTTGGTAGAATGGGCAGCCTCTGTAGCTAGCAGGACGGTTCCCCTTACAATTTGCGCACGTTGCAGCTGGTTTGGTGCACTCACGAGTGAAGTGCTCCAAACCACACTTCATGCAAGATGAGCCACACTTCACGCAAGATCACGTGTCCAAATTACTGGCAACGGTGGCATTGCGGAGGGCCTTTTTGAGGCTTAAAATTTTCAATTTTTACAATAAAACCGCAAATATGTCTACTATTTAAGAGCTTATCCGCAATTGCTTCGTTATACATTTCGATTTGGAAGAGGGGTAGAGGTCTAAGAGGAACACTCTTTATTTTCTTTGCAAAATCCTTTCTTGTTGGTCGTCTTTTTCAATTGGTTACTTTTATTCAGGGTGTCCGCTATCCAGCGATTAAGAAATTCCCTGAGTTTTCCAGGTTTTCCAGGGTAATATTTCATTTTTCCAGGGTGTCCCAGATTCGCATTGCAATATTATTTTAGCCAAATATTAGACATGTTGTGATAATTACGCACTTAAGGTCCACGAAAAGGTGAAAAACAGTTCATAGATTCATCACGATATTTTATTGGCATCCGAGCCAACCCTAGATACAGACAAGCCATCAGGAAGCCTGGAGAGCAAATGTTTGAGAGTGGATGACGTTAGGTTTCTAAAAGTAATTCATCAGAAAAATTATTTTTTTTTTTCCTTTCCAAATTTATGTATACCTTTTTAAGGTAGGCATCTACATCTTCTGCAAAAATTAACATATTTTGTAAAAAACTGTTTACTATCTTAAAGGGGCTCCTGAGAGGCTCCTTGCCAATACACCTCGGGCTGATCCTCATGAGTATCCTGTCATGGGTTGGTAGGTTCATTTAGTCATACCACTGTATGCAACAAGTATATGTAAATACGAGTAAAATGTAGCTTGCATACTGCAAGCTTAGTGGGAATAAGTTTAACGTTAAAAGGTTCCAAAAGAATGATGAAAATGAAACCAAAATCTTTTAAATAGGAGATATATTTACCGTCCGGCATCGAGCCCGGGTCTTCCTGGCAATACTTCTTATGCAGCACAATTGAAGATCACCATCTCTAACTTTGTGTGAAAATTCAAGCAGAAATATTGGCTGCAACGGCCTCAACCACATCCTACTTTTCACATATATTCCTTATGTGAGTAATTTTAATGTGCTCTGGGATCGAACCCAGGAACAGTATGGTCTAATCTACATTTTTCTTGTAAAACAGGTCTTAATATACATCTTCTAGCAAAGCAAAAACTTCCTATAATTTCGATAAGTGCATCAAAAAAAATGAAAAACTACCCCCATGTATTTAAATGAGAGGTTTCTGCATGGTCCTAGCATCGAACCCAGGACATTTTCTGTAAAAGTCATTAATGTTAGAAGTCCCTTCTTGCATTGAACCCTAAGACATAGTCTGCCCAGACAGATTTTTTTCGTAATTGTAAATACCGAAGTCACAAAGAATTATTACCTCCTCAAAACGACGATATTATTTGAAATTTCCTTCACAAAGTACAATATTAATTCATCTTCGGTAAAGAAAACTACTTTATTTGTAAAACCACATTGCTAAAATTCGATTTCCATGGTTAGATAATGCCTTTATAATCACGAAACGTCGGCTATCATTCCCATATATCTCTTATGGCCCTATTCTATCAATGCAATCATATGAGAATCGAGTTCAACAATCGCCTCAGTCATCACAGAAACTGGTTGTTTATAACCGAAAAATCACGCATGTTTTCTGCTTTATTTCTCCAAATTCTCGTAATTTAGAATCAAAAACGATATAACACGACCAAAATAAGAATCTTTAATATATTTCCCATCTTTTGGTACTCGTCTCGAATTTCGTAGGACCATTATTTCTAATTTAATTTTGCAAATGAAATGAAGTCTGCAAACGGTGAAATCGAACTTTACATGCATTCCTTACGTAGAAAATTTGTCCAGACCTAGCGTCGAACCAAGGATAATACTTGAGGATGACTTGAATGGTTTTCGTTGAAGGTTTACGACTTCTACCGGTATCTTGAATTTCAGCTCGATATTTTGACAGGAAGTGCCTCAAAAAAAATTCCCGAAAATCAAAGCAATGCATTTAAATGAGAAAAAGTCAGGAGTTTGGGGCCTCCTGAGATCGAACTCATGACCATTATGATCGATTTCTCCCTTTTCCGAGAAATCGATCATAATGGTCATGAGTTCGATCTCAGGAGGCCCCAAACTCCTGACTTTTTCTCATTTAAATGCATTGCTTTGATTTTCGGGAATTATATATTCCTTCTGGAGAAGGAATTATATAAAATAGATACATCCAAGTATTACAAGTTATTAGAGTAATAGAATAATTACAAGTCGAAAGAAAGAGCACGGTTACGTCTTATAAGCTTTCAATTGGTCACGACAACACTGTCATCGAAACGTTTCTTCCTCTCAGGGAATTTTACAGAAGTAAAACGGACCGAAATACACGAGTCATGGAAGATCTTTTGTAAGGAGAGTAAAGCATCGATTTTTCCAGGTTACCCGCCAAATTCCCTGATTTTTCCCTGAGTTTTCCAGAAGAACAAAATTCCCTGAGTTTTCCAGGTTTTCCAGGGTAGCGGACACCCTGTTTATTAAAATTGTTCGCGAATGCTTTCCATGATGTCCTCTATCGAGAGGTCTATTGGTAAGTTTCGAATTACGTAATTAATCTTTTTTCGCTGGCGAGTCTGTAAGTGAAATAATTTACATTGTCCTCTGTTAAAATATTTTGACTTTTAAAAAGTCATTAATCGAGCTACATTTTAAAGCGATTTTTTCCTCTCGGGAGCGAGAGGCAGCATGGTGCATACGTTGCAGAGTTTTTAATATAAAAGATATCCTGTCCAGAAGTAATATTCCCCCAGAAAAAGAAGATGATATAATCAGTTTAGTATCGGAGTGTGTTTCCCAAAATTATTTTCAGTTTGATGGGGATTTTTACAGACAACTAGATGGCTTAGCCATGGAGTCTCCATTGTCTCCCCTTCTAGCAGAGGTTTTTCTAAATTCCTTCGAAAGTGACTTATTTTCCTAAAACAACTCCTTAATTAAGCATTGCTTATTCTGGCGCCGCTATGTGGATGACATATTCTGCATATGGGATGGCACTAAAGAACAGCTGAGCTACTTCCTCGACCACCTGAACTCTCTCCACAGCTCTTTAGTTTTTACAATGGAATCTCCCTCGGACGGATCCCTTAATTTCCTGGACCTCACCATCTCCCTGAAAAATGGAAAACAGGACTTCGCCATCTATAGAAAACCTACATACACGGACCACGTCATCCCCAACCTGTCTTCCCACCACCATTCCCATAAACTTGCGGCTTTCCATTCGATGATCCACCGTCTTATTCATATCCCCCTTTCATCATCCCAATTTACCAAGGAACTCAACATCATCAAAGAGAGAGCATACCGTAATGGATACAACACCCGATTAGTGGACCGCCTCCTGATCGTAAAATTAAGAAAATAGCTTCCAAAAGGATCACCCCCTCTTTGTCCGAATCAACTCCCTCTCCTGTCTCTTGGAGAAGACTCCCTTTCTTAGGAACCATTTCTTACCGCCTGGGGAGAATACTTCCAGATAAAATCCGACCAGCATTCTACACTACAAGATCCCTGAGAACTTTATGCACAGGCAAAGATAAGAGGGACCTGGACTCGCTCAGTGGGGTATACAAACTATCGTGCAGTGATTGTCCGGCTATCTACGTGGGACAGACCGGAAGGGCCCTTAAGACTAGGATTTCGGAACATAAGCGTTGCCTACGCACCGTGGGTCCAGGCTCGGCCTTCGCAGACCATCTCAACGACCAGAGCCACAGCAGCGTCTTTCAGCCTCAACTCCTTCATCGAGAGACGAAAGGACGCCGCCTCGACGCCCTCGAAATCATCGAGATAACCAGCAGAAAGAAAGAAATGCTTACAAACGAATATTTGTTTCCTAACCCCTCCCCACTCCTTTCCTTACTTTGTTTCCCTCTAACTCCCCCTCTTCTCCATCCTCCTAACCCCCCTTTCCTCTCTCATATATATGTCCGGAAATTTCTATACATGTACCTGAAGATGTCAACTCGTTGACGAAACCGGTCGCTCAAAATAAATTTGTGGAAGTTACTTAGTGTTTCATTACGATGGTTCCTCAAATACTTAATTATTTTGATACAGAAATGGGATCCGTCGCTCGTAGTCGCCGCTACGCAGTGCATGATTTAAACTGATATATACACGCTGAGGAGTTTTTCAAGAACAAAATACCATTCCAAATGTGTTATGAGTATTCAATTCTCTTCTCTTGAGGATATTATAGACAAATTTCTCAAATATTTAATTACTTTGATACAGAAATGCAATCAGTCGCTCGTAAGCAGAGGTGCGTAGTGCATGGCTAGGAAAGATATATGCTCACTGAAAATTTTAAACACTATAAAAAATTGTATTTTAGGTGTTAATATCTCTTATTTTTAGTGTTTCATTGACAAATTCCAGTCATTTCAAATATCTTTTGTATATAACAATCAAAATGTTATACTTTTGACACTAATTGAAATATGAATTCATTTGAACGGAAAAAGAAATATATTGAAACCTAAGGTTTACGATAAATTTTTAAGTAAACGAAGGACAATTATGAACATTAACGGAGCATTAGAAAAATATATAAAGTATATTTCGAGGGCTACCAGTAAACGAACTTTCGTAATGCACTATCGATAAAGTTATCAATAACTTTGTAAAATAATGAAATTTGTTGATAAAAGAAAATAAACAATATTACTTCCCCACCTATTGCAATTTATAGGTTAATGCTAGGAGGAAAATAATCACAACGATACAACGGCTAAATTGGGCGAGATAATATAAGTACAATTGTATTTTTTCCTCAATAAATCAAGACTGAACTCGTATGAAAATTAATGGTCGACATGAATATAATCGTAAAAAGAAATGAAAACTTGAAATGAAAACTCATTAATAAATGTTGTATCTTAGATATTGATCTTATAGTTAAATCTTGATGAAATTGTTTCTTTCTTTTTTCATTCCAAAATCCTTCGTTATTTTCGTCCTAGAAATTCTCCAAATTTCGAGGTTCAAGAGAAGGGATGTCTCTAGTAAGAACCATATGAATAGGCTGGGAAATCCAGGTGAAAGCAAGGGTTCAGTTTCTAGGAAAAAGAAACTTGTTTGAAGGAAAGCAATAGAGGAGCTCCACGACACTGCGTGCAAAGTCCTGTTAGTAGAAGGTTTGCTATTGAATTGAGTGTCAAAAATTCTTCTTCTTAAAACGTTTTCGTTTCCTAAACGTTTCCGCAAAAATTGTGTGATCTCCTTGGTTAGCCTTGGGGTTGAAGGAAACCCCATATCCTTCCACCCTTGCGGAGTCTTACTGCGAAGGGCTAAAATCCTCCTCGTCCATGAGGTGATTAACGAAGGCCGAGGTGGAATTTCGCACCCCGAAGTATCTCTGTTATTCTGCTGCACTCTTTCCAATCATTGTTCTCCCTCTCACAACTCGGAGAAAATTGAGAAATTCCTAACCAAAGATTTAAGCAACTGTATGACCTACCATGTTAAAAATGGTCTCCAATGGACCAAATTACAGGAAATACTTGATTTTCTTTTTGCTGAGTATACCTGCATTATATGTAATCTACAGAGTATCTGTTGGCGTATAGCGGGGGGTGTATTTCCAGCTAATCTAATTTCCTATTCGATTATATTTCACTTGCGTAAAGAAAAATAATACACGTGACGTTGCCTACTATTTTAAATTGCTATGAAATTATTGCACAAAGGTGAAGAAGGTACACATGAAACACATGTTTTTTTTTTAATTTACGCGATGGAAATGAAGGAGAAAAAGTCTGCCGTAGCCGGGGATCCAACCATGGTAAGCTGTGGTAGCTTAGTGGTTAGAGCAACCGACCGGCAATTGTGAGACCCGGGTACGATCCCCGGCTACGGCAGACTTTTTCTCCTTCATTTCCATCGCATAAATTATGAAATTATTGCGTTTAAACCTCTAGTTTCACCTTGTCTAGAATCATTCCCACAGGAAAACTAATTACACCAAAATTTTGCGTGTTTTATTTTGCGGAGTTCTACAGGGTCCAAAAATTTTTATTACTATTACTTTTGTTACTAATTGAAGGACGAACTAAAAATGTGCCAGTTTTTTCGCGCTCTTTCACGGATTGCTCACTTTGAGCTTTTGTTTCTCATAAAGTATCACTTCAATCAAAATAAAACCTTCAGATGACATTAAGAAACATATTATAAACTAAAATAAAAATCAGTGCCTTCTTTTCGTTAGATAAAAAGTTGTTATCGATATTATAAAACAACTTTTTTTCAGTAATGGGGGGACGTAAAAGTGTAAAAATGGTCTTGTTATAAAGCTCTCGCAAAAAGTTTTTAAATGGTATCATCAACGATATCTACAACTCAGCGATTTTTTTAATACGAATTAATATTTATCGTTGCGGAAATCGTACCGAAATCAAGCACTGGAGCTAGAATACCGTTAGAGCGACCGAGGAGCGGGGAGTCGCTTGCAGTGGAAGACCCCTATCGCCTGTAGGTCGCCCAAACTGACGTCGCCCGAATACGCCGGTCGCTCGTAGTCGCTTCCAGTGAAAGACCGGCCTAATGCGGCAGCCTCGTTCGGTCGGCCTACGATCTCTCGGTTACGCGAACTATAATTTATGTTTATAGTGACTGACGTACATCGACCCGCGCACTTGAATTGGCTACTTGTTTACGGGGCTGCGGAGTGGACCCAACATCAACATCTGACCACCCGTCACATCCAACGTGCGAACACTGATTTCCTTATAGCCCATTGTCACAGGAGGGGCGGGAGGGACGTTATTTGAATTTACTGGAGTTTCAGTGCGATTTTTATGTTTGTTTTTATTGGATTTTTTCCCTTTCTTTTCATCAGATTGAAGCTCTGACACTGCACCAATGCCAGCTTTTTCCTTTGACAACTCGGGGGAATTTTTAGAGTTTAATTTGGCCTAAGATTTGTGGCGAGCCGGCTCGCCAGAATCCTCTTAAGGAGTTTAATAAAATTTCGACGATGCTCGAGCGTTGCTTTGATCAATTAAATTGGATGATGCGGCCATTTTCGGACTTTTGGGCGTAATGCTATTGCCAGAGATATCGACACTAAGAATGTCGGAATTCCCGAGGTAAGGGATCCCTACTTTGATTATCATTTGATGATTTAACATTATCCAGAAGGCTTTAAGATAATTAAATTCATCGTTGCTCGGGAATCTGGTGAGGGAATGAGATCGTGAGCGACGTCTCGGTGGTCACGCGAATTTGGGATATTAAGGAAGCTTGTGGCTCATTTTGAGAATTAAAATTGTTCTTAAAACGAGAAGAGCGAGAGCTTGTCGTGTTCGTAAGCCCGGGCAAACGGGGGAAAGGACTGCTTTAATTTAAGAAAAGAAATACGGAGACTAAGGGTCAAAACTGTCGAAGGAATGGGGGACTTAAAGTATTCCTCTGGCGATTAAAATGATGGCAAAGCAAGGGAAACACGTATTGGGAAGTAAATCCGCGGAAATCGCGATGACGAAATTAATAGTTTAATCCGCTAGCCTTCTCTGATATATGTTTAATTTTTAGCTCGCAATTAGAAGAATGACTCGAAGAATTAAATCACTCATAAAGCGGGACTGCAGAGCATCAGATTTGATATTTTGTATGTTCTTCAGCCTATAACTTACGAGATCTCACTGTTTATCTGATGTGGATTGAATGAAAATAATCATAAATCGCTTGATGAAACCACTGTCCTAAAAATTGAATCCATGGATTCCTTATCGTTTCAAAGTAATGGCTTCCAGTAAATACTGTAGTGAATGGCCAGCGGTAGACGTCCTTTTGGTAAAATTCTCGAAATATTATTTCTCAAAAGTTACTCCTCTCGTATTTTTAGCTATTTACTGATCCACCAATCAACTCCGAAGTGTATTAGAATTTATTTCGGAGTTCTCAGTAATTTAAGAAGACCATCTTTTATTTTATCAGTTATGGAATATGAGAATACCGCTATCCGTAAGATTGTCACTTTTTCATGACAATGGGTTAATCGACCTGTAACCAAATTTAAGACTTGGCTAGGGGTATTAATTATTAGTACTCGACGCAGGATGAGCAAGTTATTATGTGTGTGTTACAGTAATAGTATAATTATAATAGTGTTTAAATACGTATTTAAATGACATCCTTATTTTGTATTTTATAAACGAGGTGAGATCGACTAGCAAATTTTATAAGTGAATCAAGACGAGTTGAACGTTTTGGCTATCATCAACACTGAGAGAAAAATTGTATTCACTTGCTTTAGGTGGTTTTTTTATATTAATTTTAAAGGTTCTTAAAATCTACGAAACTAATAACTGTATCTATCATTTAATGGGATAAAAGAATTGAAAACACTATACATTCAATGATAGTAATGAAAAAGAACCAAAGGAATGCCAGTTTACGCAAATAGCTATTTCTTAAATTTCCCCGTTTTGTTGTTGATTGATTTGTAAGGATATCCCGAAGGTTTACGAAAATCGTTGGCTAGAAGAAATAGCGAAAAAAGCCTGAAAAGATGAATATAAATATTGAGAACGTAATTTGGGAATTAGAATGTTCCGAAGCTTAAATTTCTACGGGAGTGATCTTTCTTTGGTTAATATATGTTTAATTCTACTCCTGAAAGCAGAGACGGTCCGAGAAATGGGCAGTCTGGGAGACCGTTCACAGCGTTTGTGGGCTCTTCTCTGATCCCTTGATCAGTAACCTGTGACCGCCTCATTGAAGACCCTTTCTCTTTCCTATCTCACCACCACGCAGAAGCTCCCTTTGTTTTCTTGAGAAGGAAGGTATGCTTGGTACCGATTAACCGTTATGTAGACAAAAACATTAAAAGCAGAGGTAGCACCAAAAGGAGGACTTGCCACAGAGATCCGTAGCAATAGATTTAAATATATTTTTCATGCATGAGCGTTTACGTGTAAATATTAAGAGTGGAGTTGTAACAGCCTTAAGTTGTTGGCTCATACCTTTTTCCAATGTCGAAACTCTTAATCGTTTTAGTATTTTAAAATTTTTGACGGAGAAGGTTTAAATAAAGGAATTAAATAATTACAAGCATATTATTCAATTCTTTTTGCGCTTTGCTCGACTCTGCACGACTAGTCCTTCTAATTTCATTATCCAAAAGAAATTTTTGTGCGTAAAATAGTAAGCGGTTTGTTAAGAGACTACAGGTTAGATAGCAGTGAGTCCAAAATCATTGGAGCCCTCCGCTGGGTATCTTATAAGAATATAACTCTGTAAAGGCAATAATTATTAGAGATATTCCTTAGCTGTGATTTACATGACGAAATACGCGACGACGTGATCCCTATTCTCAACGATCGTTATTTGTAAATTATTAAGATAGTTTAGTGTATCACATTCTCAGCAATAAGCCTTACGGAGGCTCGCGGATAGTTAATTTAAATGTATTTCTTACTTAACTATCTTTCATAAATCTGCAACACCATTATTATATTTATGATATACGTTTTTTCTAATTTTTCCTACTTCAGTTGACCTAATTTACAGTAGTTCATATTCTCTTAATTATCGTATCATAATTAAGTATAATCTTTACGTAAATGATCATCCTGCGGGCATGTGGAGCATTAACTGAAATAACCAATTTCATTCTAAATCTGCATTGATGGAAAATATTATTATTATTAGGAAGGAATATGAGCAGCCAAAGTAATTCATGTCCAATATTTTATGAAGAAGAGCGAATTACGCTTGAGATTCGAGCCAATTTAACGAAATAGGAATTTAATTATTTCATAATACAATACTTCTTCTACCGCAGCAAAAGCAATGATTTTTAGCGAGTATTTGTAAAATATATATCATCACAAAAGCCTTCAAAACGTGCCAGGCATAAAGAGGAAGACGAAAAGCGCGCTCAAAACAGAGAATCTGACAGACTCGCCCTTCTCGAGTTATGCTGGTTGCGTCTTAGGTGGTAACTTTTTTATGCTGTTGGCTTACCGAAGCCTAAAAATTATACTATTGCAACTATGTAACTATTTGATTTAAATTTAAATTAGTTTACATTTTACTTATAATTATTTCTTTCTCCAATTCAGTCTCCGATTTTCCTGTGAAAACTACTAATTTATTTTATTTCTTTCGTTTAAATTAAATTCATTTGTTTTTTGTACTAAACAGAGCAGATTTCAATAATTAATAACAGAATTGTATTAATTTTGGAACGCACGTACCGAATTCGTTATTAAATTAATTAAATAATATCCCCTGCCATACGCCTCTGGCGGCTCGCGGGGTATATATCTAAATATATATCTAAATAAAATATATGCGACAAATCTTACGGGTACATGTAAAGAATATTGACAAAACTATACCGCACCGAAAGATGACAACTGTAATTCGTAAATATTTGAGAAATTTCACAGTGTTTTAAGAAAACAAGTTTTATAGCAATCTAACATGACGATAGAAGAACAATCTTACGGGTACATGCCAAAGAATATTAGCAAGACTATGTATATCTCACCGAAAGATGACAACTGTAACTCGTAAATATTTGCGAAATTTCACTGCGCTTAAAAAAGAAAGTTCCATAGCAATCTAGCATGACGATAGAAGAACAATCAGACATATTTTTGACTTGTTTGGTAAATATACGACGGTTTACTCACTCAACAAAATATTTAATTTTATAATGTATAAGGTCTTCCGCGTATAATTCTATAAGATCAATAGAGTGGGTGAGAAAATTCCATGATCCACTTATTTCAATTGATTTACAAAATGTTCGCAAATTATTTTATGAATTAGGTCTCCCAACAAATTTCCTCCAAACCTAACTAATGTACGAAATTCTTCTGAGATACTTTTATCTAAATTCCTCTTAGCTCTATTCGTACCATTCCATTTCATTCTCTTCAAATTGGGAAAAACCTGATAAGAATAAGAGAACCATACACTCTTTCCCAAAATATACTACGCGTTAATATATATTATAATACACGACCAATGAAAAAGAAGTTAATAACAATAAACAACAATTAATGAAAAATAAAATACATAGTAAAAAACTGAATTTAATGTATACTTAGAGTTTGGTCTAAATTTAACTTACATTTATAAATATTTTGCAAGTGTTCGCGTTTTTTAATTTATAATTAATCAAAATCCTATAAAAAAAACTGTACTACAGCTTCTAAAACCTGATCAGTTTTTGAATTGCTCCAAAAGACTGACACCATGATCGCAATCCCATAAATTGAATAAAACATCCCAAGGAAGTTATTCAACGTAACACCCTCTCTCGTAGCAATTTAATTATGCATTAATTAGGCCTACAAGAACACATTCCCCATATTCAGGAGTCTTGGAACCCGGCTATTGACTCCAGCCTAAAAGCACACCCAGTCCTCTTTGTCCCATCCTCACTTGGACCCCTCATATCCCATTTACCACAAAAAAACACATCCGATAGCCCACTTCCAAAGACAATAAGTGTTGGCAGGTGCATTGCTGGCGGAGAGGGGGAACTCCTTAAAAGGGAAGGAAAGGGGAATATAAAAGAAAATCGAAGTATTTACGAGAAGGTAAAGTAGGTAAAGTTCCATTGAGTAGGAAGGAATTTCTTGGACCGAAAAACGGTGGAAAGGAAACGTGTATAATGA
Source organism: Sympetrum striolatum (assembly GCA_947579665.1). Classification (NCBI taxonomy): domain Eukaryota; kingdom Metazoa; phylum Arthropoda; class Insecta; order Odonata; family Libellulidae; genus Sympetrum; species Sympetrum striolatum. The sequence goes on from CANPUZ010000025.1 coordinate 479,319, forward strand.
AAGGAGAGTAAAATCGATTGTGGCAGGCTTTACCGTGTGGAAATCCATAACAGAGGATGTTAAGAATAAGGTTTAACAAATACTTTTTTCCACAGATTTATTTGCAAAACGACCGGTTTCGGCACAGATCGGCCATCTTCAGGTAAGGAAATTACATACAAGAAAGCTTATATAGGGAAAAATGAGGGGTATAAGGTGGGTGTAAAGAAACAAAGCATTTTGAAAGGGTAGGGAGAAGGGGGGGAGAGGGTGGAAAGGAAGGGTTAGGTCTTGTGAGAACTATCCGGGGGGTAAAGGTTGGTCTTATCTTGGAGAGAGCTTTTTGGGAGAGTACAAAGAAGTAAGGGAGAGTAAGATACTGGAACTATTTCGTTAACTACGTTCTGGGAAGCAATTTTAGACGTTAAAATTTCTCTCTGCTCCAAGAAATTCATTTTGGGACCTTTTCGAAGGATATGCAGAATTTCAGGAATGAAAGATGAGGAATGGTGGGAATCATTTAGGTGTTGAGCAAAGTGAGAGGAGGGAGTATTATTTAAAAAAGAATGATTGTGCTCTTTTTACGGATATTGTAATTTCTCCCGGTTTGACCAATATATACGGATTCGCAATCGTTACATTTTAATTTATAAATACCTGATTTCAATTTTGTTTCTATTTTGTCTTTATTGTTTACCAAGTAAGAACCTAGATTGTGGTTATTGTAGAATGCAGGTTGAATGGTTTCTTTAGGGAGGATATTGGCAATTTTTAATGAACAATCATCTATGAAATTAAATCTTCGCCATTTGGGTGGATTTTCAGGTTGGATGACAGGTGGAAGAAAGATTCTGTTAATTGTTTATCTCCGGATTTTTTTGGAAAGAAGTTTGTCTATTAATTTGGATTGGAAACCGTTTTTTTCCGCAATGTATTTGATTGTAGACAGTTCCTTATTGAAATCAACTTTGTTCATAGGGATATGCGTTAGACGGTGGATAAGGGCATGGAAAGAAGAATGTTTTTGAGCGGGGTGATGGTTTGAGGAAGCAGGAATGGTATGGTCAGTATAAGTAGGCTTACGGAAAATGGAGAAGGTTATTTTGTTCTGGGTATGGTAAAGGGTGACATCCTGATGAAAGGAGAGATTGAGATGCAGGCCAAAGGAAAAGCTGCGAAAATAGATAGCGACGCAGAATGAAATAGTTTCCGGAAAGCCACTGAGCTTGCTTTGCGCAAGAAAGAAGGGAAAAGGTTCTACAGTTCAGGTGGCATAAATTTAACCTTCGGGGTGCATTGTAAGTTGAGATCGGGCCTTGAGTATCTTTTGAGTACTTCTGGATCTGCTGATAGCAGAAGAGAAGGATGCTCGAATAGCTATAGGTGGCGGGATCATGCGTACCCTGAATTACTGTTCTAGTGATCCGGTCAACGATTCTATACTTTCTGCAAAAGCAAATCAATTTATGCATGAAAATTGGATAGAATGGTTTCAAAAAACCTGAATTCGCTGATTGGTTACAAGATTTCAGAATATGGTCACATAATCATTTGTAACCGAAAAAATAAATACGTGGAGAATGAATACCTCAGAATATGCAGGCAGTTTTTTCTGTCAGCTCAGAGAAATTAAACCCTGCCTAATCTGAACATATGTGTTTACTTATATTACATCGATATAAATTCTACTTTCGGGATGTATACCTTCAGATATGACTCCAAAAATTTAATTAGAAAATACAGACTCTGATGATAAATTAAAAATGTATTCGTAATTTTTGCAAACTTTGTCTTCTCCCATATCATTTTATATTACTTATAACCTCATATCACCTTTATAATTCCAATAAACTCAAAATTCTTATCTATTAGCTATTTTTACTAACTCGTAAATCTGAAACCTGATGGAGTGTTTAGTTTCAGAATTGATTCGAAATGGGCATGAAATAGAAATATGAATAAGAAAGTTTAAGAGGGTACTTATAAGTTATTCGAAAAGGCATTTTAAGATTACGTAGAATGTGTATAATAGATATCATAAGAGAGTATAATATGCATTCCGTAAAATACTTCACGTCCTTATAATTAGAATCTACCTCCAAATTTTTTTAGTCATTCAGTAGGAGAGAAACTCTTCTTTCTAGATCAAACTTAATTAAAGAATAAAAGAATAAGACAAGCAATACTCATTCGATACTTTTCATTACCTGAGGCACAAAAACGAAGCAAACTTTAATCTCCGTTACGCCGAATTAAAGGGGAAGAAGTTATGAAAAGCTATGCTACTGCTTCAAATAATAAGCGTCGACTTCATAATAGCTGGACGTGGTTCTTCTAACAGTTTCGTCAACAGCCACGATCTCAGTCTATCCACAATGTAGCCAAGAGTTAATCAAAATCATGTTTCCAAAATGTAACAAAATACTTCTCATCTACCGTATCTTCTTTCCTTTTCTTTTTACAGACACCTCCGTTTAACAGGAATTACCTATATAATGACAAGGACTTCGAGACAGTCCATGAAAAAATCTATTGACAAATGCCTCTGGCTGAAGAAATTTTATAAAATTCTTATTATACTATATTGTAGCTTATAGAATATTGTATTATTTAGTTTATTATAGCTTTTAACTTTTATTATAACTAAATCAATTAGGTCTTCTATACCTTTTGTTAAATTTACTTTCTAATATAATTGTTCATATCTAATCTTTTTCACTTTTCATACATCTATGTGTGTATATTATTGTATTTATTCTATTACTGTGTTTTCACGGGTTTTTTTCACCCCCTTCTTTGTGGCTGTTTCCCCGTAACGTGGGTTTTTTCTTAGTCAACCATCAGTTGCAAAGATTTTTTCCCACACCCTACTCTTTTTTGTATTTTTTTTAAAGTTGAGTTTTTAATAAGTTTAAATGCAATCGACATACGAGGTTAGGTGGAAGAGAGGCCCACTTGGGGCCAATAAAGGGTCAAACTAACTAACCAAATGACCTTAGACAAGATAAAGGATGGTAAAAAGTATGGATTATAGTACTGTGAATAAAAATTTCCATTTCATATTCCGTCAGTAGCGTACGGAAGTAGAGGCAAATAGCATGCGTTCTAGAATAGTAATACAGGGTGTTTCCCGGGAACCGCATGGTTTTTAAGTAGCCACAATGTTTTAAATTTTGAACCAAACATTTATTTTTTTTAAACAATGTGTTCTACAAACTGGGAATTTTAAGAAAATTATACAAAAAATTAAGTAATATCGCGTAGATGGCGCCCTTCCGATTGAACACATGTTTCCAGACGTTCCCTGAAGTTACGCATTGAATTTTGTAACATTTATCGTGGAATGGCTTGGATTTCTCTTCGTATGGCATCCTTCAACTCCGGTAATGTTCGTGGCTTTTCAACGAAATCACGTGATTTCAAGAAACACCAAAGAAAGAAGTCCGGGATCGCCAGATCGGGGGACCGGGGGGGGACCAAGGAACATCTCCGAAACGAGAGATCACTTTTCCAGGGAAAGCGACACTTTCCATCGAAATTCGAGCAGTATGGGCCATAGCCCTGTCTAGTTGAAACCATATGTTTTTATCAAAATTAAAATTTTTCTAACCGTGGAGGCAGAAATGCGGAGGTTTGAGGCTCGCTTCCTTAGCGAACTGTTTGGGCTCCCCAATGTAGCGACACACACACGCTCAACATTCTCAGGCCCTGGAGGTTTTATTTTCATTAATGATCCCGTTGTTTTCACATTATGCATCCACCTCAAAATTGTGTTACGATACGGAATCGGCCCACGAGGCGGGTGCCGGCAAAAGTCTCGTTGGGCGTTACCTCACCGTTAGCGTAAAACCGTCTCATAAAAAAAGCGCGGTGCTCAAGGTCGCACATCTTAAGTGTAACTAAAACTTCCAACTCCCCTCTACACAATAGGACCTTCCCAACCGCCATCCCCCCACTACTTTCCGTGTACTATCTAATCAAAAGACATGCGGTTCCCGGGAAACACCTGTATATAACTGTAGATAGCCATCGATACTACTACTATCGATATACCAAATAACCGATTAAATCTTTCACTTTAACAGCCTCTACAAAAATAAATTATAGTTTAAGGAATATAGAAAACCTCTTTGTCATCTTTAAAAAATAATGTAGAACGCACAAAATTCATCATTTAACCACTAGCTCTAAGCACTCTTTGAAATCAAACTCAGCTTTCCTTCAGAATCAGGTTTCAAATCCATTAACTATTAAAACTCGAACAAAAACACACTCTGAAGGTCTACTCAAGTAAATATATGTTTTCTTTTATAAAAAAACTGAATAAAACGACGAACGAAAGAAAGATGTTTCTAATAGGTTGTTTTAGGCATTTCAATGGAACTGCATTGACTACCGATCATCTAGAAATGCTTGGATGAAGGAGGTCTACACCTTGAGTAAATACCTATTATTACCAAGATTTGACAATGATTACATTTTTCTGTTGATAAAATCTCGGATTAACAGCTACTTGACGCTTGACTAAATATCAATGGTTCCGCCTAACAGCTAATCTAAAACGGGAAAGAAAATATTTTGAATTAGTAGTGATTATTGAAGTGATAAATGATCCAATGAAGAGTAGTCAGCCATAATACCTGCATCAAACGTGTATGGAAATCGAGTGATACTGAAGATACGACAAGCAATTTTTAATCGCTATTTTTTATTTGTTCGATTATCTTTAAAAATTTACAAAAGGGCTATATTGACGAGTTTTTAGGAGAAATTTTCTCTTGACGCATTTAATGCCGGGTAATTTCTTTCAGACCTGATTACTAGAAGAAAAAAATCACTCGCATATTATATGGGTTACTTTGAATGGAGAAAACAACAATGATTTGATGGTAAGAGAACTATCGAGCCGAAAACCAAGCTTTCTTTTATTGAACTTTGAGGTTAAATATGGCACCAAAACTAAGAAGAACACTTTATTAAAGATAGAATAGAATGAATTTATTGTGTATTAGTGATTATTAGTAAGAGATTGCTGAATAATACAATTAAAATACTAAAGAATAAGAATGTGCATTTTTCATTCGCTGATACATAAGGTATTATCAATATCATGATATCCCCTTATTTGATGCAACCTATCGATAGATTTACTGAGAAAACCGTTCAGTGATGGAATTAGTTTTACTATGAGCCTCGACGTTATGTCGGTGTACCTGCAATTTGATATTGGGAAAGATCAGATATTGCTTCTAGAGAAATTGGACCATAAGAAATTAATTCGACTGGACACAGTTACGATTATGAGCAAAACGTACAAAGTAAACAATGGTAAATTAAATTCACGTGGTAAAATTATTAATTAAAAATTAATAGAGGAACGTATTTCGATTGAAAGAAAAGTTAAAAATGAAATACATTATGATGTTACATTTCTGTGGTTGCGACGAAAGTTATATTGATGAGCAAGGATGACGAGACCATTTTATAACACTCGCGACTTGAGAGCTCCTGAGTCGATGTCCGATGGACGCAAATCTCAGAACGACAAAGGCATTCGAAGCTAGGAATATCATCTTTAGCTGCATCCATTTCATACACGCCCTTTAAAGGATGTCTGTTACATGTAACAGTAAAGGAGGGAGCCAAGTCTACTTCCCACCCATTTTCGCATTGATGCACGGCGATGTCTCGTTCCGAAACAAAACACGAAAAGAAACGTCTCCGGCGGATATTCGTCGCTTTCATCATCGCACGGACTTCAAAGCGAAGCCATTCGCGGATGACATTCTTACGGATTGATATTCAACGGAGCGAGAGACAAAGGAGTCATTAGCTTAACAGCGTCCGGAAGAAAGTGAGAATCGCAAAAGGAGACGTCGAACGAAAAAGCGGAGGTCATGGAAAAAGGACAGCGAGGGCCCTTGTAAGGGACGGACGGATGATTCGGTCTGACTATGGAAGAAGCATGTCCTTTTTTGTTTGAAGATGCCTAACAAGGTTTGAAGAGGAAAAATTTTCCAAGTAACTTTTCCTGCTCGTGAGTCCAGAACCACGGAGGCAAAACTCCACTTGATGATCAGGAAATGACATTTTCGCCGGAATATGAAAGTTTCAAAGAGGAAAAGTCAACTTAACCTACTTTTTACTTTCTCCATATACGAAGTATAGAGAAAGTATTGTTTTCATGAAAAAATTCGACTTCGAGATTTCAACGGAAATACATGTTTTGGGGTCCCTAGAACACCTTTTGACCATTTTCGGAATGATGTCTATGTGTATGAGTGTGTGTGTGTGTGTGTGTGTGTGTGTTTGTGTGTGTGTGCTTGTGGGCGCTCTAACGTAAAAACTATTAGTCGTATCAGTACCAAACTTCATATATAGTACTGTGGTGTGTGCTGTCAGAGTTGATTAGTTTTTGGAGTGAATCGGTTTACCGAAAGTCGAGCTTCATTCATCTAAGCTCATTTCCAGTTTTCAATATATCTCCATAACTATGATATACGAGTAAAAATGTAGCTTGCATACTGCAAGCAGATCGAAAACACTAATTTCATGTCGGCATTATATCGGGAAGGCCGTCAAAAGAGAAAAAAAAGGATTGAAAATATTCTTAAAATTCGCTGCAATTTAATCGTCTGGCATCGAACCTGGGTCTTAATGGTGAACTTACTATGCAGCACAACAGAAAATCACCATCTCTTACTATGTGTGAAAATTCAAGCAGATATATCGGCTCCAACTGCCTCAAACGACGTCCTACTTTTCAATAATGTAAATGGCTCTCTGGATTCGAACCAGGGACGATCTAGGAAATTTAAAACACGTTTTTGAAATATATCTATGTTCTCTATCTGTATGCCTCATTTCATGTTTTAATATTATTGTGAAGGGGTTTAAATTAATTCTTAAAAATCGGATAATTTAGTGATTGTAGAGACGCCTGGTGTCGAACCCAGGAAATATTGGTAGCTGTGAATGCACAGTATGACTTATTAGGACTTTATCTTATTTCATACAAATTTTGTAGTCGATATCATGCCGGGAAGTACCTAAAACTTTATACTGTTATCTCCATAAGAAATGCATGGAGGAATGTAAATGGCCCTCTGGGATCGAACCAAGGACCATCAGCGAATATGTAAAATTTGATTATGAAATATATGTATGATCTCCAACCTCATGCCGAATTTCAAGTTTCCTTGCGATCGGGAAAGGGTCCAAAAAAAATCTTAAAAATCGCCACAATGCATTTTAAACGGCCGATTTTTGCCTCGACCTAGCATCGAACCCAGGATATTTTCCGTGAAACTCATTTATGTTTTCGATAGATCATGACCATATATATAGGCTCCATGAGCTTTGATTCTCTACCTATCCGGGAAGTATTTTTTAAAAATTCCCGAAAATAAAGGCAATGCATTTAAACGGGAAAAATCGGGACTTTGGGGCCCTCTGGAATCGAACCAATGACACTGAGGTTCAAAATCGCATTTTTTCTGGAGGTTACACGTTATGGCCAATATGTCGTAAAAATTTCAGGTCAATGACGATTGTGGTTTAGCCTGTGAATTTGTATCCTCGCTATCTATTATATATAGACGCTTCTCCGGATATACCTATAAGTCATATATATATACGAGTAAAATGTAGCTTGCATACTGCAAGCAGATCGCCAACACTAATTATATGTCGGCATCGTATCGGGACAGCCCTCAAAAGAAAAAAACGGGATTGAAAATATTCTTAAAATTCGCTGCAATTTAATCGTCTGGCATCGAACCAAGGACTTCCTGGTGAAGCCACTATGCAGCACAAAAGAAAATCACCATCTCTTACTATGTGTGAAGATTCAAGCAGAAATAATGGCTCCAACTGCCTCAAAGGACGTTCTACTTTTCAATAATGTAAATGGCTCTCTGAATTCGAACCAGGGACGATCTAGGAAATTTAAAACATGTTTTTGAAATGAATCTATGTTCTCTCTCTATATACCTAATTTCATGTTTTAATATTATTGGGAAGGGATTTAAATTAATTCTTAAAAATCGGATAATTTACTGATTGTAGAGACGCCTGGTGTCGAACTCAGGACACATTTGTTGCTGTGAATACTCAGTATGATTTATTAGGACTTAATCTTATTTCATACAAAGTTTGAAGTCGATATCATGCCGGGAAGTTCCTAAAACCTAATTCTGTTATCTCCATAAGAAATGCATTGAGGAATGTAAATGGCTCTCTGGGATCGAACCAAGGACCATCAGCGAATATGTATAATTTGATTACGAAATATATTTATGATCTCCAACTCCATGCCGAATTTCAAGTTTCCATGCCCTCGGGAGAGGGTCGAAAAAAAATCATAAAAATCTCCACAATGCATTTTAAACGGCCGATTTTTGCCTTGAATTAGAATCGAACCCAGGTTATTTTCCGTAAACCTCATTTATGTTATCGATAGATCATGACCATATATAAAGGCTCCTAGAGTTTCGATTCTCTACCTATCCGGGAAGTATTTTTTAAAAATTCCCGAAAATCTAAGCAATGCATTTAAACGGGGAAAATCGGGACTTTGGGGCCCTCTGGAATCGAACCCATGACACTGAGCATCAAAATCACAATTTTTCTGGCGGTTAATTGTTATGGCCAATACGCAGTAAAAATTTGAAATCAATCACGCTTGTGGTTTAGGCTGTGAATTTGTATCCTATCTATCTATATACCTATCTATATACCTATCTATATACGAGTAAAATGTAGCTTGCATACTGCAAGCAGATCGGCAATACTAATTTCTTATCGGCATCATATTGGGACGGTCCTCAAAAGAAAAAAAAAGGATTGAAATTTTTCTTAATATTTTCAGACATTTCACCGTCTGGCATCGAACCCGGGTCTTTACTGTGAACTTACTATGCAGCAAAATAGAACATCACCATCTCTAACTATGTGTGAAAATTCAAGCAGAAATATTGGCTAAAACTGCATCAAAAGCCGTTCTAATTTTCACGAATGTAAATGGCTCTCTGGATTCGAACGAAGGACAATCTTGAAAATCTAAAATATGTTACTGAAAGTTATTAATGATCTCTATCTAGATGCCGAATTTCAAGTTTCTATATTATTGGGAAAGGTTTCAAAATAATTCCTAAAAATCGGATCAACTTCTGATTGCTGAGACACCTGGTGTCGAACCCAGGACATATTGTAAACTGTGAATGCACAATTTCATTTGTAAAGACTTGTTCTTGTATCATGGAAAGTTTGAAGTAGATAGCATGCCGGGAAGTACCTAAAATTTTCTTCCGTTATCTCCATAAGAAATGCATTGTAGGATGTAAATGGCCCTCTGGGATCGAACCAAGGACCATCAGCGAGTTGCTAAAATTTGATTATAAAATATATTTATGATACATATCCACGTGCCAAGTTTCAAGTTTCCAAGTCATCTGGAAGTTATTAAAAAAAATCTTAAAAATCGCAATGTAAATTAAACGGGAGAATGTTTGCCCCGACCTAGCATCGAACCATGGACCATATTCGGCAATGTCTTTTTGATTTTCGTTGGATATGCACGGCTTCTAACGATCCCTCGAATTTCAACTCTCTCCTTTTCCGGGAAGTGCCTCAAAAAAATTTTCGAAAATCCCAGCCATGTATCCTTATGGGGAAAAAGGCGACTTTGGGGGCTTCTGGAATCGAACCCATGACACCTAGGTTCAAAGTCGGCTTTTTCCTGTAGGTTACACGTCATGGCCATAACGTCGTAAAAATTTCAAGTCATTGGCACTTCTGGAACATGGTTAGAATTTTGATCCCCTATGAATGTATATATATATAGGTATATCCGGAGAAGCGTCTATATATTACCTATCTATATATATGAATGAATCCGGAGAAGCATCTATATATAATAGATATAGGGGATCAAAAGCCTAACCATGTTCCACAAGTGCCAACGACTTGAAATTTTTACGACGTATTGGCCATAACGTGTAACCACCAGCAAAATTGCGATTTTGAACCTCGGTGTCATGGGTTCGATTCCAGGAGGCCCCAAAGTCGCGATTTTCCCCATAAGAATACATGGCGGGGATTTTCGAAAATTTTTTTGAGGCACTTCCCGGAAAGGTAGAGAGTTGAAATTCAAGGGACCGCTAGAAGCTGTGCATATCCAACGAAAATCAAAAAGACATCTTCGAATATTGTCCATGGTTCGATGCTAGGTCGGTGCAAAAATCGGCCGTTTAAAATGCATTGCGGCGATTTTGAAGATTTTTTTTGATCCTTTCCCGATAACATGGATACTTGAAAATCGGCACGTAAATACATATCATGAATATAATTCATAATCAAATTTTAGATGTTCGCTGATGGTCCTTGGTTCGATCCCAGAGGGCCATTTGCAATTCTCAATGCATTTCTTACGGAGATAACGGAAACAAAATTAAGGTACTTCCCGGCATGCTATCGACTTCAAACTTTGCATGATAGAAGAGCCAGTCCTTAGAAATTAAACTCTACATTCACAGATATAAATGTTTCCTGGGTTCGACACCAGGCGTCTCTGAAATCAAAAGTTGATCCGATTTTTAGGAATTATTTTGAAACCTTTCCCAATAATATAGAAACTTGAAACTCGGCATGTGGATAGAGATTATAAATAACTTTCAGAAACATCTTTTACATTTCCAAGATCGTCCTTGGTTCGAATCCAGAGAGCCATTTACATTCGTGAAAATTAGAACGTCATTTGAGGCATTTGTAGCCAATATTTCTGCTTGAATTTTCACACATAGTTAGATAGGGTGATCTTCTATTGTGCTGCATAGTAAGTTCACCAGAAAGATCCAGGTTCGATGCCAGACGATGAAATTTCAGCGAATTTTAAGAAAAAATTAAATCCTTTGATTTTTTCTTTTGAGGACCGTCCCGATGTGATGCCGATATGAAATTAGTATTGCCGATCTGCTTGCAGTATGCAAGCTACATTTTACTCGTATATATATATGGATACATGAATGAATCCGGAGAAGCATCTATATATAATAGATAGGTATATTTTTTACACAATAAAAGTTTTAGATAATGTGTTTTACTATAACCTTTGTATTTAACTTATTTTTGTATCACCGGTTGATTAGGAGTTATTCGTGAAATACCGATAAACCGGAAGAAGCTGTTATGTACTTTGTGGGCGCTCTAACATGAAAACCATTCGTTGTATCAACACTAAATTTCACATATAGTATTTTGGTTGATGTCGTTAGAGTTGATTAGTTTTTAGAGTAAATCGGTTTACCATAAGTCGAGCTTCATTCTTCAAAGCTCATTTCCGGTTTTCGAAATATCTCCATAAATATGATATTTAGGTATATACAATGGTTAATGGTAGTTAAGTGAGGTTTTTTAAAGATCCATCCCTAGGCGCCGTTCTTGCTGCTTTATCACAGTTTTTTTCCCACGACTCGAGCTCAGAGCTGATAAAGAACGTCGGCTTATCAGCAGGCATCGGGATTTTTCAAACCGAAAGGTAAACAAAGGCGTGCAGTACGATTTGAAAAGTTATAAACAATTGCAATATACAACAATTTGATATCCCCGTCGTATCCTTCGTCTCAAGACTAGTACATGCGTCTTTTGATCTACGCTCTACGATGAAAATTAAGGTGTTCTATGTTTTCTATAGAAATTACCCGGTGAGTTGTGGCAACGCTGCATTACCAGGAGATCCAGCCGCGGGGATTTCAAGAATTTGAATATGGCAAATCTCCATTAAATCTAAATAATTACAGTAATTAAAGAGTAAAAAATGATCCACAAATCAGCAACCATAATTTCGTAAGGCCTTCGGCGGTATTGTGAAATTCATGTAGCACAAGGATTGCCCTTTAAATTCATGCGGTGAACTATCCTGGTGCTGTCATCGGACGTCCGATGTTTCTATCGTTATGTTCTTTTGTGGGTATAGGGGGAACCAGACCAAAGAAGCTAATATATTTTAGTTTTATTGTGCAATACATGATAATTACACAACTCTTACAAATATTTTAGTTTCATTGTGCGATAAAATAAGGGGAAGAAAACTATGTATGCATTTTATGATCTTTTTTTGCTTCTATTGACAATTTTTTAATCCGTTTAGCAATAGTGAACTAAGAATTTTTTTCATTTGAAACAAAAGATCATTTTACCCCAGATATCCCGGTTAAATGATAGTGGTACGAATGAATGGAATATATCATCTCTGCTTAAAAAATGCATTTCATGAGGAATATTTTCTTTCATATATTGTATTAAAATCATTTATTAGAAAAATGAGAAAATATAACAAAATGCACAGTAAATATAGCTTCATTATATGTTTTTTCTTTATATTTTTGTATCATTATCCGAACTTTTAACAAATAACAAGCGAATTATAAAATTGTAATACGTAAATGGCTGAAATAATTTAATTGAGGCATGATAATCCCTTGAGGTGTAATCTGAGTATGATTATCTTTTCGAGGGAATGTTTTGCCCCATTATAAATGTGAACATAAAAACAGAGCCCCACATTGAATGATGAAAATGAAGGCTATATGAGAATCACTACTTCATGCCTAAAACGCTCACGTATACTAATGCAAAGTTACATAGCTAAGAACAAAGACTTCTATAACCGTCACTTACATTAGGTCAAGAGATCCAGAAATAACTTACTCTAGATCTTAATAGGAAGCCACGAAACAAACCGAACGTTTTCAGAACAAATTTTACAGCCTACAGTACAGTTTACGGTGAACAGTTTTCAGCCTCATTTGAACACCATCCATCGTTCTCTTATAGAAAACATGTTTAATCACGAAATTGAGGGTGATCTTTTTTCCCTGGATATAACTATTCCCAGATCTTATCTACCTAATAAGAACGTGTTCACATACACACACTGACATTTGTATTTTTTACAGCGCCTTGAAAACTTCATCTTGGACATACAATGAAAATTAAGTCGTCACCATTTCCGTGAGATTATTTTCTTCAACTTTTGACCTGAATTTTTTTAACAACGGGGCATTGATAAACGCAATGCGACTTTTGGCGATAAAGCATCATCAAAAGCCTCTGCATGTTGAAGGAACACGGAAATCCATCGAGGTTGCGGTTAGCTCAGCGTCGAATTTCATGAAGGTCCACCCAAATCGGCTGTTGTTCCAGAAAACATTGATGCTGCGTCTGCCTGATATTTCACGATCGTCAAATGACTTATCTTGAAATTTGGGCATCCTTGGGCATAAATGGGACTAGCGCATATTCAACATTAAACGAATGTTAGGCTACCAAAAAATCTATTCATGTTAAATCCCACATTTTGATAATCGCTCAAAAAATGCTCATATCGTTTGGGCGAAAGAAATGCCTAAAGCTCGGTTAACACGGTGTATGTTTTCTAGCTTGATTCTTTGCGTGGAGCCCTGCATGCTTGCTAGCAATAAATAGTTCAGCTAGCAACGCATAGCAACCAACCATCAGCGAAACATGCAGGAAAAATAGCACTTGTCCTATTCCTCAAAATCCAGCAAGGGAGCATGCCCAGCAGCAGGCAGACACCAAATTTTCGTGAATTTATGATGAAATGATTATAATAATAATTAATATGATGAATGATTTAAGATCCCTAAGGGAACGTAAATAAAGAGAGGAGAAGAGGAGTTGACTTTCACTCTTGATCTAGAGTTCACAGCCGATTATGGATTACTGCAAGAGCATCTCTGCCTTAAAAGCACACCTGGCTGTGGTGGGCATAATGAAGTTCCTTTTTTCAACAGGAATAATATCCAAGTGCAAGGTTTGTGTGTGTGGGAGATTGCGCAGAATACAAGCGAATGGGAAAAGTAGAAATCCTGTCTACCGGTGCAATGATAAGAGCTGTCGAAAGGTAAGCTCAGCAAAGGTGGGCACTATTTTTGTCCATTTCCGACTTAGTTTGGATGAGTTCCTTGCAATATCCATAGGATGGATCAATCGCTATCTCTCTGGTATGATCTCAAGGGAGCTTGGAGTAGAACGACACACTGTTGGACAAGTGATTCAGGCCTTCAGGGACTTAATTTGCGTCTGGCTGCAAGAAGATAGCTCACAGATCGGTGGCCCAGGACACACTGTGGAAATTGACGAGAGTGCCTTTGGTCGTAGAAAATACAACCGTGGTCGTCTAATGAGGACAAAATGGGTCCTGGGGGGCATTGATCGCGACACAAGGGAGACTTTCCTTTGTGTGGTCGATCGGCGAGATGCTTCTACGCTCCGAGAAGCAATCGAGCGATTCGTCAAGAAAGGAACCTGCATTAAAACCGATATGTGGAGAGGCTATGCAGGCTTAAGGGATTTTGGTTACACTCACTACACAATTAACCATTCCCTAAATTTTGTTAAGCCAGGAGAAAAAGAAACTCACACCCAGAATGTGGAAAGTCTGTGGTCTGTGATTAAAAGAGACATGAGAAGAAGAATCGGGAGGGTAGGAGTAGGACCGTTCGAAACATACGTGGTCGAATATGTATGGAGGAGCAGGCATCGCACTCCAGAAAAACTATTCCAAGACCTCGTGCGGGCAATGAATTGCTTTAATCCGCATCTATAGTACGGAAGATAAGAGAAGATTATGTCTTGAGCATGGATATTTGAAGAGGCCGATGGCTACATAGTAAAAAGTTCTTTTCAGGGCTGCTAATGGAATCTATTTGCTTGGCGTTTGAAATATTGCCTTGCATATAGATACTGGTAGCAGACTTGAAATCATTCTTCTGTCTACTGTCAATACTGCATTCGTATACCAAGTTTTGGAAAAAAATGTCCAGAGATGATGAACCTCATTGGTAATTAATGAATACAAAAATATAAAAATGACATTTACTTTCTCATTCCAACTTATGATCCTCCTATAAAGAAATTTTACTGTGTATAGTACGCCTTTAATTGAAGGAGGGAAAATGATAGATTGCTTACTATTAGATAATAAATCAACAGTTAATGTTATAACCATGAAGTTTAAGAGTTTTTGAAAGTTCTCGTAATTAGGAAACGAAATATATAAAGTTTAAAAATTTGACATTTTACAGAATAATTACCTTATGCAATTTATCTTAAGTTCTTTTTATTGTTATGTCCAATCAAATTCGCCATATAACGTAGAAAGTTAACCCTTTAGTGCTTGCCTGGGGTGTATGGTACACCACGCGATGCTAATTAAAAAACACCCTTCGTTGACTCATTAATTATTTTCGTATAACTTACCCTGCCTTCCGCCTGAATTTGCAGAATGGATTTTTCCTTTCCGTCCCATAATTGCCCTCTCTGAATTTTGTAGAATATACTAATGTAACGTATATAGTACATGAACGATTTGGACATGCAAGGCAATAACTCCTCCTTTTGCTGAATTATTGGAATGGGTCTTAGGGCTTCATTTGAGTTGGTGCTCTTTGCAAGAACGGATGACGGCTTGCCACTGTAAAGCGGCTTGTTGAACGCAGCGAATTAGGTATTTCAGGAGTATAGTAAGACGCAAAATGATGCAATCTATACTCTTACGTAATCTCTTGTTTTCTCTCTCTTACCTACCATAGTTTTGGGTATTGGAGATCGACCATCGCAGTGTTACATTTAAGTCTTCTCTACTCATACCCTTCGTTCATTTGTGTGAGGAATTCCAATCATTTTCTTGAAACTGCTTTAACTGTTCAGAAGTAAACGAAAATAGGGCTTAAATTAAGAGCGTAGAAATTAAGGCTTTATGACAATTATGACTGGCAATTTAACATAGGAAACGTAGAACCATGTTATTCTTCACACGGTGTACTCCCACGGCAGTTACCGCTTAGGAACGTAGGACGTAGTAAATGTGCCTCCAACAGAACTCAAAACGGTAGCAATTGCTATGGTAAGCAGATTCAAATTCATGTTAGTTAAAAAATTAAGTTAGAAACTCTTAGTTAAATGAAACAATTAATTAAAAGCAACATTTATGGGGATCTACCAAGGATCTCATAGTTTGGAAACAAAAGCTATGATTTACGTCGATTATATGTATTTTTATAGGGTACCTTCCCTATCCAATTTCTCTTAAGACCGTAGATGATTATTTTCAAATTAATTTCGCAGTGGAAACAGTAACTAAAGGATTAAAGCGAAACTTAAGATGCAGTTCTTACGGGATCGATTTGGCTCTTCTGAATCGTAACTGGTAAACTATAGATGCAATAAAAGAATATATTTTTTGGGGCGTCGAAGCTTAAGCCTCACAAAAATAGAGAATGTCAATAAAGTATTATTAGACATGGATAGTTATTAATAATTCTATATACAACGACTATTTGCGTTAGTTACCAAAGAGATAATATGAATTATGGTAAGAGCACCCTCTGCCATACACTAAAATTCGGTACGCAGAGTGTGTATACATATGCAGTAGCAAAAAGAAAAGTTAGTAATACCAATGTTTTTATTTACCGTTGAAAGATAGAGGGAGTTAAGAAGCATTCCTAATGGGATTGCTTTGGGTCTTCTGTACCATTAGTGATAATCTATAGATTCATATAAAAAGATGTTTTAATGTAGACGTCGTACATAAAAGCTGAAGCCTAAATGACATTAAATGAAAATATATTAGAGGGGGATTTATGTTATCTTTTATTCTAAATGCAAGTACAATACGCGGCAGTTAACAAATAGGGAAGGGGTGGTTAATTAGTAGTGGTTAATTAGTAGCTCACTAACTACCGCTGCCGGAAACCAACATGTACATTCCAAAACGTTAATGCAATGTTAAACTGTTTTAGTGTGTCAGCACCTGACTAAATTCATCAGTAAATTTGACTTCTAAAATTTAGCATTTACTCATGCATTATGGATTCAACTATAAATTCCTCAGTCTCGAAAATGATGATTTGACGAACGGTTTCATGAACTTTTCTCCAATCAAGATGAAAACGATCAGTGAAAATAAATATAATTCTTTCACCCTGAATTCATTGAATTAAAAAAGAGAGAATAAGGTCGTGCAATACTTCTAGTGGTCGCACAAAGGCACTGTTCTGTGCTCCATTCTTAATAATCAACTTAGTAATTAAGTTATGAATGGAATTGATGAATGTTTTTCTCTCTCCATGGGTGAAATGTTGGTGCCAGCTTTTCTTTAGTTATCGAGTTACGAATTTTCGTAATATTCAGTAAACCATGAATTTCCAGACGTTTATGGTCATATTAACGTAAGTATTTCAGATGCATTGCTGATTTTTTCTCTGAAATAGCTGAATAGTTGCTCAATCTCATATTCCTATTTAATCAAACTACCTTAGTTTTGAAGTTAGCAAAGGTTAACAATATCGTCCATTACAAGTGAAATAATGGAATTTAAACAAGTTAAAAAGGAAACGAACAATATTTTGCGACACCTTATTGTGAACATTTATATGTGAAATGGATATATATAACAAACTATTAAAGGGATATGAAGATCTTCCGCATTCAAATACATGAAGTCCCCGCCATTGGATCTCCTGGTAATGCAGCGTTGCCACAACTCACCGGGTAATTTCTATAGAAAACATAGAACACCTTAATTTTCATCGTAGAGCGTAGATCAAAAGACGCATGTACTAGTCTTGAGACGAAGGATACGACGGAGATATCAAATTGTTGTATATTGCAATTGTTTATAACTTTTCAAATCGTACTGCACGCCTTTGTTTACCTTTCGGTTTGAAAAATCCCGATGCTTGCTGATAAGCCGAGGTTCTTTATCAGCTCTGAGCTCGAGTCGTGGGAAAAAAACTGTGATAACGCTGCAAAACTGGCGCCAAGGGATGGACCTTTAAAAAACCTCACTTAACTACCATTAACCAAATTACCTTTATCTTAACTTCGCTCAGGCTCTATGAATTACGTTTCCTTTTCCTCGAAAAACGATTGAGAGATTAGGCTAACGAGTGCAATAATGTTTCTTCCAAAATCATTTTCTGATGCTCAAATTCAGCCGTAATTAGTACACAAATAATCACACGTACCTACTCATAATAATAATAATAATCAATCGTCTTTATTTTGGCACCTCCCTATACTCCTACAGAGAGACGAAGACTAAAAATCTATATGGCGGTCATTCATCTCCTCTGTGCCTTTTCAAGGAGTGCATTTAAAATTGATTCGAGCAAAATTAAGAATCCTTTTATCCGTCCTTAACTTAATAACCTACATGTTTTCACATTTTTTCTCAGATAACTCGTAATTGCGTTAATACGTTTTACTTGGTACTGAAAAAGTAAATAATACATTTAATGCTCGTATGCGGATGAATGATTAGTGTTTCGAAAATCGATAGCACTACATGCAATTGGGGAAGGTGTTGATATAAGTTCGTGAAATGGAAAGGAATATTAGTATTCAGAAAGTGTTGAATCTGTAGAAACTACCGATTGGTCTAAGTGAACAGTTAAGGTCGTAAATTTACTTTAGTAATGATTGAGCTAATACATTTTGTTCTGTATTAAAGTAACAGTCAGTCATTGACATTAATAGAGTTCAGTTATGAAATACGTTCTCTTCGTTTTTGAGAAATAATTAACCGATGAATGAGCGAAACCTTTTCCTGATAACACCACGCACGTTCCCTCTAGCGGAGGAAAGAAGAAACTTGAAATCTGTGGAGTGGATTGCGCCGCTCGAGCTTCCGCGCAAATTATAAATATTTCCAGAAGTAAAGGAATGATAACGTAATAATATGTCTGAACAAATAAGGAAAGGGTAAAGGTGAATTTTCACATAAGGGCGTGCACCCAGGAAAATTCCCAAGGAAAAACGGACTTGAAAAAAGTATACGTAAATACGTAGTCGGGTAGCCTAGATGGTTAAGGCAGCCTCCCGGTTAGAGGAAGATCCCGGGTTCGATTCCCGGCCCTGTCAGACTTTTTTCAAGTCCGTTTTTCCTTGCGAATATGTCTGAATGTTCTAGTGATATAGATAAATAGGCCAAAGCATCTATCCTGAATTGGAAGAACCATTCATGTCCTTTCTTCCTTCCTAATTCTCCTTGCTACGTATCTTCGCGTATTAATCTGTGTTTCTGCATCTAAAATAATACCCTGCGGCCGTTTTTCGGCGTGTGGCAGTGTGTGTAAACACCAGTTGATATAAACTACTTCTTTACCGTTCGCAAAAATAATTCATTTTTAAAACGATACGTCCTAGCATCTATTTCTCTTAACTTACGTTCATTATCGGATCGAACAAGGTAGCAGGGGGGTTGTATGATACCGATTGTATCTTCCGCAAATGTAGTTTCCCTGAATCTTTTAAGCAATCGCAGCCTAGCTTCCAATCTCCTTTCTTTCAAGGATTCCCAACCTACGTCTGAGAGCATTTGGTAATGCTTGCTTTTTTATAGTAACATTTCTTAACAAAACGAATCGCTTTACGCTGCACTTTCTCGAGTTTATCCATCATTTGAGAAAATATGGTCTCTAGATTTGGAGTCGTTAATATTTGTATAAAGCTAATTCTATAATACATTTCATGTAACATCTTTCAAGAGCCCTTGAACAAGGGAAAGGCTCAGGAAAGAATGTCGATAACGATGCATTACAGATAGTGGAATGTCTCTTAGGGGATTTGGAGGTTTAGCTTAGAGCCTTGAAGTCTCATAACTTTAGGATCATGAATGGGACGAAAAAACCATCCTAGTCATAATAATTGATGACACATATTGTTTCCTTTACGAAGTATATTTATTCTTTTAATCGTTATATGTACTAAAAATTCAACCATTAGACATAAGCATCAGATAAGACCACTAAAATTCTTTCCAACAGAAAGTAATTTTATACTAAACTGTACGTATCGTGAAGATAAAAAAAAATTCAATGGCATATTCAAATTTTCCTGATAGAGGCACAATTTTTGAAATTATTTTTTATTTCAAATTGAGCTTATATTCTCAATTAAATTTTGGTGGTGTAGTTTTAGAAATTTTCCCAGTTCGCTAGGTTCAATCTAATACGAGACCCATTTATGGCGCCTAAATAGAGAAGGAAATTACGTCTCAATACTGGCTGAGGAATTAAGTTAAATTACAGCAATCCTTTAATTCATGGCAATTCTGTAATTATTTCCGTAGGTTATATGAGATAGCTCTTTTACAAAGGATTGTTATTAAATTTTTATAGTATCTTACGTTTTTATTCCTTTAAGCGTGAGATGTTAAATAATTTGCTATTTCAGATACTTTAAATATTTATCAATTTTATGAAATTCAACTTTAATTTTCGATATCCTGATTATAAGAACATGAAAAGTCAATACCTTTTCATTTAGGATCAGGTTTGAATGAACTCATCTAAAACTTCAAATCCAACCGCAATTAAATGAAAAATATCTTTCGCGAGTTAATCTGCTTCTCTTCTGTCACAATCCGGCATTGATACTCCGCTAACACGTATAATCTTAATCTGTCGACAAAAAATTTCACCGCAGCGGTTCGTATAGTGAGATTAGCAGCTTCAACAACAGAGTTGCCTCGTTTTGCTGCATTATTCAAACACCTGTTAATTCAAATGAAAAACGCTGCGTTAAGAACTGCTTGTTTACATTGGAAACGGCCGTGCTCTGCATTGGCATATGAATTGCATTCATGCGATTCATATGCCCAAATCCAAATAACCAATATTAATCAATAAGCATAAAAAATATGTATATTCGAAAATCCAGAATTTCCAATGTCGTGCCTTTTATGTTTCTACCTGGTGTTGTGACATTTTCTCTACACCGTAATCCAATGCTTATCTAAGATTACTTAGAGGAAATGTAGAAAAAATATTATCGTATGCTATCTATCGAATCACGTGATATTGGAATACTATGATAAGAGTTCTTATGAAATTGGATTAGAGGAAAGCGAAATCCAATATGTTTCCTTAGCAATCTTCACATAAGTATGACATCTGACATTTTGTGAAAATAAAGTATTAAATCTCGAGGATACCAGCAAAATTCATATCTAAATTTTTAATATCCTCACAAACTTATTTGCGATGTTAATGAGCGGAAAACTAATTTATTAGCGAATCACGTCGTAAATGCTGATTTTTTGGAAACTCTGATAATCTAAAATTTATTCATTGAAAAGACTTAATTTAAGTGATTCCACGAATATGAGTGAATTCCAATGAATAACATACAAAATATATTTTATGTTCGCAAGATAAACATTGACCCAAATATAGTAAGAATGATTCCGGTGACATTTTTAAAGAATAAATTGAGTGAGGTAGGGATTTCAAATTAATGATTCCGATAAAGCAGCGGTTAAAAAATATGTTATTAATATTCAACGCCTAAAGGATTTGTGTATGTGTGTTTAACATCGACATAACATACAAGAAGATACCTTTGAAGTGTAAGCAAATACTATGTATTATGGCTAAAATAATGAAGGCATAGGATGAAGTTTCATCACGTAGCGTGTCGTAGTAAAACGCATCAAATAATTCTTGATGTTACAAGTTGTTCTGTTCGTAATGGAAGAATCGCCATTTCGTCCGTATTCCGCAACACCATTCAGGAGGAACAGTATAAGAACCGTGAGCAAACAATTTATACCTTGTTTCTCAATTCGAAATGAGATGGCTTGGTTTATCCTTTCCATAGTTCCTTCCGTGGATTTGCAGACGAGAGATTCTATCGAAGCATCGATGAGTTCCTTGCATTTGCCGCTTGGTTCGCATAAACGTCGTCTCGCGCCCATTTCCATGTGAAAAGGAGCACATTGTGCACGCGTGTTTCGTTCCAAGAAGGAGCCGAACAGGACGTGGCTTTCAATATCCATTCCTTAAATCCGTTCCATCACTCTTTCTCCCGAAACCATCTTATTTTACATACGCGACCCGATCCCTTCCGAATCCATCCCTCCTTTCTCCCATCCCTCCCTCTCTTCCTATTCCTTTCATCTTTTCCCAACGTGTTTTCAGTCAACAAAATCCCGCCTATTTCTCATCCCTATTGTTACACCCGTTTCCTTTCCAGGTTTAATGTCGAAGTCCTGTTTTTATTTATTCCATGCATCAGCTTCCTTAGGCCACACCCTAACTCTAAATCTAACGTGATGTATTTTTCTACTTTGTTCATCAGTTACTAAAATAATGATTATTTGCCAATTATTAAAATAATATTTATTTATTAAATAGCATCAACATACAGCACGAAGCCAATTACTGCTGATGATTAACATTAATAATAAAGAACAAAATATCAATAAAATCGTGAGAATCAACAAATTAAACATATAATAAAAAACAAATGAATACGAGCATACAAAAAAGTCATAGAAAATTGTATTTTTCCACGTCAAACTCTCGCAAGTATATTCTGGATGGATTTCGGAGATGTGAAGAAAGGATCGAAATGAGTATTGGAGGAAAGGGAGTTGAAAATTGAAGGAATGCGAAAGAAGAGTGATCGATTCACTATTGATAGACGGGGAGTAATCAAAGAGAAGGTATCGGATAGGCGTGTTGTTCTTGAGGGAACTCGGAAAGAGAAAAGAGAGAGTAAGATGTAATAGTAGTAATATGAGTAAGAGAAGTAATACGGCATTATGATTTGTAAATTGAAGGAATGAGTATTTCGAGGAGTTATCGTCATCTTCCTTTTCATCGTCACCTTCCTTCATCACCAAAAGATGACGACTACTCGTCAAAACCGGTCGTGATTCTTATAAAAAATTGGTGAGAAGATCAACTCTCTTTCGTTCATTTTACACGATGGATTTTCACACGATTTCGCTTGACGCTGTGGATTTCATTAAGATTTGAAGCCTGCCAAGCAAAAATTATGATAATTTTCACCTAAACCATGGATCCCCGAACTATTCTAACCTCATCTATCTTGGACGGAAGAGTAAACTTTCAATCAAGCATTAATAAATATTATTATTAAATTTACGAGTAAAATGTTGGCTGCAAATTGAAAGCTAATCGGGAATTAGTTTCAGGTCATTATTCCTCCGCCAAGTATTTTTAAACACGATGTGAGTATACCATTCATTCCTGTTGGGGAAGTTTTCTGAGAAATTACATCTGGACTCTAATATTAATCCCGAGCTGAATTTATCTGTCTTTTCTGAATGTGGTTGGAAAATTAACAGAAAAATTCCCGCTTTAAATTTTTATTTGGAAAAATTTGCACCAATTTAGCGACGAAATGATGTAAATCATGATTTTTTAACTTGGAAGTTCGAGTCTATACGCTGCAGAAATCCGAAATTAGTGGCCCTTTTGCTTTACGCTGTTAGGTTATATGCTCTATGTATACAGTATATCTCTGGGGAAGCATCTATAACATAGTTGACGTAATAAAAATAAAAACTATTACCGTGTAAGATTTCAAAATTATATCTGTTTAACTATACAGGAATTATAATAAAATATATTATTGTGTCCGAATGCTCATCTCATGTGTGTAGGTATATAATACAATTGGCATTATGTATTAACCCTTAGTCGCACGCTTTCATGTGCTAAGTTAAGCTTCATTTCTATAATTTACTAATAATTATATTTTACATCCTTCAATCCACACTCGCACTAAGATCGACCCCTAACAGTAAAATTCGCCCACTAGGGATTGATATTAAATATAAACCTAATTTCTACTTTTCCTCAAACTTCGTTTTCCAAAGTAATTGGGGTTATTTTGAGCAGTCATTAAAGTTGCAGTTTATAAAGTTTGATGACTGTTAATTTTAAATTTACTTTTTTAATTACTATTGCTGAAATGTCAGAGTCATGATACTGATATTTCATTCTCCTAATGTTTTACTGAGTTTCGCTCACTTTTATAACAGCTTAAACTATTTTTAATTCTCTCCACCAAAATATTCTTCCCTTCCAAAGGCTCTCCATCCTGAGATACTCTTTAGATTGAATCGCAACCATTTCTCGGATCTCACATTCAATGAAATTTTTATATTCTATTTCGCCGATTCAATTCCGATTATCTTTTTCCTTCATATTTTATATTTTGCTCGTTTCTGGTACGCGAGAGAAGTTCTTCCCAAATTCATTTTTTTAGTTTTTAGGGGACACGTTTCTTATTTTTTATTCGTAAACACCTTTCATGTATTTTCGCTCAATTTTTAATCATTAATATAATCGCAAATCAAATATCTCGATATAAAATGTAAATGTTCTTAAAAAACATATCAGAGATTTGGCATGCACTCTCAAAACGATTTCCTTCCACTGCTTTGAATAATAAAGAAGTATTACTTCATTAATTTTTGAGATAGAGCAGAATCAGATTGGTATCTAATTTTCAGCATTATATTTATACATCTGAAAATGTTATAAATTCAACGAGAAGAAACAAAACTGTTTTTGATCAAATGATTTAGAATTTTTCGTTTATGCCTGTAATATGCTTCAAAGAGTACTACTTAGGATAATCATGATGTCGATGTGATTTTGATACATCCAAATGCATTTCATTAAACTCAAAATTAATTTCTCCGAGAAGATTCAATTTAAAATAAGATTTCTGAGTAGTGGAATGAAATTAAATGAGTGTCAATGCTAAATAAAAAAGAATCTTATGATTTCAATTTATCTTTGAAATGATAATTCGAACGTCTCCTCTTTACAGTCATCCTCAATCACTGCGCTATGCTTCCCTCTTTCTCCAAATAAATCGACTGCCTTTTTTATCTTCATTTCCCTCCGCAAACTCCCTCCCGACACGCTCCATCCCTCATTTCGCCCCGTCTTCAATCTATGTAAACCGCCTTGCGGAAATAAGAAGGGACAAAAGCCATTAGATAATGGCGTTCGTGGATATCGCGACCGGAATACGGAACGACAGTCTCTATGAGAGGAACTCTTCTTTCCTATTCATCACCATTCCCTTGACCTTCACTTCCGCTCCCTTTTCTTATTCATGCCACTGATATCCCAGTCGAGCAAAATAAATCCTCGCTTTTCGTGTGCGACGTAGGTATCGGAAGGGTTCCTCTGAATGCATTATTTCTTATCGCATTTTAATAAAACAACAACGGTCACCTCCATAAAGCAAAGAATGTGTCGTTACCGACGTAAGTCAACCTCGATATCTGCTGTGTATTAAATAGTAAAGGGATTCTTACGACTTGTGGTTTTCGTCGCATACTAAACTGAATTATGCTTTCTTTATACGGCTACTTTTATTGATTTGTGTAACATCTGCTGGCAGACGTAAACTCACGTATGTACCTTAAAATTAACGTATGAATCTTTCGATTATAGATGTCATAAGCATAAACACCATTTCCATCTACCCCCAACTTCGAGGAACGTTGAGCTGTCTGATCTAATTCCGAATGATGAATAATTGAAATTTGCCTAAATATATTATAAAAAGTATAATTATTAAATATTATTTAATGGTTGAAGATGCAAAATAATTCTAATCGTCAGTATAATTGGTAGCTGATTGTATTGATTGGCATTACAATACTTATGAATTGCAAGTACCACGACGAATTGCAGCGTCTTTCAATCTCTTAATTTTCCCACAAAATTACTTCCAAAACTTGTTCGCGTATTAGATTCGGGAATAAAAAGTTATCTTGATGACAAGTAATATGTTAGTAGTTATTTTCGTAATAACATAATTAAGACTAAAAGATTTTACCCTCACAGCTTAAGTTCACATGTCAGCCGTTAAAGATCTACCAGTTTCTTAAACTTTTTGTCCTAACTCCTCGTAGTTCCAAAACTGAATGTAAAGTTATATGATATGTGAAAGTATGTACTGTCATAGTATCGAATAGTACCCTTTTAATAGGAGCACTCGATCCTGTAGTTTCTCCACTATTGAGCAGATGATTTGACGTGCTATAATACTTTTTATTATTTATAATTAGAGCTCAAATAATTTATTTATTTATCATTAAGTATCAACAAATAGCACGAGGCCAATTACAGTTGAATAAATAACAAGAAGCAAAGAAAAAACAACAATCAGTGAAAACAAAATAAAACAACAAATCAACAACATAAATTAATTTAAATAATGAATAGAATTATAAAAATTCAATCTCTCGCAACCATATTTTGGATGGATTTAAGAGGAGAGAAGAAGTGAACGTTGGAAGAAAGGAAGTTGAAAATTGAAGGAAAAAGAGCGATCGTTTTCAGCTGATAGACGAGGAGTGCCCAGAGAGGAGGTAAAAACATAAACTTATAAATATAATTAGATTAACCTAAATAGAGATATGAGAATATGGCTCCCGGATAGTCATGTGGACAGCGCGTTTGCCTTTGGTGAAAGCGGTCCCGGGTTCGATTCCCGGTAGGAGCCAATGTGCGAAATGACCTAAGCCGTCGAAGCACTTTTCACAATACTAATACTACTACTACTACGATATGAGAATGAAGGTAAGATTTGGATACCTGCCTTTATAAAATTACACTAGTTGTCATTGTCTTTAGAATTAGGAAAATATGATTTAAATTTCTGAAAAATATGAATTGAGTGTGCTTAGTCTCTTAATTTTCTTCTTTTGACACACTCTATGGCTGTTGACGTATGAATTAGGCTTTTGATTTATTTTAACTCAGGATATCGGGAAAGCTGTATTTCCTGTTAATGCAATTTTATTGAACCTAACGATTTGTACTATTGAGGTCTATAATTTTGCTATTATTTTCAGAAATATGTCTCCCTTCTTAGGATTCAGTCCAATATTTTATAATCATTCTACGTCCTTGCAAGACTTGCATTATTCTATATTCTACGTTTAGAAAACAATTCGGACTATATACTCCAAAACTAAAGAACAATGAATACGTAGAGTAGTAGTAGTAGTATTTATTAAAGCTCTCAGATAACTCAAACTATGAGCAAAGGTCATTTCGCAGACTCCTACTGGGATAGGGTTCACTCCAGGGAAAACCGGACTACTTAAACTAAAGACGAACATACTACTTAAGTATCCTGTTACACGCCATACAACTCAAGAGAGAATTAGCAATGACAGAACTCGTTTTATTTCACCTAAACAACGCATGTTACGCCTTTAAAGTATTCAGCCGGTAATTTGGTTGAAATCACATCTCCTTTAACATTAATACACAATACATACATACGGAGAGCAAAGAGAGAATAATTTAAACTACTAGACAAGATGAGAAGTGAGGTCTTTGCTTTCCTCTCTAATCTAGAATGCTATGTGAAGTAAAATGGATGAACGAGTAACACCTTTCTTTTCATTCCATAAGAAACGACCTATTTACCATTAATTTTCATCACTAACACCTCAGTAGCAACACTCAGACCATTAAAGTCAAGAACATGACTGTGACAGAGTAGATGACAGATATATTTTTCTCTAAACCATACCCAACATTTTATGGATGCATGATCTCAGTGAGCGAATTATTTTATCGCAATTATAAATAAGAAGATGCAAGTATAGGTCTTTTTTACGAGAAAGACTGAATTTAGGGAATTACTGAACTAACAACCTCGTCAGAACGCCTTTACTGGTTATTTCTCAATGTAAACTCTTGCCGCCGATTCTTTATTGAATTGAATTCAATTTCAACTTTTCCTTTATAATCGAGGCAAATCTAAGAAAAATCTCTGTACAAAATTGCCTTTCATATATTTCATTTCATGCGTTAATGCTCCATATAAACTCCTATTTCCAATCTTTTATTCAGCTTTAATATTTTCATTTCTCATCTTTTTTCTACTTTTGCCGTTTCGGAAGGATCCAATAAACCTCGATAAAGCTTTTATAACTCCAATCTCGTGCAACTCTCACTGCATATTCGATATTTTGGGCTCCTCTTTCTGTTTTCTTTTCAAATCTCCTGAGAATAAAACGTTGATTCCAACCCGGGTAAAATTTATTTGAGGTACTACTGCTTCCTATTTCTATTTATATGTCTTCAGATCTTGGTTTTCTTTTCAAACTTTTGCCAAATCTGTCACAGGGAAGAGCGTAAATATCTACCGGAGCCAAATTTTCTTTGTACACCAGGAAAATGATTAGGGGGGGTGGTTCAAAAAAAAATTTTCAGAGTAAAAACGGGGAAGAGAATTAAACTAAAAACAGAGGGTTACTTGTATCAGCAAAGCTATATATTTGAAACTTAAATTAGTAGATTGCTGAATGTTTATGTAACAAATAAGTATACTTTTCTAAGCATTACGTAGTAAATAACCGTATATATAAAACATATTTCGCAATTAAGATAGCATTAGCGAATTGGATTATTGTGGCAAACCTATTTTCATAGATTTGCAGAATTCAACTATATAGAATGCAAATTACCCTGTAATTTTTAATATAGCAATCCGAATATTACATAAAATCCGAAAAACTTATTTCATAGAAGAAACAAATATAATTAGAAATTGTTATTTAAATATTTTCTAAAATACTCATATATTCTCATTGAAATATATGCAACAATCTTTCAATTAACTAGGATATATGTCACTTTGGCCATTGCTTTGCTTGAATTGTAACTATAAAAAGCTAGCAATAGCAAATTAAGAAATTAGTAAAGCACTTCGTAATTTCACCTCAGGTGGGGATGGCGTAAGCCGAAACCGGTCGTTTTTTAAATAAATAATATTGTGGAAATTACGAAGTACTTTAGTTATTTATTATTATGGCTTTCCACGAAGTCCGGCCTAATACCATAGAATTCAATAGCAAATTGCTTATTCTTGCAATTCAGCATTATATTTTAGTTATAATAATCTATTTTAATTAATATTTTGCCATCTATTTTGTAAGTGCAAAAAAAATTTGAGTATAAAAACTTACAGGGCTTTTAACTTGAAAGGTCGAATTCTGCGTATGTATAGTAATTTAAAACCACAATATTTCATTTAAAATATGCATTTATTTTTAAGGAAAGGTTTTATATCATATAAATTGTTTTATCTGAAAACATAGTATTCGTAGGATATGTGAAGTGGAGTTGAAATCGAATGTGTATTTTTGATTTTTTGGAAATTTCCAAATTAACAGCAAACTGCAATGCCGTATCTATCTTGTGCTTTGATAAGGTGTTCTACGTTTCAATTCACGATTCAGTTGCACCAAGATATTTATTCGAAAGGTATGATTTAGCCGCAAGTCTCTCAGTACGAGAAGTATGTGATATGGAAGACTCATTGGCCCGAGTGCACCAATCTCGGTTAAATCCACCGTTAGCTGACCGCGGTTAAATATTAACGGCGGTCAACTTAAGTTTGGAGTGCACCAACAGTAACCGAGGTTTTCGTAACCGCGGTTAGCTGACGGCCGATTAACGTCCCTGTGAATACGTTGAGTACCGCTTAGTGCTCGCCTAAACGTGTATCGCAATTCATTTGTCTTTGTTGTTGATATATTGGACGACTAGTAAATAATGATATAAGTGGACTTAAAAGTGTGTACACTTTGTCAGTGGAACAAATAGTAAAGAATCGCTATAAGAGATGGACGTAAACGTACTGTTAAATTCTACTATTCTTAGAAATAAGAAATTATTATCTTTGCAATCAACTTATATAGTTCTGATGACATACCATCAATCAAATAGTTTACCCTTTAAGATATAGATTGATGTATAAAAGTTAAAAAGCTACCGTCTGAGAGATATTTAAATATATTCGGACTTGAGTTAAATTGTTCCGCGTTTTCTTTCAACGCATTAAATGAAATTGGTGAAGCATGCCCCATTACAAGAGAAATTGTTTCTTTTTTTCGGTTTAATTGGGTGGAACGTCGACAACCTACCCCATCTCCGAATACCTTTGGTATGCCTTCCCCCAATTCTTATGCAGAGAGCTGCTTCATTGCAAAGCAGTGTTGACAAATTCCTTAGGAGTAATTTGGAGATAAACCAGAGAACGATTAGCAATAGCTGGCAACCACGAGGGAGTGAAGGTCGCATCGTTGAGTACACGGGGTTCTCGGAAGTGAGTGAATACCAGTGTTTTTCATAGAAGCACCTCGACATGGAACTATTTGGATTCATGAATAACAGAGGAAGTTCACGGCCCTTAGTGGAATTCCAATTTGTATCATAGGGTCTCTGTCACTTTGGAATGTATGGGTCGTTCATTTCAATTCTTTTCAGATAAACCATTAATATTTATTTCCGATTTTAAATGTGCAATATTTTTTCATCAGAACGGAATGTTGCTATTTAATATCCTGGATAAAAAACATCATAAAAGATTCCCCGCCCTTAGTATAATACATGAAACCGAAATTACTCTATCAAATATATGACTCGCTTTTCCACTCTTTTTTCATCTACGATTAACACGGAATTTTATTATAATTTTCTTCGGACCTAAACTCTTAGGATTTATGCTAAACCGCGCTGTAACTTTAACACTACACCTCAACTTTCCGAATGAAATTTTGAACGTGATCTCGGAAGAAATCTATAATATAAAAAAGAGTGTGGGTGTGTGTGTATGTTCGCTAAAAACTCGAGAACCGAGAGTCGCACAACTTTGAAATTTTCTACATCATTAAAAGTCAACCCCGCGCAGAGTATAGGCTACTTTTAATTTCCCTAAGGTCCACGGTTCGAACCCAGACGGGTCATAACATTTCCATAAGAAATACACGTAGAGGTCAGTTTTCTTTAGCAGGATTCATTTCTTTTTCTAAATCAAATTAGAAATAATTGTCCTAGAAAGTCGAATCAAGCACCAAAAGAAGGAGAATAGAATAGAGATTTCTATTTTGGTCATGGAATATCGTTTTCGATTCGAAATTGCGCACAATTAGATAAAGTACGTGAACATTTTATCGAAATTTCGAGGTCGTAAACAACACATCCCCCAGACGACCAAGGCGATTGTTGATTTCGAGCTCATGCATAATTCCATAAGAAGACATGGAAAATGAATGCCCAGATACAATTAATGCTGTAAGATATCTATTATATATAATTCCTTCTCCGGATTCATTCATATCTATCTATTATACATATAGACTAGAGATGGGCGCCGCGCCGATTACGCCAGCCGCCGACACTATCGGGCACGCCGCCGCCGCCGAAGAAATAACTACGGCGCGCCGACGCACAGTGTGATATTTTCGCAATCTAGAGGGACAAAAGTCAATTTTCTTACCTGCCTACGCGAATCAAGTGTAGTTAGAAAAATATCTTAATTTCTCTTGTGTTTCTTGAGTTATTAACTGGAATTGAGTCTTGGAATGCGAGAGAAGTATTTACATGAAGCATAAACAAAACCACACACAAAGAAGACACACAGGCCCAAAGAGATAAAGCGCAAACGGTGACGGCCGCTAGCAAGGAGAGGGATATGAGGTTATTTAAATCTAAGGAAGGAAAGTGTTAAGATATCTTTTAACATAGTTTAATTATAAATAATAACAATTCAATTTGATCGATTATCAATGTGCAATAAAATTGGTACA
The DNA here is from genome assembly GCA_947579665.1 of Sympetrum striolatum. NCBI lineage: Eukaryota > Metazoa > Arthropoda > Insecta > Odonata > Libellulidae > Sympetrum > Sympetrum striolatum. The sequence goes on from CANPUZ010000025.1 coordinate 510,775, forward strand.
GTAAAACATAAAATTAGTAAGTAATAATTTGTAATCACAAAACAAATTGAAAGGAAAAATAAGGAATATAATATAATACAACATATAATATGAATTAGAGGATTATTCGGAATCAACATCAGATTCTTCGATATCACTTTCTGATTCTTTGGAATCAGAAAGGAGCTGATCCATTGGAGCTGGAGCTCTCATCTCTAAGAGGTCACATACCTCCCTACTGATTTTGTTTCGTTTGGTTTTAGGATGTGATCGTATGCTTGCTATAAATGGGTCTGAAGTAAAGAGTAATTCTGTTCATTAAATCTTTGTTCGTATTAACCCTTGATGTCTTCCTAGTAAATAGTTCCCTAAATTTCCTGTTGTCCTTATTGCGGGCCTCTTGTGCCTCCTTGGAAAGTTGGCCTATCGAAAGAATACACGAATCTATAATGTCTTTGCCGTGAAATAGAATTTTATGCACGCTTACTGGCATAGCGAACCATGAGTACTCTCTAATATACAATTCTCTAGTTTCTTTTTGGTACTGCTGCTGAAATTGGAGTAGTCATCTGTAATTAATGAATACTTATATTTAATTTGAAGATATGTGCAAGCAAATTTAAGACAAATAGTAAAGTAAAATATTATTTAAACTTACTGTCATAAGGACATTTATAAAACCCACAGGTTGGCCCACAATTAACTACAACAATACAATAAACGAGCGTACCTTAAGAACCACTTAGGAGTCCAATCGGGAGGGCAGTCTTTCTAGCAGGTTTGCCGCTGACCGAGGTGGAGCTAGCTCAGTGGGAGGCATCAGCGAGTAAAAATTTCGGATCTAGCTTTAGTGCCTTTTTGATCGGCTTTATATAGTCTTTGTCACACTTTAGGGGGTACGGGGAGCGAAAAGCAGTGTTTGGGGAAGCCCCAGCGTGGTCCAAAATACAACGCGCCCCATGCAACCAAGTGAACTGCGCTGGTTTCACGCGATCGTCAGGCCTCCCAACATTACCTTGGTACTTCTATAATAATGATAGCAACACATAACTGCCACTAGCACACAGAAATACAGCCGGTAAAATTAATAAAAACTGAGTTTGTTTAAGTATTCTGAGCAAATGCTAAAGGCGCGTAACAAATGCTTTTCAATATAGATTGTTTCGTAATTAATTTGTTTATAAGACCAAACAATTCAAACATTCATAACTTATTTATCGTTGTTTAAAATAAGTTTGTGTCGCGAAGACATTGGGTAACGGTTAATGACAATCGTGCAGTGACTTTTAAATGATTTAATGAGCAATGAATAGATTACCTGAGGGGTGACTCCTAGGATACCGACTTGGGGTCGCTGGTGGACCGCGGCCACTATTTGGAGGCCCAGAAGCAGAGCGTCCAACCTGGGGTCGCTGGGGGACCGCAGCAGCTAACAGAGGCCCAGAAGTGGAACTTGTGGTCACTGGGGGACCGCAGCCAACTGTTAGTGCAATAGCTTGGACGTCGTACTTATGGTCGCTGGTGGACCACAGCCAACCCTTAGGGCACAGAAGTCGTTGGGAGTCGGAATCAGACTGTCCCTCGAAACGAAATGCACGGCTTAAATAGTCCCCGGAGGCGGGCTATCATTATATTGTAACTACAGTTGTGCCTACATTGTAGACACAACGTCGTCCCGCCTCACGGTCGCTACAATGCCGCGCAAACTACAAAGTAGCGGCGTGGAGCTACGGCGACGGAGTCGCCGAGCGTCTACAAAGTAACCCTCACAACATCTGAAAGAGCAATGCATGAAACCCATATTGAAAACATGGGAATACAAGACGTAACATTTGTGCGTCTACTTAAAAAGCACAAGTGCATTCTAATAAAATCTAAGATTCCATTCTAATGTTTACACGGAGTAAATCTGTTTTCATGTATTTCCAAAATGAGTAAAATGTTGCTTGCATTCTGCAAGCATGTTGATAACACAAATTTCAAGTCGACATCATATCAAGAGGGTCCTCAAAAGTAGAAAAAGTATTGAAAACATTCTTAAAATTCGCTGCAATTTCTTCGTCTGGCATCGAACCCAGGTCTTCCTGGTGATAAATACTATGCAGGACAACAGAAGATCACCGCCTCTAACTATGTGTGAAAACTGAAGCAGAAATATTGGCTGTAACTGACTCAAACGAGGTCCTACTTTTCACATATCTTCCTCTAAATTAAGCCTGCTAAAAAAGTTTTAGATAACACTTTTTTTTGGTTGGTAGCGCTGATAAGGATTGATTTTACGATTTTCAAAGTATTACTAATTGTTTTGTCATTATCGAAAACCTCTAAACTGAAAGTGTCATAAAACAATCGAAAATTCCTCCAATATTTTGACTTTTTCCCGAAAGAAGTGAAATCAATTTTTATTATTTTCCGACAGATGGCATTTAACACATAGTGTAATTTTGCTAAATAAAATCAAAATAATAAATCCTTTACTACATAATCCAAAAGTATGAAACTGTTAGGTTGATTCTTAATAGGAAAAAATATCAATTATGTAAGTTACTGCAATTTCGGTACATATTTACACATTTTATTTAATTAATAATAAATGGAAAATAATATTTCGCTAAAAAGCTACATTCGCTTTTTTAAAGAATCATTCATGAACTTTTATAAATTGAATCAGTTGATTTATCGTTGAAAGCGTTTTTAAACATTCAGATAATTTTGGGGTCATATTTACCCCTGACGCGACTAATTAATTTGTAAGGAAAGTATATTCAAATTCAAGTATTTCATATACTTAAAAAGTCATTCTCTCAGGAAAATACCATTGCATATTGGTATAATGCAATATAATAAACTAAAACTCAAGTTCAAACTGACTCATACGTTTTTCTCATACGGAAAAAAACGGCGATCAATTCGAATGATGCTCGTGATTAAATTAAAACACATATTAAAGTTAAATATTATGTAAACTAACTTTGGTACTTGTATTATAATGATAGAAAAAAACAACGGCTACTAGCACACAGAAACACTGTGTATTCTTAAAGTAAACTTGTACGAACGACGCTATCGCTTAGAACACTTGACATGCTGAGTTCAGATTGTCAGAGGGTTCGACCCTTTTTTCTATTGGTTGGCGCGATTTTTGTGAAATATAAACCTTAGATCCAGTTAGTATGGTTTGTTTTCTTCATAACTATACAAAAATTTGACCCGATTTGACAAGCAAGAAAATTGACTTTTGTCCCTCTAGATTACGAAAATATCACACTTTGCGCCGCCGGAAATTTTATCGGCGGCGGCGCGGCGTGGCTTGGATTTAAAAACAAGGTCCCACAGTCGAAAATATGCTGACAAGTAGTTCGAAGAGATACGCTTTGAACTGATAGAATACATCTCTGGTTTTCCACGAGGGCGCTGAGTTATACGTGATATCGATACGTGTTACGATTAGGCCGTTTGCACACGTGCCGGCAAAATAGGTGCCGGTGTAGGAGTCGAGGAGCACTTAACGGGCAGGAGTCACTGTACAGTGAGTCCCACCAGAAAGTGGTGTTCACTTGACAAGTGTGCCTTGCCCGGGCGGGGTACACTTTACTCAGGCGGCTATCACTTAACGCATAGTTTTCCTCACATATTTGTAGTTTTTTGTCTTAGAATTTGCGGAAACTTGTTACTAATTATCAGACATAAGTTTTAAAGGAGTTATAAATTATTATATCATATATTATTAGTAAACAAAGTTATTAATTTTAAATAAATGAAAAAGCTATTTATTGCCAGTCTTTCCATTATAGTTACTTGAGTTTTGAGTTGAATAAAACTTAAACAAGAATGTCCACAGAAAAACAAGTTCTACCAAATTTTAGCTTGATACGAGTTAAATGCTGCTTGCATTCTGCAAGTATGTTTATAACACAAATTTCAAGTCGACAACATATCGAAAGGGTCATCAAAAGTAGAAAAAGTATTGAAAATATTCATAAAATTCGCTGAAATTTCTCTGTCCGACATCGAACCCGGGTCCTCCTGGTGATAAATACTATGCAAAACAGCAAAGGATTACCGTCTCTAACTATGTGTGAAAACTCAAGCAGAAATATTTGCTGCAACTGCCTCAAATGACGTCCTACTTTTCCCATATATTCCTTTAGATCTATTATCGATATGATAGGAAGTTCTAGCTTAGATAGAAGATGTATATCAAGACTTGGTTTATGAAAAAAAATAGATAAGACCATGCTGTTTCTGAGTTCGATGCCAGAACACATTACAAATTCTAATCTAATTCTAATCGAAAGCTTAGTTACGCCGCGGCTCCCAACAATCGTCCGTACATTGTAGTAATCTCGAAGGGTATTGTTGTTGATTAAAGCAAGTAATGAGGGAAGGGGGTATTTTAACTTACCGCCGAAGAGTGCAACAGCCACGTTAAATGGTAAAACGTTTTCTTTTTTCGATAATTAAACACATTAATGACTCCAGTTTAAGGTTTAAAGAGGCTTTGACTTGTTTGTTAGAACTGGGAATCATCGACTTACTATGTTTCTAATCAAATTTTAGGTATGATGCCGTAAAGACAACCCAACAAAATTTACGTGGTAAATAGCTGATGCATTGAGAAAGTTTTTTAAGATACGTGACAAAAATTTTTTTTTATTATGGTTTTTTTTTAATTGCCCTCAAAGATTTTGTCAAAGTTCGGAATTTTGAGAATTTAAGAATTTGAAATTTTATTTTGGCTGAACGGTAAGAGTAAGGGTAAGAAATATTCTCTTGTGAGTTACAACAACTATTTAGCATTTTTAGAGAAAACATTAAACAATGCATCTCAAATACTTACGTAACCATGACCACAAATGTCTGGAAAGTCATGGTTTTCTCAGAAAATACGAAAAAAATTCGTAGCTCGAAAACAAAAGATGATCGGACAACAAAATGAATTGCAAACCTGTAGCCCATGTAATGTTCTACCTCAGTGTTTCGTTTGGTCCATGACTTTTGGGACACCCTGAATAGATATTGAATGTGTAATGTGTAACTATGTAATAGAAATTTGTTTGTTTTTCCTTTTTGGTACTTTATCGCAGTCAGAAATAAATAAGTTCCCGATATTTCACGCTCTAAAACAGACCGCCCAATTTGAAAATGATATCGCAAAAAATATTAATTGAATTAACACATTATTGCGGTATATATTTTGAATCAAAATTAAAAATTTTAATATATTTCCTAGCCACCAGAAAAAATTGTTACCGATTATGTAAAACAAATTTTTCTCAGCAATGAAAGTAGGTACGATTGCAAACTTGATTTCGTTACCAAGCTCTTGGTAGAATATTTCACAATACGTATATATAATAATATATTTCATAAGTAATACAATTCATAGAATACATTGCGGAAGATGTAACTTCCGCAATGTATGTTCGTTTTCGAATGTTTATAATAGAAAATAGGGATTTAAAATAACAAAAATAAAATTTAGTCTTTTCTCAGAATAGTATCTCACTGGAAGCTAGGAAACTATTTTTGAACGCATTTTTCTCAAACCTCTCGACATTCCCTTCAAAATTTTCAGATGTATTTTCCCAGAATATTTACCAGGAAATTTAAAAGTATCGGAAAAAGATCATAAAAGGAAGAAAATTATCTAAAATAAGAACTTCTTCGTTTCTGAAATGAGAGTGAGTATTAAAGAACAAGTACAAACAAGTTCGCTACGATTTTCCAAATTTTTCAATTAATTATTTTTCTTTTCTTATTTTTCCATGTAAATATGATAATAATTAATTATAATTAAATTTAACTGAACAGCTTTTTAATTACTTGTCTCCATGTGGTATAATATTAAAATTAATTTAGGCTAACTTTCTCTTTCATCGCGTATATTTCTACTACGTGCATCAATCTCTCTTATGAACATGGGGCCGTTTGAGATACGTTGGGCTTTTTAGTAGTGGCAAGCAGGGCCGGCTTTATGGGAAGGCGAATAAGGCGGTCGCCTGGGGCCGCCAAATTTTGGCCAAATTATTACATTACAAGATTATTATTATTAATTGACTCTCCAATAACTCACAAAAAAATTAGATAGAAAGAATCTTAATAATTTAGTTTATTATTCAATGTAAAAGAGCCTGTTGTTATATTTTGTCAGGTTTACACCATTATTCAATTTGCAATATTACAAACGGGAGAGCCGCCAAATGCGTTTTGCCTGGGGCCGCCAATTGTCAAAAGCCGGCCCTGATGGCAAGCAATGTGTATTCATTACGTATCATAATTTATGTGCATACTTTGATAAAAACCATCTTGAACATATATGTAAACCAAAATGTTAACTGCAATATGAGAATTTTCTTCATGGGGTACAACAGTATTTTCCTGGATTAACTTCAATTCCTAATAATTGAAGCATATTTTGATTTATAAAAAAACGTCTAATCCAGAGTTCTTAAACATTATTATCGGTTTGAATATCTTTATTAGAACATAGTGTATTCCCGCAACCAGCACTCCCATTGAGAGGAGTTTTAGTATATGAGGGCTCCCTCTCAACGATAAGAAAAGCGGACTAGAGCCGCAGAGATAGAATAAAATGGTATTCATCCATGACAACTATGCGTTGTGCAATGATTTTGTTGACAGAGAGTAAAATTCGGTTCACACGGTGCATGTTTTCTAGCTTGATTCCTTGCGTGGAACCCTGCATGCTCGCTAGCATGAAAATTTCGTGTCTGCCTGCTGCTGGGCATGCTCCCTTGCTTGATTTTGAGAAATAGGACAGGTGCTATTTTTCCTGCATGTTTCGCTGATGGTTGGTTGCTATGCGTTGCTAGCTGAACTATTTACTGCTAGCAAGCATGCAGAGATCCACGCAAAGAATCAAGCTAGAAAACATACACCGTGTGAACCGGGCTTAACCTACTGATGAATGTTATAAATATATTTATTTTAAACTCCTCTCATTCATTCATTTGCTTATTATTCTTTTAGTTTGTTTAAACTTAATTTTTTTGATTTTCGTTCATCATTTATACATTTTTTTATTTTCTGGAAATTTCAATTGAACGTCTATTCCTGGATTCCATACTTGAAAAATGTGGCGCAAATGTGGTGTTAAAACTAATTCACAACAATAGTACATCCATTTATCGACATTCTATTGGCTATCTGTGCCCAATTTGTGATACCACTCTTTAAACGTTCTTAAAGTAATGTAGCGTAATTATAAGAAGCATGCTTTTGTGAAAATAAGGAAAGCAACGTATTTCCAAATTAACCCCTTTACGGTGCAGAGCGAGCTAGAATCGAAAAATGCTGGCCAAGAATAAGGAAATATTTTTTGAGTGTGAACTTTGAAACTTCGCATTTCCATACCTCAATAAGTTCTGCATATAATATTCCTAAACAGCGTCTTATGTGAGCTATTTTTCCTTAAATCGGAGGGTCCGAGAGAGGATAAGAGGCCAATCCAGAGATCTGATGGAAGTGATGCAATAATTCAAATATTCAACTGTGATCACTTAAAAAAGCATAATTATGCTTAAGGGTTGATTATTTAACACTGTATTGATTTTTCCCGATGATTCTGCTCATTTGGGTTTGGTTTGAGGCTGAAGAATTTTGCAAAAATCTAAACCTGGCATTATTCGTCAATTTTGGTCAATTTTGACCACCTTTAGAATTTTAATAGGTAGAAATCAGTGTAAATAATTTGGTAGTAATAGGCAGGATTTATTCGAGAATTGCCAGTACTAAAGTCCGCACTCAAGAAAAGGATTTTTTGCCAGGTTTTTTCGATTGTAGCCCATTGTGCTGCGTATTCAAGATAGCTCTACTTTGTCTTTATTGATATGATATAATTGTAATAATGTACTCTCAGATATTTGAGTTATTCGCCTTTTTTCCTGCCGTATACGAACGAAATTTTACACGCCGCCGGTTACGCCGCGCCGCCGCCGACGATTAAGTAGTCAGCGTTCACGCCGTTACGCCGCCGCCGCCGGCTTCATATTCCCTCTACGCCGCCGCTGACAAAAATCATAACGGCGCCCATGTCTACGTGACAATAACCGAATAAGGAAGTAGTTTAGATACAACTGGTGTTTACACCCCCTGCCACACGCCGAAAGGCGGCTTAATGTAGATGTAGATGTAGAAGTCAGTGACCTGGACTATGAATTTGAAATTTTCTCGGTTAGAATGAAAGTGCTCTTCTTGAGAAGAAAGATGTAACTGAATTACCATTTTCACCCTTAAATCGATTCCCTCGATGTAACTGCCAGAAGTCTAAATCCGTAACATATTTCATCATTCTGTTATCAATGCTGCGTTTGAATGAGAAAATTCGAGGAAGAAAGTTCTTTACATTCACCATTAGTTGGAAGCCCAAGAATCCGGAAGTGGGAGATTTGTAAACGGTGTCACGAGAAATCTGATTATCTTGAACCGTATCATTTCGACGTTCGGAAATGTTCTCATAAGAGATCTCTGCTCCTCATGCTAATGAATATTTGAACTCAAGTAATACGGAAGTACTCGTTTTCTTTCACTTATGACACACGTTATGAGCTTGATAATTTAATTACGCTCACGACCTATGTTTCACATGAAACAGCTCTTCTCCAAGCTGTGTTTGGAAATTAAAGTTATTCTTGTACCAAAACGAATGTTAGGAATGAGTTTTAGATCATCATTTGTCTCTACAAATATCTCTGCAATCTCTTTCTTTCAGATATTATCAGAAAGTTCATTTAATTCAGCTGACTGAATATAGATTCGATTTAAGATAACGGGACATTTGCGTGAGATGATCGCTTTGATACTTTTTGGATGAATGTTATCGAAAGCTGGTTTTGATTGTATGATTCCCGTGTGCTAATTAGCGATTGGATTCAAACAATTGATATTCGAGGATAGTGTCATCGGATATAGATTTAAGCCACTGCTAATAACAACAATACCTTTCAATCCATCCATGTGCTCAAGATCGGAATATTCTATTTTTACTTTCTCCATATACGTAGTATAGAGAAAGTATTGTTTTCATGGAAAAAATCGACTTCAACGGAAATACATGTTTTGGGGTCCCTAGAACACGTTTTGACCATTTTCGGAATGATGTCTGTGTGTATGTGTGTGTGTCTGGTTTTGTGGGCGATCTAACGTAAAAACAATTAGTTGTATCAATACCAAACTTTATATATAGCACTGTGGTTGGTGCTGTCAGAGTTGATTAGTTTTTGTAGTAAATCGGTAAACAGGAAGTTGAGCTTTATTCTTCGAAGCCAATTTCCGGTTTTGCAAAATATCTCCATAAATATGATAATTAGATATATACTATATTTTATAAAAGTTTTATATAATGTATTTTACTATTACTTTTGTATTTAACATATTTTTGTATCACTGATTGTTTAGGAGTTATTCGTGAAATACTGATAAACTGGAAGTAGCTGATTATGTACTTTGTGGGCGCTCTAACATGAAAATTATTTATTTTATCAACACCAAATTTCATAATAATACTTTTTTTAGTGCCATTAGAGTTGATTAGTTTTTGGAGTAAATCGGTTAACCGATATTTGAGGTTTATTTGTCGATGCCCGTTTCCGTTTTGGCAAAACATCTCCATTAATCTGATATTTAGGTATATACTATTATTTATAAAAGTTTAGAAATTGTAATTTACTATAACTTTTTGTAAAACATAACTTTTTATAACTAATTGTTTACGAGTTATTCATGAAATACTGATAAACCGGAAGTTTCTGATTATGTACTCTGTGGGCGATAGGCCAATTTCATCGTTTTTCATCGAACATGCCCATAAAAACATTATTGGTAATGTTTGTGACGTAAAAGATAATATGATATAAATTAATCACTTATCTTCCAAGTTTAGATTGAATATAGAGTTCGAAAATAATGTCGTAGATAAATATTTACGTCTTACATATGGAGAAAGTCATGTGCTGGCCACGTCAGATTTTTTATCCTTACCTAGTTACTAATACTTCAACGTTTTACAAGATTGTACATAAAATGGGTGAAAAATTGCGACCCAACCGGGACTCGAACCCAGGTCTCCCATTTTCTGGATAGGTATTCTATCCGTTTCCATCATTTTAAAGACTATTCTCTTCTTTTTATCACTAAGCTGGAAATTTATTAAGGAGAGGGGGAATCCAAGCATTATCATAGCTTTGGTTAGCTGAAAATTAAATATTTTCTTTCATAATTATGTTAAAGTTCGTTAATTCTATGTAATTGGAATGTTTCTAGAGCTATCCTTCAAAACATACACGAATCACAATTAGGGTTATTAACTGTTCGGCTCGGGCTCAAGTTGCGTACGGACATCGGGGTAAGAAAACACTTTCCGATAAACCGTCACTTCCTAGTTTATTAATGTTTCACGTGATTTAGGGCGTTAGGCCTTCCTCGGAAGATTGCATTTCTCCCACGAATCCACTGATTCCTGCCGCAACTCCTTTTCACCGCTTGGCTGCTCCTCTTAAGCGTTGCCCTTCCGTAATTAATTGGCGTCCCGTTGCGACTCGTGAATCGCAGGGCGTTTATCTTTGACAACTCGAGTGGATGGCGGAAATTGTCGCCTCTTTCGACGGACGCCCCTCCAAACCTCAACACGTGTTTTTCGCGGTGATTTTTTCGTCGCTCAGAGATTACCTGAAAAATGTTTAAATTTCATCGACGACCTTTGGCAATTGCTGACGTGAAGCGTTCGTGGGTCTGCTACCTTTGATCAATTGTGCTCCAGACCGCACGGTGATTTCGTTGGTGTTATAGCGTCAAGCAGCTTTTAAGTGTCAGGAATTTAATAAGGATCGTATCCATAAAAATAAGCAGTGACTGTGTGGAACTCCATTTAGGTAGGTTTACAATTAAATAAAAATACTTAGTTTTTGTCACAAAAACTATAATATGGCGACCAAGTTATAATGTGATAATTAGTTTTGGCATTGACGCGACAGATGTCTCTTTAAATTCAGTATGGAATTTTCATTTATAAATATTCTGAAATAGAATTGACTGAGGAAGCGAGCATATATATGTGTAATCCGTATGGCGTTATCCATACGTGGTCCCTTCCCCCAGACGCTGACCTTTGCCCATCTCACGACACCACATCGTAGGGAGAGGAACCTACTAGCACCCACGGTCCTACTCGGTGATTTCGTCCAGGACAATCGATTTCATCGAGGGTTCTTAGGCGCTTCAGACTGCTGAACTAACATTTACTTGCAAACGCTATCCTTGCGAGACGACCTAAGGAATGCTTTCCTGGTAGTTCGCTGCCAGAAGTTCAAAAAGCTTTATATGTCGTTTGCATTTCATAATTCTATATCTATTTTTTGGAACTGCACTGAGAAAAATCTGCTTTTCAACCATCCATTTGTCTCATTGTCAGTTTTTTTCATTACAGGAATGAATAGTACCTGCAATAAACCGCGGTATGAACGATGCTTTCGTATGCCATTTACTTTGGAACTATTCACGCACTAATGACTTTCTTTCCTCATTAAATACCGTGAAAGCGTATTGTCCAGTACTCAGGTGAGACTTGACTTTGTATCAATTATAAAGAAAAGGGCTGACTCTTAATCTTAAGTAATGAGTTTTTTTCTTTACATAGTTAAATCTTATATTCATCCCTTATTATATCCTTCTATAGTTAAACCTAAGATTTATCACTTATATACCCTTATCATATCTCCATTAGGTAATAAAACACGTCTATCTAGAAATATTTGCTCTACCCTTATAACCATCATATACCAACACGTTTAGTTTTTCTGAATCTCAAATCCACGAATGTCTTCACATTCCCCGATTGCATGTCCATTTCTGGTTGCTACATTCCTCTACTTCGTACTTTCGCCGAATCCCTCTCTTACTCATCCGTTCGGGAGAAAATCGAAGAGGCACAGGACGCTTGAGAGATGGGATTCAAATAGGAGGAAAAGATAAAGGCGGGGAAGCGATCGCTACACATCGGATTTCTCCAATTAGTTATCTCGAGGAAAAATTGAGGGTCTCGAATTAAGCGCGATGGATAAGGAAATATGAAAAAATAATGGGATAAAAGGTTGCGTTGATTATATCGTTGTGAAGGGCCTTTTCTCGATTGGGACGGATAATTTGGAAACACAAAAAGTGAGAGGAATCCAATAAAAAAGCCTTGGATGATTTGTATGACTCTCAGAAAATGTAATGCAACGGATTGTATTTATGGGAAAATCCACTGATATTAAATGGAATAGTATTCCATTACTGGAAGATGAATGAGAATTATTTTGTTCCGCTATTATTTGTTGGTATTTTTAAGAAAATATAATTTCCTCATTTATTTGATTAGTACTCCTATTTCATTTATACTTCTTGTTATTGTCCTTGTTTTTTGTGCATAGTTCTGGCTGATTATTCTTCTTTCTTAAGACTCTTCAACAATGCATTTTACAAATGATGTAAATGGAGTTAGACTTAGCACAGGAAAGCGTAAGACTTACCCAAAGGTTGTACGAGAAGAGAAAAATAGTGACTGACTAATAAAATCCCCCAGTTACAGAAGGGGACGTGGCTCGGTAGTTTAGTGGTTAGAACAACCGCCCGGAAAGTGGGAGACCCTTAGTTCGAGTCCCAGCCAAGTCACTATTTTTCTCTTCTCGTACAATTCGCATTTTATTGATAGGCCTTCTATTTTTTATTTTACTCAAACTTCTCACTACCAACCGTAGTAATTGCAACATTGTCAGGCCAGTTATCGAATACGCGAGTGTAACATGGAGTCCCCACCGCAAGAAGAAAGTGCGCTGTGTTGAGAAAATTCAGCAACGCTTCGTCAAATGGATCTGTTTTAGATCAAACTGGGATTATTCCGAAGATAAATATCCTCAGTTTTGTGAGAATCTCAATCTTCCCCTTCTTAAGTCTAGGATAAAGGCTGCAGATGTCCTTTTCTTAGAAAAACTCTTTACAGACAGGACTGACTGCCACCAGCTAACCAATCTCTGTGGTGTGTCTGTGCCACAACTCGGGTTAAGGAGTACACATGTGTTCTACGAACCTCAGTGCAGAGTTCAAGTTTTCCCCGATCCCACGAATCATGAGGGAAGCAAACTTATTTTTTTCCAGAAGGAACGCTGTCTTTTTCTGCGATTCAATATCACAGATCCGCAGGAATCTCATAAAATCATTACCCTAATTTCAAGTTATTTTCTCCTCCCTCTATTTTGTTCTTTCACCCGTTTCCTACTTCTCCATCATTTCATCTTCTTTATCATTATGTTCTTCTCATCTATTTTTCACATTCACTCTCTGTTTATAGTGCTTATTATTTATTTATTGTTCTTATAATACAACACATCTATGTGGGAATTTAACCTGTATGTGTTAAATAAATTATTATTATTATTATTATTATTTATTATATACTTTCATTACGTTATCACAGTGCAAAAAAGAGATTGGACTTTGATCCTTTTAATTATCAATTTTACTAATTGAGTGGCTCTATCCATGTTATTCAAACCATATCCTGTTTTGGAATCTCTTTTGGCTAAATTAGATGACTGATTTCGCATAATTTCAAAATATCAGGATTAAAACTTTCATAGACTAGAGCGGTTCCGATATCAATATAACGTCATAAGAAAAACAAACTCTAATCTCTATTGATTGTTTTGGGTTAGATTATCAGAAATTTTATTCTAATGGAAATGCCGCAATCAAAGATAGTAAAAACTGCAAGGAATTACGAGGAAAACCCGATGAGTTCATGTGATTTTCAGAGGGTAATACTAACAAATATTATATTTCTACATGTAAATACTCATCCTATACCTGCATTACTTAGTACACCTAATTGGTCCGTCATTGTTGTAGAATCTGTTCCATATTGAATTTTACAAAGTTATTGAAAAATTATCGCAATATGGAAGAATTATTGGTTTCATTTTTATATTTAGGTCATTTCTTTTCTGCATCTTCTAACTGCAATGTATCCTTCCGAGAAATTTTCGAAAATGGCAAAGAACCATGTATTTAACTTCGATTGCTTTATGTATCTCCGAATTCTCGGTTGAGTTGATATTGCTGATGCAGGAGAGGCAATGGTTTCTTTGCCGTCTGCTCGCGATATCTCCACTCCCTAAATCTTCCTTTTCTCTTTCGCGTAAACTGCGCTCTTTTAAAAAAATCTTATATATTTTTTCGGTATTTTCACTCGACAAATAAAACTTTTGGTTCCGATGACTCCTCCAAAACTCCTTTCCGTTTTTACGCCTCCTGAAGAGAAGAATTACGGCACTTTTTACACCACACTGTCTATATGTCCAATGAATTCGGCACCGGTAGAAAGAGGGAGGCCATCTCTGAAGGCACCAGATCGCTTAGGCCGTCGACGCCTTTTTATACATCGCTGTATCTGTGTGCCAAACGCACTCACTGAATACCATTCCGTCGGCGGATTCGACAGAATTCGAAAGAAAAGTGTTGGGGTCACTGGAATGAGTTTTTTTCGCTCGATTGCCAAACTTCCTCCCCACAACTATCTCCACTCGGATTTGCAGGAAGTCGGTGCTGTCCTGTTTCATATTTTCTAAGATGATTGAATGCTTTTAAGCTTCGTTAATGACTCCAAAACCTAAAATGGTATTGCGAGTATTTTTCCTTCACCTGCCATTAAGACTCGAACCGGGCAAGTTAATGACTAGTATCTATTTTCATGCAAATGTAAATTTCAGTCTAAAGCCTATTAATTATTAATTTTAACACTAACATACATAATTATTCACATTAAGAATGGAAGTAGTCAAGCGTTTAGAGGTTATTGGAATGTGGGTTTGGCGTTGAATAGAAAAAGTAAGTTGGGTTGAACAAGCACGGAGGTGCTGGAGATGGTTGAGAGGGTAATTGAAGTGGTCGAGCATTGACAGAAGAAATGAGTCGGTCAAATATTGAGAGGGAAAACAGAAGACAAAGACAGAAGATGTTTTAAAAGGCGGGGTTAGCTACAAGGAAGTGAACAAGATGACGTTGAATAGGAATTTTTGAATGCACATAACCGAAAGGTAGAGCAATCACGTTTGTATGTATGTATATTTAAAGTTGATGTTTTATCTCTTATAAAATTGCGTTTCTTGCGTAATGCATAACCTTTTCCACAGCTACTAAAAACTTATTCTTTAAGAATGTAAGTCGAAGCAAATGAATTACTTAGAAGATCCCAAATTGGTTGACAGAAAAGTATGTTTCACTAAAATAAAAGAATTAATCGATGCTTTTTGTTCTCCGTTCACTTTGTTTCTCTTCTCGTATGCTTGTGATTGGGGCAAACGCACTTTCATTGAAAAACGAGGCAATATAATAGGAGTGCATGTTCCTTTTTCTTCTCCCAGAAAATTCTTATTTTGGTAACTATCTCTTTTTGATCATTACACACAGTGTTCCACTCTCTTCTGAGAGAAACCGTTGAATGCGTAGCTCAAATTGCTAACATATAACAGAATCAGAATTCCACTTTTAGATCGGTTATAACTGTCTCAATTATCACACAAAGTTTCAAAATCTTCTCGCGTCAGCTTAATTTAATCAGTGCTACCGAAATACTAATGGAACGATTAATATTTCTAAGAATTTTTAGAGTAATCACTTAAAAGGTTTTACTACTAAGAATGCATCAAAATACTTTTCACTTCGAAAGGGATGAGTCGTCCTTGAAGAGCTTGAGTCACCTGACCACCGCTGGAACAATTCCATTCCGCGATTTGACTGTGAAGGCATCATACTGTAAACAGATAAAAGGTGACATGAAAGGAGTATTTAGTGAACAAGAAATATAGAAATGCTTTGTCATTAAGTCATGTTCTTGGCTTCCAATTTCAGTTCCTCTCTCGTAACCGAGTTGTTCACATCGAAATCGGATATTCATTTTTCAGCAGACTTATCGGCATGGCAAAGTGCGAATCCGTGCTCGATCATTAAGAAATTGTACTTCCAGCTTTAATTGCTGAACCTTCAAGGATTTTAGTTGGCTTAGGGAGTACTACGGAAAATAATTCGAGTGCGGTGCTCAATAAAGAGGAGCTTTACGAAGGATTTGTGACTGTAGTGTTTAATTGTAAATATCAGTCAATTTCTGTCTTTATTTTGGTCGCCACAGCACAGTTATTTTCTTTTTTAACCTTCATCCGGGCGCGCGGATGGTAGTTTACCGTCACATTCATAAAAGTGCGTGCAATTTTTGCCTGGAGGTGTGCGGCGCGCCCGGATGAGGGTTAAGTCAACGGCGAGTGTTAAAAAAGTGGCTGAATTTACTTCTGCTCCTGAGTGCACTTATCGCATAATGTATTTCGCCTCTCTTTGTACTCGGATGTTATGCGAAAGGAAATAGTGTGTTCAGTGATTCCTATGGATGATTTTAAATGCAATGTTTTCACACACTGTGACTTCGGTTTTGGAAAATCCGGAAGAGGTGGTGTGAATGAAAACGGATATACTGTGAGCTTGTGCTAATTTATTTTTTACGTCGCCAGTGCTCATCGGAAATTTTGTAATGATTTGCTCAAAAGAAGTTGTTTAACGAGTACTGTGATTCGTTAATCGTGAAATGCACAATTAGGAAATCTAAAAAGGTAAGAAAATACCAACAATCAGGAAAAACTTACGCCGTAATCTTTAACGATTGCAATATTTTTTTTTAATTTTGAAATATCAAGTTTACTTAGTATGTTTCTCACCTTCTTTCCATGATCTTCGATGAAAGATATTTAACCTCATTTTAACAGGGACTTCGCAAACAATTAATTTCAATTGGACTTAAAATTGATCTGAGCAACGATAATGGCAGGGTTAGTTTTCTTAGGTTATTTACGCAAAATACAAAAGTTTAACTCAAATTTAAATGATTTGCCTTCTAATGAATCGCAATGAGGACCTTAAATAATGTGATGCCTCAGCTGGTGCGATGAAGATGCGTACATTATATCTAATCCACTCTTTTAAAAGAAAGTTTTAGACATTGAAAGTCTTTTCTGGTGGAAAATCCGAACTTAAACTACTCAAACCTATTGTAATATTTTATCGAGTAGAATTATTAAAAGGTACTAAATTTTAATATCTGCATAATAGTTAGTTTAGTAAATTAATGGTCTTAATGTCAAACTGCTATTTTCTTAATTTCTAATCCAGACGTATATATTTAAAACATTGACTTTGGAGAACAATATTATTTAAAATAAGATTTTTAAATAGCTCAATATGTTTATTAAAATTAAATTAAAATATAATGAAAACAGATTTTATTTTGACACTAAAGTACTGACGGAGTCAAATTCCTATTGAATACTATTTTGTTAATTTTAAATTAAGATGTTTTAATTTAAACCGGTGCTACTGGAAAGCGTTATTATTAAAAATAAGATATTTATTTGCATCCGCTTGCTTATTATATTGAAAGTAGATGATAATGAAGATAGATTTTATTTTGATGGCACTGCTAGAGTCAACGAGTGGCTATTTTCTTGATTTTTATTTAAGACATTTAAATTTTAAATCATTGCCATTTAAATACGATGTTATTCAAAATAAGATTTTCCAATACTACCATTTCTTCATTTATAATGAACGTAGAATAAAATATAATGTTTCTGTTTGAAAAGCACTGAATTCAAAGTCCTATTTTTATAATGATATATTATTTACCCTTCTTCTTATTCCTCCTGTACCAATGCGATCCTTGGCCTTTTATGCAATGCTCATCCAGGATTTCCTGTCGTTGGATTCTTGCTCCCAATATTGTACACCCATTTTTATCTGGTTTTTTATTACATCATCCTTCCATCTTTTCTCTGGTCTGCCTCTTTTTCCATCTACACTCTTTTTAAAGACTTGTTTAATTATCCTGTCATCATGCAATCCTTCTATCTGCAATTTTAGCCCAGCTTATTCTTTGTGATCTTACAAAACGTTCTATCTCCTCATTATTTATTACTTGATTTATTTCTTCATTATTTAGTTTTATTCATTGACCATTTTCTAATACTGGTCCATATATTTTTCTATTTATTCTTCTGTTAAATATCCTTAAAGAATTTCCATCAGCTGTTGTGAGTGCTGTATGTTAAGCTCCATAAGTTACTATTGGTCTATTACTGTTTTATATAATTTCATTTTTGTAGATTTTAAATTAATTGTGAGTTGAAGTTAGCTTCATAAATATGATGTTTTGTTAGCTTGAAATAATATTTAATTTTAGTCTTTTACATATTCTCTTGCTTGGTACATATCATTTAATTACTATGTATTTGAATTCATAAACTTAACTATACCTGAGGATTGCAGTTTTATGATTTTAAATTTAATAATTATGGATGATCATAATCTTTTTACTCTTAAAAAGTCACTCCTTTAAACCCAATTTATCCTGTTACATACTGTTTAATGTTTTGAGTTTATTAGGTAGATTATTTAGTATCATTCATGTGATGAGCATTTTATATTTACCATAAATATTAATGGCAAATTGTAAATATATTGGTTTCTACTTTCCATGCTATGTCTATTTGCTTTTTGATGAGGGTCATTGAAGTAATTACCCTGTATTATAATGTAACTTTCAAGTTTGTCCACCACCATTTACGGATTATAAATTTATCTAATGTTCTGTTACTGTGGGTGATTTTAATTGTATTATTTTGGGTGATGAAATATTCGTTTTTGTCTTCATAGTTAGTAAGACCATATCTTAAAATTGATTCCACCATTGCATAGAACATTATAAGTAATATTTTCCTTGATACCATATCTTTATTATCATGGAATTGATAACTAACATATTATTATGGCGTTATTATTCTTACATGAAAGTCAAATTTCAAATTACTATTATTACTATCTGTCAAATGCATAAAATTCTCAACTTGTTCAAGGGTTTTGAAACATGAAGAGAACAGTCTGTACCATTAAGATGGCAATAGTTATATTTATTTATTCAACAAGATGTACCCTTTTGTTACAGAAAATTTCACAGCACCAATATCACATAGCAGAATTTAAAAGTATAAAATACAATAAACAATAGGATTTTATAAGTATAAAATATCACAAATATGGAAGTTAATATCACAAATTATTCAGTAACAAGTCAGAATATACTGAGTCAAACTTATTATTATTTTTAAATGACTTGTAAATCTGTTTAGTGTAGACCATTAAGTTGGTGGTAGTGGATTTTTCTCAACAAAAACAATGCTGTTGTGGACAAATAATACTATTCAGTTGTGGTGATGTTAAGTCTGAAACAAGTTTTTCAAATAACTTGGTTAAATAAAGTGTATGACAATTGGTCTGTAATTTTTTATGTTAAATTTGTCACTTTTTTTAAAAATTGGTACTGCATAACTCATTTTCCATCTGTTCGGGAAAATTCCAGATGAAATAGACTTATTGAACAAGATAAATAAAGGTAGAATAATGCTCTCAGCACATGATTTGATTAATATAGGAGGAACATTATCTGGACCAGGGCCTTTGTTAGTTGCCATTTCAGAAATTGCTTACACTAATATATAATGAATTACACTAATATATAATGAATTACACTAATATATAATGAATTCAAATTAACAGAAGTATCATAGTTAGCATTAGCATCTACATTGTTTAAATACTCATAGACAGAAGAGATATTTATAACAAATAAATTGACAATACTTTGACCATCTTCACCAGTTTCCCCATCAAGATACATGTATTGCGGCAATGAGTTATCAACCATCAAAGTATTTACATGATTCCAAAAGGTTTTGTTGTCAGTGACAATAGATTTCTCAATATTTATAAGGTATATTGTGAAACAATTAGCTGCTAAGGCTCAAAATTCTGAGCGTAGTTTTGCAAAAGAATAATAATCACTTGCTGTCTTACTTTCCTTCAACTTTTTATCTGCTAATTTCTTGTTTGCAATTAGTATTTTCATTTTTCCAGAAAACCATTTTGGGAAACAATTATTTGTATACACAACTTAGGGAATATATAATTCAATCCCCTGGTAGAGAACTTCATAAAATGAACATGTGGCTTCATTTACTTGTTTAACATACACCAGTTTATTGACTATATGAAAATTGAGAGGCTCGATTAACCACTCTTCTAAAAGTTGTAGGATTGTTTAGAGTCATAGGCTAACATCCTCTTCTCTGAGTTTAAATTAATTTCAATTTCATGTGGTGGATGATAAGAGTCAATTTTGGTAAGGGCTTCATTAGCCTTGGTTACATGAGCATCAGAAAAATTAGTAATAGTTAAATCAAGCATCCTGTTATTGGAGTTTAAAATAGAATTTACCTGCACTAAGTTTAAATAATCCAATATGTTATTCAGTAAACATAAGTTTTCATTTGCTTCTTGGTTGTTTAAATTAAAGTCACCTGCTATTACAAAATTGGCCAATGGATTTGAATAAAAAATACAAACAATGTCATTGCAAAATTCTTCATATAAACTAATTGGAGAATTTGGAGGGAAGTAAACACAAACCATAATAGATTACAGCCAGCTTTAAATATTGATTAAAACAACTCCGTTATTTCAGAACTCTACACTTCATTATAGTATTAATATTAATTATATTCTTTTAAATTATTAGAGGGTATCTTTCTATCTTTAAGGTCTCACAACTTCTTTGAATTAACACTCATAGTGTCCTCTAGGTAATTAGAAATATTATGCGTTTCTTATGAATGGGAAAAATATGAATTCTCTATGAAATTCTTCAAAATCAACTCTTGTGTTGAGACTAACATTCAAGTAGTGTTTTCAAAGTCTTACAAATGACTTAAAAATTGCATAATAATGGCCATGTTGCATTGTAATCCTTCTCAGTAAATTCCATTGGGTATTTTCTTAGAGAGAATAGAAAATTTAATGATATAGATAAAGGATAATGATATTATAACCAATAGGTTCTGATAAAAATACCTATTACTAATGCTCCACTTAAGTCTCACCCAATTTCCATTGTGTATCTATCCAGCATTTCTTTATCATTAAATGTGTTAACCGGTATGATTTTTTATTACTGGAATAGATTTGTTGACACTCTTATGTAGTATTCTACTATTATAACTGAAAATTGAAAAGAATTTGTTAAAGGACTGTTATTAGGGTGTAATTTTAAATGTATGTATATAATCTCTGATTGAATCGAACCTATATCTTGCATGAGTCCTGCATGAGCTGCAGATGTATACATATTACATCAGATAATGAAAACAGCAGGACTACAGTTTCATTACTCTTGCTTAATACAAAGTTCAGTTGCTACAGATTTTGTTATGAGAATTTCTATGAGCATAGAGAATTGGCATATTTTCTGGAAATGGATATTAATTACTATAAATGATATTGGTAGAATATTTTTTACATTTTGAATTTTTTATGTGCAAATTCTTCAGGTGAAGATAACTGGACTTGAATAACTGAATACTGAAAAACCTAATTGGGTAACTTGAAAAATAAGTTAGTTATTATAACAAAATGTGTAATCTCTTAACTAAATCATCAAAGAAGGGAAATTTTCATTGAAATTTAAATACACAAGGCAGACATATCTGCTTTACTACTGTTACCATATAAGGTTGATTGTCAATTACAATTAAAAAATTTCTAGTCTACATTTTTCAGGAACTAACCATCGATACAGGTTGGTACAATTTTTTTGAGGTTTTTGAACCTTTTCACCCTAAATGATATCACTCAGGGTAGGATTAAATTAATGATCAATTATAATCAATTGATGATTATGTATCAATTATAATATATAATCAATTATATTATATAGAAAAATACTGTTGAATATATCTACTAGTGTCCTTTTTTCATTTACAAAAGGTAGAATTTTAAACCAAGATCATCTTAGGGGAAATGATGAGGTAGCATAAGGCAATGCTATTCCTTATCTTAAAATAATTGAAATAACAACAGCAAGCTGATGATTTTAGAATCCAAATATTGGAAAGCAGGTATTTAACTCATATCATTCAATATACATATAAAAGGATAGAGCCACAACAAGAAGGTCCTCTGTATAGATATCAAATGAATTTTGTATACTTTAACCTTTCTATGACAGAATATAAGGCTGTGAAGGTTTCATTTTGACAAAAGGACCAGGTTCGAGTCCAGAACAATAGGAAAGGCTTCCATGAGAAACTCACGTGGAGTTTGTTTTCATTGTATTAAAGGCTTTCCTTCTTATTTAAATCGGAAATAATGATCCTATGCAATTAAAACAAGTACCAAAAGAAGGGAAAATTGAATATAGAGTCTAATTTAGGAAATTGATTATACTTCTTTAAACTGCGAGATTTATGGCAAAATAAACTATGTAAAAAATTGCAGTAGTTAAAAACCAGTCCCCCTGAGGACGATTGTTGAATCCGAGCTCAAGCGTTCTCCCACAATAAAACACGTGGAATTCAGACCCATTATAATATTCTTTTATTTACATATTTATGTAAGTTTTGAGCTGATATGATTATGTATTGGTTCATAAGAACCAATTGTATTTACATACGTACAATAATGCATGCAAAGATTGAAATTAGAACCAGTCTACTTGACGGTAGAGTAAAATTTTATATCAGTACATACATATATATAACTTACACAACAATGCATAGCCTTCTTAAATGACAAAAAGACCAATTTGACTTTGATGAATTACAACAACAACAGAAAGAATATCTAATAAATTATCACAATCACTGAAAAGAAGCTTCTTAATTGTTCCAATCAACATTTTGGGCCACACCCTGTCCAACAACACTCTTAATTACGAATTAGCTCATTTATGTAATAAATATATAATTAAAAGAATGAAATAAAATTGCAATCATTTTAATGTTCCTCTTGCATTATTTCTGTTTCATTTTCTTTCAAGAGTTCTTCGAACAAGTCTTTCTCTAAAATTCCTTCAAAATATTTAATTATTTCATCCATATCTTCACTTTCCATTTGTAGAAATGTTTTTCCCTTGTTATTCCTGACCCTCAATAACTTATTGAAAACATCAATTGAAACCTTCTGTTTGGTAAACTCAAAAATATGGAATGCATCATTTGTGTTATCGAAATAATTAAATTCAGTAAGGGAATGGATGAATGTGTTCCCATCGTTATCTTGTGCCAGAAGAAACTCTTCAAAATGTCTTTCACATCTTAGCAACTGATGTGCATAATTTATAAAAACTGTAAGGTTTATTCCCTTACATCTTGCTGCGACATGCAAACATGTCTGGCCTGTTACAGTTCTCTCCAACAAAAGGCCTGCTATTTCTTTTTCACACACCTAGTTTTTCAAAAACCTAGTAATAATTGGGGATATGAACTTATGTATTTTGCAATGTAATGAAATTGTTAATGAGTATAAAACCATAATGGCTAGTCATGGGCTGGAACAGCTTATATCTGTTCCAACCCGAGTAACAAAAAATAGTCAAACGTGCATTGATCATGTATTTTGTAGAAGCAGGGACAACCTCATGTACGAAGGAAATTCGATTGATTTGGATATTACTGACCATCATATGACAGAGTGTAATATATATGTTACCGATCTCCAAGTAAATAAAAATCAGCCGGATCAGTCTAAACTAAATATTGATTTCGACCGATTAAGAGATCTATTGTCAGATTGCGCTTGGGATGATGTTTATTCGCAAAATAATCCAACTGTGGCTTATGGTCTTTTTTTGGACAAATTGAAGTCCTGTATTAATCTAGCATCCAACATAGTTATAAAAAGTAACAAATACAAACTAATTAAACCTTGGATGACGAGGTCGTTATTCTATAGAGTTGCCAGACGGAATTTACTTTATAATAAAATTCGGAAACAGCCTTTTACTGAAAAAATGTTACGTCATTATAAATCCTATAAACAGCGGCTCGAAAAAGATATACAGAAGTGTAAAGAAAGGTATTACATGCGGGTATTTGATAGTAACTCTAATAACACCCGTGAGCAATGGAGAATTTTAGAAAAAATAATTGGTGGGAAATTAAGAAATTCTAGAATAGACAGAATTAGAACAGGTAATGGAAATTACTTAGCTGAAACGCAGGAGATAGTGAACTAATTTAATACTCATTTTATTGAAACCACGAAATTACGGAACTGCGACTTAGATCTTCATCGTAATTTAGATGCTCAGGGCAAATGGTTCCCAGAACGAGTGTTGAGTAAGTCAATATTCTTTGCACCGACTAATGAAAAAGAAGTAATTAATATTATAATGGAGTTGAAAGCTAAGAGTTCTAAAGGTGTAGACGAACTGGCGGCATTTGTAATAAAAGAAGTGAAAACAGCGATATCTCAAGTATTCGCTTATATTGCTAATATCAGTATGCAGACAGGGATAGTTCCCGATCAGCTAAAAACAGCAATAGTAATACCAGTATTAAAAAAAAATTTTTAACCATCAAGTTTTGAATTCATAACTATATTATAAGTTAAAGAATGAAACTCATTAATGCAATGCCTCTTGTGTGAGAGAATTAAAGAGGGATGAAATTTGTGTTCCCTTTATCTACTGAAGATATTACAGTAAACTTTGAATTCAGTTTATTTCATGACATGGCTAAACATTTATTAAACTGATGTGAAACGAATAAAACAAGGAACTCCAAATTATTTACCGTGATTTCACTTAGTTCATCTTATTGACATTTTTATCTTCTGAAACCTTTCTATCTACGTCGTCTGCAGTGGGAATGTTAAGTCTTTTGATTTGTTTTATTTCTTTAAAGAGAAAGTACTTCAAGCATTGTCAAATAAGAGTAATATTTCATGATAGTTGATATTTACACTAATACTTAAAACAATATAATTATCAATTGCATCCAATTGAAGCTCTGTTTCAATGATTAGAGCTTTTACTGGTTATGATACCATAAATATGTGAAACATTCACTCATTCTTCAGAGTTTCATTTTTGTTTTTAAATTATAATCTCTCCTATCATTAGGTCCTATAGAAACTAATTAAATACCTATTTTTATGAACACACAGGTTGGTGACCGTGTGGGTGTTATGAGGAAATCAAATGGTTCGCTGCATTTCTTTGTTAATGGAACAGATCAAGGTGCAATTCCGACCACAGTTCCAGAAACAGTTTACGGAGTGATGGATGTGTATGGAAACTATGTGCAAGCAACGATTGTGAAGCCATAGAAGAAATGTATTATGTTTTTGTTTTATAAATAATAGTAAAAAGATTTTAATGTATATAGAATGGGGTGATTTTAGTTGTGGATAATATCATATGTAGCATAAGCTTCGTAGCATTACAAAGGATATATCAGATACAAATTAAATAAATTTTAGTAATGCTGATAATGAGTGACCTTCCATATTTAGCATTGTCCAACTTCATAGAGTTATTTAGTTTTGGAGCTCGAGTCTTTATTACGCTGCCTCCACCTCTGATTACCTCGTGACTTAAATGAAAAATAATTGTTCCTTAGTATGGATAATTTCACTAATCAGCATTCTGATATATTTTAAATCGATGTACCAATACAGATGAGTAAAATTGTAGCAGCTGATAAACATTACGTGCTTCCCCATTGATGCCACGCGCATTACCTGTCCCATAAGGTTCATTCCGCGAAAGATACAAGTCCGTGATAACACTGAAAGCTAGAAATTCGTCATATTTTCTAATAAACTGAAGGGCATTAGCTACAAATACAGGAGGTTAAGTATTAAGTTCATAATTTTTGATTGCCTATTAATATAGTTTTATAGCTTAGTTGATGGCTTGCGAGTCAAACTCGGACTGAGTATCCTCCACGTGGTGCATTTGTCTAACATTGGTGCATTTCATTGGCACATTAAATGGTTCATTCCAATGTGAATTCTCAAACCCAAAAACAGCAGATCTGAAAGTAGCAAACCCCTCAGCTAGAGAAGAATAAGGCAACTCTTGTCTTACTAATCTATTTATTTCTTATTATGATCGTTAGCTTTTTTGATCCCAAAACAATGATTGTTCGTTGCCAGAGATATTCTACACCATACTCTATTTTAGTTAATTTCAAATTGTTTTGGTGTAAAGGAAAATTGGGAAGGCACTACTTAATGATGTCTATGAGATTATTGCATGATTAATGTTCACACGGAATCTAATTTTCACATAGTTTGCCATCATCTAACCAATGAAAGTTATAATCATTACATTCAATTTTCCCCGTAGAATGAGTTTATCTTGTGCGTAGAGTAATTTAATAAGTAAGCTTCGCATCGAATTGAAGTCAAATTCTACATCAGAGCAATATATAATTTTTTCGCACCTTCAGATATGATATGTATACTGTGAAGAAACTTCATATGAACGAATCAATTCAAGGAATTGAAGCAGCAAAAATTTAAATATTGAGGATGCCAATGTTGGAGACTAGAAAAACACGCAGCTGGAGGGTGTACTCACAACTTGATGTGCTGATTAAGCTAACTTAGCAGAATGCAGTGCAATTTCTTGAACTTAGTCTGGAAAATTGTGTATTGATATTTGTCTCGTTTTATCTTTAATTGTAAATTGGTCTAATAAAAGTGTCCCATGAAGTTCGAATATTAGTCCATTATTTGGCACTCGAGTGCCTAAAAATCTATTCCCTGCCGCATTCATGCGATTGAACTTTTATCACATTAGACAGAGCATATTGTTCTCTTAACATAAATAATTATCTTATAAGGAGTAATAATTTTGCAAATAAGTTTGGGAAACTCTTACTCAATTCATTGTCGTGCGATAAAATCTATTAAACATTATTCCATCCTTATTAAAGAATGAATCTATAGTATATGCTTGATTTGACCCCAATCATTCACACTACAGCAAATGAAACAAAAATCCTCTACAGTGGTAGAATGAGCATAAAATTATGTACCCCAATTAAAAGAAGAAACTTTTTACTTCTTCTTTCTCATAGTAGCTGAGTTTTAGAATGTTCTGAACCAGTCATACATTTTTGCCAGGTTGGAAATGAAAGTTTAATTATTTAAACAAATTTTTCTTATCGGTAGAGCCAGGTAGATGAAAGACCTTTACGTAAAATATTGCATTTTTCTTTTTGAACTACAAATTTTCTATAATTCTTTTGATCTACTTTAATTGTTATGGATTGGTGCATATTTGTAGAGAGGTATTGAAACCATCTTAACGTCAGAGTGGAAGTGAAGGCTTATAATCCTGAACTCTCTATAAAAAGATGCAGAGAAAGTAAGATGCGGTTAAAGTTCTAGTAAAGCTTATAAGTGGATACATGCAAAGCAAAAGTATTTCACCATACATAACAGAGGACTGAGGCTTTTCATTTGCTGTGGATTGTTGTTCTGCAGATTCATTCTCGACAGTCCAATCTTCATTATCTGATGGAGTTTCTTCCTTTACAGCATTAGTAGCTTCAACTTCTGTACTAGGTTTCTCTACTTTCTAGTTCCTTCCTTTCTCTACTTCCTAGTCCTTGTTTTTAATAAAATTTCGGTGAATGAAATATTAGCTTTCTTAGTTTACGCTAACTTGTCTTACTTAATGGTACATACCTTAGGGTATCTGGAAATTCGCTAGAACCGTTTTACCGGAAAAATTCCGAATTTGATTCTATAAAATATTTTCCGATGTTATTTGAATTGCCATGGTAGCGCATTGCTGGAAGTTCTAGAGTGAATCATTATTGATTATTATAAGCACACCAATAAATAGAAATGCTGATAACTCAGTAGATAGATGTAGAATGAAAAAGCAACTTTCTTCTGAACATGGTCACTTGCGATTTTTTTTTATTGAATTGCCACTTAGTTGAGAAAATGCATTTATAGTTCATTTTTACCAGTTTTCATGCATCTTTTCATGTACAAAATCAAATAAGAAATAATGTTTCCATGAATTCGAGACAAGTTCGAAAAGAAAAGAAATTTATCAACGATTTTTATTTCGGTCGTGGATTTCATTTTTTAATCTTCAAATTTACGGGAACCTAGAGGAATTAAACGAAAAAAGTATTTAATTTGGTGTTTATTAACAGCCAGTTTCCCTGACGACTGTTAATCTGGACTCGATCAAGACTTGATGAAGAAGAACACTTTCTAATTGAATATATCTGCTTTGAATAAAATGGAAATGCTTTAAAAATCTATAGCATCAATTAGTGGCAACTGTATTATGCAATGGTGTTTCTGAGTGCAGAAAGAGAGTTTGGTCAGTTTGAGGTGTGATTCAATGAATTTGCAAGTAAGAAGAGGGAGAGCGTTGATGGAGGGAATACTTGAGTTTGTGTTGCTTCACTTTTCCTCCAAAAAAAAAACAAATTTAGAGGAGAAAAATCGAGGTTATTCCAAGTGTACATTTGCAATTTCATTCCTCTCAATACCAAATTCTTGTTGGGTTTCTCCCCTATCTTATGCAGCCAGCACCACTGAAATGCATCTAGAACTGTTTCAGGAGGAACTAACAATTCATTCGTTGTTACCTAATTTGAAAACCGTGGTGCATAAGGAATAATTCATGGAAAAAATTGCACAAAATTCATTTCCCTTCTTTACTTATTTTAACTTTATCCTTAACAAATGTGCGTCCCGGAATCTACATGCTAACCTTAATTTTTTAACAAATACGCTTATCTTTCAAATTTCAACCCATCTATTTGATTTATTTTAAATATACAGATTGTACAGGGTATTAAAAAGGCTTGAATGTTACACAAGTGATGTATTATTTTTTGCTGTTAATAAATATTCTAAACTTTATATTTTTGTACTAGAAAACTAAAATTTGCTTTCTATTTATGTTTAAAAATAAATGAAAATCTTCGTTTTTGACAAAAAGTATCAAAGAAGGCCTTTTGTGGGAGACCTAAATATTTTACTCTCAATTAGTGGGTTATGGTGAAAAATTTCAAGAATAATAACAAATAATTTCAAGAAAAAGGTTTGAGATCAGAAAATTTAAAAAAGACATAGATTTCGTTAGTTTGCTATTTTGAGAAGATCTTGAGTTTTTAATTTGTGCAGAATTTACAGACTGATTGCACTGCATTTGCTTTTTATTTTGAATATTTGTGACAATTTTTTTGTACATTTTTCCCTTCTTTGTCCTATTTAATGTAATGTGTTTATTACACATTCATTAAATTTATTTTGTATTCATTTTTATCTTATTAACTGCTAACCTCATACATTCTTTTGAAGGATATCTTTCCCTTACATTCATATGCAAGTTCAACAATCACTGTTGTTGTTAGGGAATTGTTTATATCCAGTAAATTAATCTAATAATAGCTGAAAGCTATAACTAATGATTACCCCTCACTTATATGTGGTCAATACATGACTTACAAAATTTGCCAAATCTTATCTCTTTCCTAGTATAAGAGTTGATACACCTAAAGAAACCTAAAGAATGAAACAAGGTGTCATAGGAATTTGCAATCGAGTTTTAGTTAAGCAGATCAATATTGGTCTCACCAATAAATATATCATTCCTAGCTTTCCCAACAGAAAGAATTAGTTCTATATCATCCATAGATTTCTGCTCAGAAGAAGAGGGGGCCTATAAATGACAAAGAGATGAACATTAAGATTACATTGAGAAGATGATACAATAATTATATAAAAAAGCCTTTATTCTGGCGAGATTGAGACGAGAAAGTCTCTTCTTACACCTAACCCATCATCATATGAGAAACAGAAAGAAAGAGATTGATTGCAAAAGAAGAAATTTAATAAGCAGATTTAAAAAAACCTATGCTGAGGGCTCAGGAAAAAACAGCAGGAAAACACTCACAGGAAGGGGTGTGTGAAAAAACCAGCAAATAGAGAACTATATTTTGTGATGAAGGAAAATATAAAGAGTTATGAAAGACAAGCAGAGAATTAAAAACTATACAAAGGAGATGGGAAAAATAAATATTCAATTCAAGCTATCGATCAAATAAAACATCTTCACAAATGACACTAATTCTAAATTGCAAGAATTGCAGTGTAAAGAAAGAAAAAGCACAAAAAATATTTCAAGCATGATAAAACGATTGAATACATTGGTTGAGAATGAATAAAATATCAAAATCATAGAGTTTATATGAAATTGGACAAGGACAATGAGAAAAAAATGAAAAATAAATTTTTAACATTGAAAAATAATTTTTTTAAATTCACTTTTAAGATATACAAGCAAAAAACACCAAAACGTTAGTAGCTTACAACTTGAATCAACATATGGGTCCTCCACAGAACTACTCTGCCCTTGAATCTATTCAGAAAGGTCCATCACCATACTTTGAATGAGATTCAATTTGAATTTTACGTCTGAAATTACCCATGAAAAAAAATTGTGTTGAGACTGTCTTGGAATTGTGTTGAAATTGAAACAGGATTACAACACAGTTTATGCATCACAGTTTCAAGACAGTCTGTGTTAAAACTCCCTTGAACCATAGTGTATTGAAATTCACTTGAAATAATATTCTCCCATTTCATGATTGGAAAATAAATTAAACAATGCATAAAGTTTAATAAAATGTTTATTATTAAAATATGTATCTTTAAATACAAAGCAAAATAAAATAATAATAAAACTATAATATATCGATTTGGCCGAAATGTTGTGGAAAGACATAATTGAAAATAGATTTCTACTTTTCCAAAAGGTTTTATTCAGCAACTACCGGTTTCGGTATAATACCAGGGTCATGTTCAAACAAAATTTTTGCTTGATCCTAACAATGGTTATATACCGAAACCGGTAGTTCCTGAATAAAAACCTTGTAGAAAAGTAGAAATCTATTTTCAATAATAAAACACTTAATTTGGCGAGGTTAGGCTCATTAGGACCTCTCTTACACCTAACCATTAAGGCTAAATAATATTAATTACAAAAAATCTGATGTGGCCAGCACATGACTTTCTCCATATATATAAGATGTAAATATTTATGTACAACAGTATTTTCGAACTCTATATTCAATCTATACTTGGAAGATAAGTGATTAATTTCTTTCATATTATCTTTTACGTCACAAACATTATAAATAATGTTTTTCGGGACATGTTCAATGAAAAAAGATGAAATGGCCTTTCGCCCCAGCGCCCACAACGTACATACTCAGCAACTTCCGGTTTATCAGTATTTCACAAATAACTCCTACACAATCAGTGATACAAAGATATGTTTCGTACAAAAGTTATAGTACATAAAATTTTCTAAAACGTTTATAAATAATAGTATATACCTAAATATCATATTTATGGAGATATTTTGAAAACTGGAAATGAGCTTTGATGAATAAAGCTCGACTTCCGGTTATCCAATTTACTCCAAACACTAATCAACTCTGACAGCACACACGACAGTACTATATATGAATTTTGGTTTTGATACGACTAATAGTTTTCACGTTAGAGTGCCCACTATCACATACACACAGACATCATTCCGAAAATGGTCAAAACGTGTTCTAGGGACCCCAAAACATGTATTTCCGTTGAAGTCTCGAAGTCGATTTTTTTCATGAAAACAATACTTTCTATATACTTCGTATATGGAGAAAGTAAAAAGGTGGATAAAAATACAAATCTATATATGAAAAGAAAATAAAAAGAAGAGGTAAAAATAAAAGAATTGGGATGTGGGGGAAAACTCGTCGGCTGAAGGCTTTTGGAGAAAAACCCACTGTGCGGGAAAATGCTCGCACAAGAAGGGGAGTGAAAAAACCCGCCAAAACAGAGATGGAAATAAACACAAGCAGGTAATTGCAATTGCAATTAACACTAGTAATTGCTGTCCAATAATGTCATTAAATTTGTTGGTGTTTGACTACGGATGTCATTTATCTGAAAAGAAAAAAGAAGAACAGTAGACAGAAAATAAAGAGCTTTTGGAAGTGCAATTTAAGTAATGGATTCCTAAAAGATTGAGATTAATAAACTACTATAGTGTTATGAATTATCCACCCTTAAATATTATATAATAGTTATAATGGTAAGGATAATTAAGGTGATATTGATAGGTAATGCGTGATTTTCCTGCTGTACAAATATTAATAAATGTAATAATAGTATTAATGCTAAAAGAAAAAAATAAGAAAAATAGTAATAATAATTATTATTATAATAAGAGAAGTTATAATATTAGCCTTGAAATTTGATGAGGGCACCAGTAGCGGCACATGTGCTAATTCTTCAAATTAAAAGGAATATTCTTCAAGTTTAGGAATCCTTTTGAAGCATTTCCCAATTTTCTTTTCTTCCTAAAACAAAGAAACAATAAGTAAATAAGTTTTTGAAAATTTTATAAATTACCATTATCATACTTAAGGAAAATATTTCCAGTAAGGGCATTATTAGTTGAAGAAAATTCGACGGAAGCTTTATTTCGTTTTGCTGGAAATTTATTTACTATTACTCTCTAAGCAGACAAGACAATATTATTTTCTTACATGGCCTTCGGTGTACATCCCTGTCTTCGTCTCTCCTCTAATCTTAAGTTAGATGCCAATCTGTTGAACGTCTCCCTAATATCAGGCAGAGTAACGCCTTTATACTGCTACTGAACAAAACCTAAAAAAAATACAAAAAATAAATTGTATATGAGAATGAATAGGAACTCATGTGTACTCTTCACTTTTTAATATAAATATCTCATCAAAGAAAGTAGGAATTATTGATTTACTCTGTACAGCCTGAAGTAAGTCATCATCCACTTTGGGATTTCCATTATTTAAAGAAGTACGCTGACCAGATGCATAACATAATCTTAATTTCAATAAGGAGCAACCGCTGCAACTTCTTTGGTTGGTTTTTACTTTGCTCCAAACGATGCTTGAGAGCTTTTTTTCCAATCCAAATGTCGAACCCCTTGTAGACTAAAATCTAAAACAGCACAATTTTTAACAAAAATCATATTTAAGAAAAAAATTTTGGAAAATTTCCAACAATGTTGTACCAACGCTTTTATTGGTAAAACTAATTTTTGCATCTAATTTCTTACCTTTTTGTCATCACAGCTAAAAATATATTTGCAAACTTCAAGCAAATCTCAGCTCTTTGACGAGCATCATCTGCAAAAGAATTATTTTGACATTTGAACTTTTATTTTAGTAATACTTAATTCTAGTAATTAGTATTGATACAAATTGATGTATTAAAAATGTATTTAGAAAGAGGAACAAAATTCATATAAAAAATTATATTAGTGGTACACGTTATTTTTATTGTGTGTATCTTACGTTTCACCGTTTACATTGTATTTAACTAAAAATTTCACCTACCTGCATTTTCAAGTTCTGAGGTCAAGTTTCCTATGTGACACTGAACTTCATCATTCTTTTCATGTGGAATGAACACATTCTCTTTCGAGACATATGGCGCTGTGTCTTCTGGCAGCATCTCAATAGGACAAGGTGGTGGCATTATATTTGAGTTATTGTAAATTTGATTTTCAGGTAGGTTGTCCTGAATACCCATTCCAATGGGAATTGCATCCCAAAATAAGGTGGGATAGGCACAAACACCTATACCTTGGGAAGCAGAGCTGATATTTATAGTTTTGGAAGGCCCATTTTCAATTCTTTTGCATAAGCGAGATCCTCGATTTCACAGAGGCTTCCTGCAGTGTTACAGTACTCAATGAAATTAACTTTTCAAAGAGATATTGGGTACTTCTGCAATCTGTTTATGTACCTAAAACAAAAAGAAAGTTTTCTTAAAAGGCTATAGCTAAATAAAACAAAAATTGCCAGTGTTTAACAGAACATTTACAAAAGGATAATTTATTTGTAAGTTAACTAGATTGCCTACCTCCTATTTTAACAACCGACACTCTCGTAGCCTTGTACATTTTCCAGTCTATGGCAAATTCTTTCCCTTTTCTAGGAATATCCTCCCCTGTTATATATTGCAGAACATCGTCCTCAATACTTATACTTTCATCCACGTGAAAGTACAGCACACCAGCACATTTCTTCTTTCGTCCATTTCTAGACGAAGCGGAGGCACAACTATTAACGGACAATATACTATCATTGGAAGAATCTCCAAAATCAATGAACCTTTCCATTTTATGGAATTAACACAGTCTGGAAAGATTTGAAGATTAATATATCCTCCTCCTGGAAACCGATTGCTCTTGATTCAGCAACTTAGCTTAGACGCGGGGGCGGATTGACAATGTTAGCTTCAGTAGCTGTGAAGCAAAACGAGCAAAAATAACGCAATGCTATGCTCACATTTGTTACTTTTTCTATGCTCGTATTCAAAATTTGTAGATGCATAGAAACAAGAGGCAGTGAAGTATCGCGGATGCGGGACCACCTCGGATTGTACACACCATGCGAAAATTGAAGGAGGGTAAAGGAATGAAAAATAGGGAAAGAAAGGGTACGAGGACGCTCACCTCTTCTAGCAGACACACCTCCGACCGATCCTCGTCGGAGAGAACGCACCTGCTTCTTTTCGTGGTCCGTGTCCTTCACTGTCCCGTCACGTTGTCTCCGGCACCTTAACTTACCGGCGCAAAAAAACCACTTGAGCGCCCTCGTTTGGCGTAATTAGGAAAACAAAAAAGGGGGGCGAAATAAAAGAATGAGGTAAAGGAGATGGCGGGGTTTTAAAGGAATTGGGTACGCTGGTGCGCACGAACAGGCAGAGAACTTAAACCATGTCATCAGGTAAATATGCTAAATTGTCACGCACAACAATTTGGAGAAAAAAGCGAAAGATGTACATCAATGATAAAGGAGATCCACTTTGTCAGACAGATATGACACCTGAAGAATAGAAGAAAGATTTCTTCTTGTCCTAAGAAAATTGTTAGACTAGTTTATATGTTAAGATGTAAGAATAATTTCAAACAGTAAAAATATACTTTAATTGGACTCATGATTGTCTGCATATTTGCCTATTTTATAAAAGTGCATTGCCATAAATTAATCAATATAATGATTGTTGTAATTTGAATATATAATTTGATAATAGCATTGGAATAATTTTCATAAGAAAGCAACATCAGATTCAATACAAAAATACTTTTCAGAGCTCACCAATATTACCACATTTCCAACTGCTCTATTTCAATATAATTAGATGCCTAAAAGTAGGCTGACTTCTTTTGACATATAAAAATTTTTGTCATAATAGTCAGACAGTAGGCTGGTTATTTCTGAGTTACCAGATGACGTGTATCCCATACAGCTAGCCATTCAATTCTGAACATCAAAATTATCATACAAGGAACCTTCTCACATTAATAGCTTTATGATTTAACGGAAGGGTATGTGATGTGATTAATAAAAGGCCTTTGAATGGTATGATCCAGTATATGTATTTATATAATCAACTACTTCAATCAAATCACTTCATGGTACCTAGTTGTATCACTCATCAGTATAGGAATTGCTTTGAGTATTTTTATGCATCGACTTGCTTGAAAAGACGGTGATATCATGCAAGTGGGACCGAATTTCAGAAATTTTTCCATTAGAGCAAAAGAACATGCTTCCTCTTTTATTTTAGTGATTTTATTTCCACTTCTGTAAAAAATCTGTAAATTAGTAATTTCTTCCTTTTTAGGAGCCCCTACCGCCTGTTTCTTCCTACACACCCTTGCTCAGTTGAAATCTCAATTGAAATAAAATCAATTTCTTTATTGATATTTGTCGTAAGTTGCAGTTTAAGACAAAATGCGTAAGTTCAATCATTACTGTTGCCATAATTTATTCAGATGTTTCTTGGTGATTTCATGAGTTGGACTTGTTGTTTTTCACTTCAATTTATGAATGTTATCAGACATTTGTCCTCAAGGTAATTTCAAAACATGATAGAAAATGTGTAATTCTATCGTAATGTTAAAATCCTGTCACAATTAAGTTGTTATTTCTTGTTTTAAAATGAAATGATTTAATAAATGTCTCACTTCAAAATACATAATAATTGTGTTAGTTTATTTCGCCGTATTTTACTGCGGAAGCGAAACCTAAATCAAATTTGAAATATTCAAAACCCGCGGTATTTACGGACGCGAAATCCATAGACCTGCAGCCGCCTGCAGCGCTCATCGCGAGGAGTTAATCCATCAGCTGTGTTCAGTTGTCTTGTGACGGTAATCTTGGACATCTGTCGTTTGTTTACATTCGGCAAAAGCCCCTTTTATGTTCTGAAAAATAACTGAAAGGAAGCTGAAGTTGCTCTGCAGAATTTGCCTGAGCAGCAGCTGCCATTGTTCCAACATCTACGTCGATCAGTCATCCGTAGAGATCCCAATTTACGAAATTATCAACTTTGTCTACGACTTGGGTATAAGTTGTTAATGCCGAAGCATAGTGCTGTTTTCATTTAATGGTTGATGTCGTCCTTGTATTCGCTTCATTATGTGTTAGATATCCTCTTTTATCGCCCCTAAACTTGTGTGATTGCTCGTCACATTTCATTGATAGTTTTTGGGGTAGGATTTCGAGTGAACCTCAAGGTTCGGGTTGTATTTAAGTAATTCGGTAAATTTCTAGTTTCACACAGTCCTAGAAATTTACCAGTAATTCTTTTGTTGCTTCAGATTTCTTTTCTTTGGATGACGGATTGCCGGAATATGTATGCAGAGACTATCTGGGGATCGTCAAAGAGTTCGAGAATTACGAGAGGAACGCGCAGAGAGCCAAGAAGGAGCTCATTTTGCCGAAGGAAAAGAAAAACGTGAGTTTTTCTGAAAGTGTGATTTCGTGGATCTACGCGTCGTATTAATTTAGTTTGCCTCTACTAGTATGTAATTTTAGGGTAAAATTCTACTTTAGGACTGTTTAAAGTAGAATTTTACCACAAAAAGTAATTGGCCTCGAATACACTTGCTCTGACTTAAGTGTAATTGATTACTGTTGTAAATGTATTATGTTTGGTTACTATGGGGTTTTGCTTTAAAATAAATAAATAACCACTTTTGGTTACACTCCATCTTAATCAAAATCGTCTGTTCCTTTTGCTATAATATTTATAAGAGATACTATTATTACGAGTATCAATTACTTTCTTGGAATTATTACAATTACAAGTAGATTACACTGACAATTCGCCATCTTTGGAATGACATAATCAGCCCTAATAAGTTATTATAATTATGACGCACTCCTCAAGAATGGAGTCTTTGTTTCCTCAGTATAAAAATCTAAAAATACTACCACTTACACATCTTTTTATACATAAGGTTTTAAGGGTATTTTGTAATATTGGTGGACACACGAATAAGCCTGTTCGTATATAATTTAAGAAAAACTTTCTGTTTTGATATCCCTAAACCTAATGTTCAATTATATAAGCAATTTTATTGTTATTTAGCTCCCAAGTTGTTCTCCTCACTTCCAAAAAAAGTATCCACCCAGTGAAAGAATTTTTATTAAGTAATTATATATATTGTTTTTTTTTTCTGTTTTCTCTAGTGCTTTTTTCATTTTGTTATTTATATTTCACTATACTTTGTTTATATTATAACCTCAAAGCGTTTTACATAAAAAATTTGTTTTGTAATACATGTATGCCGAAAAACATGTCAATGTCAATTTAAAGCTATGGCAATCCCTATAAAAGAATAATCTTCTGGAATGCCTAAATTCCACTTTTTGGTTTTGTTAAATATAGTTAAGACTGTATTATAGAGGAAAGTGAAATAAAAAAATATTATTATTATATAAATATTAAGTAAAAAAATAAATTATAGCAATTTTGATCTAATAACTTTTTAAATAAACTTGGAACGATCGAAAAGATAAACATCATAACAAGCATTGTTGCGTGATCGCACAATACGATAGATAGTGGAATGAAATGTTACAGGTCATGAGGTTTGAATTCATCCAATGTTTCAAATTATTTAGGTCCAAATCCAGTGTTTAGTATTAAGTACAATGTTTTATATAAATTCTGAATCAAGGTTTCCTTAAAATGTATTTTCTTATCTGTAGGTCCCCATTGAAAAAGATGTAGACTTTATGGAGTGGGAGATTCCACTGGAGAACATCATGAAGGTAATTACCACGATTATGAAATGGGGTTTTTAAAATGCTTTGTTTATTCATATAATTGGAGAATTTTCTTTTTGGGACATCTCCCTGAACCAGGTCAGCATTTTGGAGAAGCTGACGATTATTACGAGGTAGAATCACCTGAAGAGGTGAGTGATGGAATTGAATAAGCATATTTATTATTTATTCACTAGTGAATTCCCCCATCTAAAATAACAAAGTTATAATATAAATTTAGTTGTATTCAATACGAGTAAACGTTTCTTGCATTCTGCAAGCATATTCATCATAAAAATTTCAAGTCAATATCACATCGAGAAGGTCCTCAAAAGGAAAAGAAAGGGCTGGAAAATATTGCCAGAAAGACCCGGTTTCAATGCTGGGCGGTAAATATATCTCTGATATAAAACACATTGGGGTAGTTTTTCATTATTTTTTCATGAACTTATCGAAATGATAGGGAGTTCTTGCTTAGATAGAAAATGTATATTAAGACTCGGTTTAAGAAAAAATATTATATAACACCATGCTGTTCCTGGTTCAATGCCAGAGCTCATTAAAATTTCTCACATAAGGAATATAAGAGAAAAGTAGAACGTCGTTTGAAGTAGTTGCAGCCAATATTTTTGCTTGAATTTCCACACATAGTTAGAGATAGTGATCTTCTGCTGTGCTGCATAGTAAGTTCACCAGGAAGACCCTGGTTCGATGCCGGATGAATAAATTGAATCGAATTTTAAGAATATTCTCAATCCGTTTTTTTTCTTTAAAGGACCATCCCATATGATGCTGACATGAAATCAGTGTTGTCGATCTGCTGAAGGTCCTGAAATAAGACTATATTTTCTCCATCTGAAATGCATACAGAATGTATTTGGCTTTCTGGGATCGAACATAGAATGATCTAGGAAATCTAATACGTGTTATTGAAAAGTATCTATGATCTCTATCTATATGCCGAATTTCAAGTTTTAATATTATTGGGAAGGGATTCATAAAAATCGGATCAGTTACTGATTGTAGAGATGCCTGGTGTCGAACCCAGGGCATATTGGCAGCTGTGAATGCACAAAATGATTTATAAGGACTTGATCTTATGTATTGCAAAGTTTGAAGTTGATATCAGAGCGTGATGTACCTAAAATTCGTTTCCGTTATCTCCATAAGAAATGCATTGAGGAATGTAAAATGCCCTCTGGGATCGACCCAGGACTATCAGCGAAATGCTAAAATTTGATTATGAAATATATTTATGATTTCTATCCATGTACCATGTTTTATGTTTCCATGTCATCGGGAATGGATCCAAAAAAAAATCTTAAAAATCGCCACAATACATTTTAAACGGCCGATTTTTGCCTTAACCTAGCATTGAACCATGGACAATATTCGAAGATGTCTTTTTGATTTTCGTTGGATATGCATGGCTTCAAATTTTTCAAAAATCCCCACCATGTATTCTTATGGAGAAAATCGGGACTTGGGGGCCTTCTGGAATCGAACCCATGACACCGAGGTTCAAAGTCGGCTTTTTTTTGGAGATTGCACGTTAGGGCCAATACGTCGTAAAAATTTTAAGTCAGTGGCACTTGTGGAACATGGTTAGAATTTTGATCCCCTATATATATATATCTATTATCTATAGATGCTTCTCCAGATTCATTCATAGCATCGAACCCGGGTCTTCCTGGTGAACTTACTATGCAGCACAACAGAAGATCACCATATCTAACTATATGTGAAAAATCAAGCAAAAATATTGGCTGCAAATGCCTCAAACGACGTCCTATTTTTCACGAATGTAAATGGCTCTCTGGATTCAAACCAAGGACGATCTAGGAAATCTAAACCATGTCTTTGAAATGTATCTATGATATCTACCTATATGCCAGATTTCAAGTTTAAATATTATTGGAAAGGGGTTCAAAATAATTCTTAAAAATCGGATCAGTTACTGATTGTACAGACGATTGGTGTCGAACTCAGGACACATTGGCAGCTGTGAATGCACAAAATGACTTTTTAGGACTTGATCTTATTTGATACAAAGTTTGAAGTCTATATCATGCCTGGAAGTACCTAACATTTGTTTCCGTTATCTCCATAAGAAATGCATTGAGGAATGTAAATGGCTCTCTGGAATCGGACCAAGAATAAACAGCGGAATGTTCAACAATGTATGTAAAAGATATTTATGATCTCTATCTACATACTGAGTTTCAAGTTTCCATCTTATTGGGAAGTGATTTTTAAAAAATCTTAAAATCGCAATGTAAATTAAACGGGAGAATATTTACCCTGACCTAGCGTCAAACCAAGGATAATCCTCGATGATGTCTTAATAGTTTTCGTCGAATACGCACGGCATCTAGCAATCTCTCGAATTTCAACTCTCTACTTTTCCGGGAAGTGCCTCAAAAAATTTTTCGAAAATCCCCGCAAAGTATCTTTATGGAGAAAATCGGGACTTTGAGGCCTTCTGGAATCGAACCCATGACACTGAGGTTCAAAGTTGGATTTTTTCTCTAAGTTACATGCTATGGCCACCATGTTGTAAAAATTTCAAGTTAGTTGCACTTGTGGAACATGGTTAGAATTTTGATCCCCTATGAATGTATATATATATTGTAACGGAACAAATTCCTCGTCCGCCACATCTCGTAAAAACAAACAAGGAAACTCAATTTAATATTGGGTCCCCGAGTTCGGCGACGGAGGACACTACTGCCCCACCGCGCAATGACCAGTCGAGCGTAAGTTCCGGAAAAAAAAGATTTAGGATCGGAATTATACCTGTGACACAATTTATTATTTGATTTAAAACAGAACATTAATGACAAACAATAACAAATTCCTAGGGCCAATTACAATTTGGTCTCCAATTAGGAGCCGCTCTATTTCTAAATCCAAATCCGTGGATAACTCATTGTACTCTTCATCCTCTGCCGTTTTCTCCTTGAGGTATCGGGGCTGACCGGTGATGACCTCGTCGGCTGTACGCGATCCTCCAAGCAGCTTGATTGTCTAGCGAGTGTCCTTTTTCTTGCGATTACCGTCATTTAAATAGTTTTTGAAAGTCATCCTACAAGCACTGTCACTGGTAGCCTGTCTGCTGGCACCCCAGCGCCACCAACACAAAACCACTTTACCAATTTCCACACAATTTACATAACTCAAACCAACAATAGGGGGGCTTTAAAAAAATATCATTACAATATAGGTATATCTAGGTATATCTGGAGAAGCGTCTATATATAATAGATATATCTATATATATATACAGTATTACCCCGCATTTACGTTCCCGTCTTTTACGTTTTCCCGTCGATTACGTCACTTTCTGTCGGTCCCCTCGGATTTCCTATGTTCACAATGTATTAACATCCTCAAGTTTACGTTTCTAAAATTTTATCTTTCCCGCCGTTTACGCCACACAACATTTTATCGTGAGGGATGTTTTTTTGCTTTTTCGACGGGAAACATGATTCGTAACTTTCGAAACATCCCCAAAACTGGCGATTTTTTGTTCGAAACAGTCATGACATTTCAACTCCAAACATTTACGAAATTTCTTTTCATAACTTCGATACAAAGCTTCTCAATGTGGACTAGACTCCCTCCTTCCTATTTAGGCCGTAAGCGGCCGTGTTTTTATTCTCCGCCGAGATGGAAGATTCAAACGCCTTATAATCCGAGAAACGGATGTAATTTCGTCTGTCGGCTCACAAATTCAAGATTGGATAGCATAAATTTAGAAATAATTTAGAAGAAATTTTTGTTTAGCACTGTTTATTTAACTCAGAAATAAGCTACCATTTCGTAGTGCGTAGCTTCTGCCCTGTCTTTGCCATTTTATCCCAATTTCGACACTTCGACACCTCCGCATTTGTTAGTATTATCTACTATACTTTTAAAAAAGATTTTCGTGGCAGATAACGCATAAAGGCAATCAGCCGGATAGCCATGTGGATAACGCTTGCGACTCATGAGGAAGCGGTCCCGGGTTCGATTCACGGTGGAAGCACATGCGCGAAATGATCTAAGCTTTGAAGTGCTTTTAAGAAAAACTACTCGAACTAATATTAGTGTATCCAGATTCAAAAATATTTTGATGTATGTTTTTTTCGCACAATAAATAATCGAAAACATCGTCCTCCGAATCGCTGATTTTGAGGTACACGTGTTCTTGATCGTACAACGAAGAAGAGACCGCTTGTGTCAGAAGAAGAATATCCGCATCCACTGGCAGTACGTCGCCCGAAATTGTCTGGCCGGATTTCGTTACATATCGGTTTCATAGTCGGCCCGGATCGGAATACGTGTCCAATGTGAATGTAGCCTTAGAAAGGAGGGGGGAAAGAAGTCGGTGAGTTAGGTGGGAGAGGAATACGAGGGTTTTTAAAACTCAGAAAGGAACGAATTTTCTAGTTTTGCAGTTTGCAGTGTTATCTCGTCTTGCATCATCGATACTTTGAGGAGCAAAAATCCCTCTAGTTTTAATAGTTGGTGTTTACTTTTCTATTTAGTGATGGAACAAAAGAGGGAAAGAAAGACGTATACAATTGAATAAAAAATCCTTATTTTGGAAAAGGTGGATTCGTTCTGTGGAGCACGTGTTGCTCTTGCACGTGAGTTGCAGATCTTCTTATCCACACTAAATACAATTATCAAAAACAGGGCAAGCATTGCCACCAGTGCTTCAGAATGTGGACCAAATTTCAAGAAACGGAAATACGCAACGTACTCCAAATACCAGGAGTTATAAGGAGTGGTAAAGAGATGGTTTGAAACATCACGAGCAGCAGGCATTCCCATTGATGGTGTGCTCTTAAGGGAAAAAGCGCTTAAGGTGGCCAACATTTTAGGAATCGAAGATTTCAGCGCATCCAACGGCTGGATTGACCGATTCAGGAAAAAATACAACATAACCTACAAAACTGTTTGTGGTGAATCAAATGCCGTCAACAATGAGAAAGTGGAGGAATGGATCAATGGAAGATTACAGGAGCTGACAAGAAAATATGAACCTAGAAACATTTTTAACTTAGATGAAACAGGACTTTTTTATAGTGTCTTGCCTAGCAAAACTTTGGCATTCAAAGGTGATAAATGCCATGGAGGGAAGCACTGCAAAATGAGGCTCACAGTGATGTTGGGAGCTAATGCTGATGGCACAGAGAAGCTCTGTCCATTTGTGATTGGGAAGTCTAAAAAGCCTTGTTGCTTTAAGCATTACAGTCATTACTGCAGTCATTACCAACCTCCTATGATGCCAACCAAAAAGCTTGGATGACCTCTGGTCTTTTACAGCAGCAGTTGGCTGCTTTAGATGCAAGAATGGGAGGACAAAATAGGGAGATCCTTCTTTTTGTCGACCGCTGTCCCGCACATCCCATTAATGTGCACTTGAGGAATGTGCAGTTAGAATTTTTTCCAGGTAACTGTACAAGCAAGCTACAACCTATGGATTTAGGGATTATACACTCCTTCAAGTCTCCTTATAGAAAAAACCTTGTTCAGCGAATTTTGTGCCTGATGGATGCTGGGAAGGATCCTGCATCAGTTAAAGTTTCAGTCCTACAAGCACTCCACTTCATTGCAAAATCTTGGAAGGCTGTGAAGCAGACCACAATCTCTAATTGTTTCTTGAAAGCAGGCTTCTTCAAAAATTGTGGTGAGTCTCAACTGCCAGGAGAAAAAGAAGAAGACCTGATTCCTGCTGCATGGGAAATGTTGCAGCCGAACTGCACATATGAAGACTATCTGCAGATGGATCATGCTGTTGTGACTGCAGAGGAGAGAGATGTGGAGGAGTTTGTTGCTGAACAATTAGCCACTGAATCCCCTATCAGTGATGAAGAAGTGGATAGTTGTGAAGTGATGCCTACAAGTGTTGAGGCAAGCACAGCAGTGGAAGTTTTGCGTAGATATTTATCATCTATAGAGGGTAGTAATTTTGATCATCTTTATGAACTTGAAAGACAAATAGAGGACATAAGAAATAAGAGATGCAAACAGAAATCAATATTGGATTACTTTGCTTGCCAATAAAATCTATATTTTTCATTTGAAGAAACAATATTTCTTGAATCTTAGATTATTCTAAACCCATTTACCTAGAGTGATAACCAATTGAAAAGAATAGGCTATGATATTTTTATCACCCTTCTCCTAG
This sequence comes from Sympetrum striolatum, assembly GCA_947579665.1. Classification (NCBI taxonomy): domain Eukaryota; kingdom Metazoa; phylum Arthropoda; class Insecta; order Odonata; family Libellulidae; genus Sympetrum; species Sympetrum striolatum. The sequence continues at coordinate 555,010 of CANPUZ010000025.1, forward strand.
CCAGTGGATGTAGAAATAACAAGGATAAAGTAATATCAGCCTAATTTCACTTACATTGGATATTTATTTAAGGTAAATATTAGAAATAAGAATGAAGTACCTCATAATATTAATAATGTGCATTTGTGAAATATTAGCCTTTTTTATGAGCATGTTTACCAACATAAGTGGTTTCCCTCGATTTACACTTTCCCCCCGTTTACACCACATTGCCTCTGGTCCCTTGAATAGTGTAAAAGAGGGGTAATACTGTATACTGTGGTTGGGATTCGTGAAAAACAGTAAACAAGAATGATCCAAGAATATATTTTCTTCTTATATTGGGTTTTAACCACTTCAATTCACGGCGATGACTGGAGATATATTCGCTTTTACGAAGATTAAAGATAAATCTAATACAGTTGTTGAGAAGACGGAGTAACTTAAGGTCTTGCTCTGCGGTCAGGTCGTCATATACAAGAGAGCAGTAGTCAAATGCCGGTAGGATAAGGGTGCAGACTAGCATTTTACGCATTGCTACACGTAGATTATTCTTGTGTAGTTTTAACTGATACAAGGTTTTATTTACTTGATTTGAAATTTCAGAGACTAAAAAATTCCACGAGAGAGTGTTGGTAAGAGTGAGGCCAAGATTTCGGACAGAATTTCTAAAAGGGACAACAGAACCATCTACAATAATATTGGGGATATTAGCGAAATCAATATTTCTTAGAGACCTAGAGTTTCCGAAGATTATGGTTTGCGTCTTACTGGAATTTAATAGAAGGTTGTTGTTGTTTGCCCAGGCACATAATGATTGGATGTCTAAGTTGATGGCAGCTATTGCGGCAGGCATAGGTAGAGAATCGAAACTCAAGGATAACTCTATAGGATAGGTAGAGAATCGAAACTCAAGGAGTCTATAATTATGTTTTTTAATTACTTCAGAATGAGATTGTTGACATTCAATGAGCTTCATCTAATTATTTCTCTTAATAAGGGCCAAATAATCGCCTGGATTCACCTGGACATTGCTGGGATTGAACGATCTTTTATATTTACCGCCTGAAAACGACTCAGCAAATGTACGAAGTAGTGGGAAGGCCGGGCTGCTATCTGAGGCCGTGCGCTGTTTGGACGGAACACGGCACCTGCCGCGCAAGTGTGAAAGGCTCCATATACCTTTCAATAAATGACCATTTAAACGGTGCCGTTCAGCCAGCTGCCAGGCAAGTGTGAAATGGCTCTAATTGTACTATATTTCCATGTTTATTATCTTTATTGAAGTCTCCTATTCAACCGTATGTTGTCGTTGGAATAAAAAAATTCCATTCAATTCAATACAGAAATTACCAAAAAGAATGATAAAATCAAATCCAAAACAGGGAGCATTGCAATAAAACACAATGACTAAATAATAAATATCACAAACACACACAATAAAACATCGACAAGTGAAAAATTTAAGTTTATCAAAAATGGAAATACTTTTTTTTGGAAATAAAATCACTTGCGAACACAATTCTGCCAAAATAGTACTTTAAATGGGCTTTATCGTTTGTAATTTTTGGCAGGACTTTCAATTTTTTTTATTCAATTACCCAGAAGTTGAAAATTAAGTTTGTTTACCCTCCCAATTTGCTATCGACTTGAAATTTGTACCATCAATATACTTGTAGAATGCAAGCGACTTTTACTCTTGCATAAATATGCTGTTGGCAGTATCGCAATGACAATTTTGGCTATGAATCTATTTGAGTGGCAATACTTCCACATTTTAGATAGTATTATTATTAATAGATATTAATTACAGACGGCAGAGTGAATTACGAGTAAATGAGCATGAGTGTGTCAATCTAGTTATTGCAATTATATTGAATACAAATAAAAAAGAAAAGCAATAGGAACATTTTTACTGTAACAAGAGCAATATTAGTCGTACTTTTTATAATAAGTTTAACTTAGTTACTTTATTTTGACGGGGGAGTCTCAAGTTACACCATAATTTGTAGTTAGAAAATACTTTTACAGCTCGTAATTTCGCGATTTCTAATGAGATGAAATATACTAGATTTTCCCGCCTTCACCTTGCGTTCACTTAAGTTTCACACGGTCGACTTGTGGGCAATCATCACCCTTTAAACAATCACCCTCAATGTAAATAAATAGTGCAAACTTAAGTTGTTTATCTCTATGGATTGAAAATTCCGCGGTAGTTAACAAGTCACGTGCACACAATATACTTCTTGAACCAATTTTTACAGACTATATAAATAAGACATACACAAATTTGACAAAAATAACCCTCACGACCAACACAATATCTACTCACGCTTAACTTTTCCATTATCTTTAATGAGCCTTGGAGCTGCATGCCTTCAAAGGTCATGAACGAGCTTTCCGTCTGAAATTAAGAAGCATGAATCATGAAACAATAGAACTTATAGTTACCACCAATAAAGATTCACCGCTAACAACAGTACATTGAAAATGAGTCGTGCTACGTAAAATTCAAATTTATATCATCACGGCACCTCCTCTCTTCGATAATGAAATAAATCTACAGAAATATAATCACGTGAAACATGCACCCGTTTGTACAATACCATCAGAGAAATGTTAAGAAGGCGATTATAACGCCCGAACATTTCCGATACGCCTACTTGTGAAGTAGTGTATGAAATGAAGATAATAAGTTACGAAGGACTCACATTGTACATGTTGATGAGATTAGGTCTTTGGGCTGGGTCGTCGAGCATAGCGTAATATTGCTGGACGAAATGCTTTCCGATGGCTTCATATGCAGGATTCAACGCCATGGTGAAGTCGTAAATAACTTTGAAGAATCAAGAATCCGAAGCGCGCGGATCTTCAATCTTCTTCCAAACACCTAATCCGGAGTGCTCGAATCACTTTGCAGCAAATCCGAAGAGCCATTGATAGGGGGCATCATTGGCGAACGTTATTTAAACAGAAAAGAATCGCATTGCGGACATTACTTAAATCGACAAAAGAAAGGATCTCACAGCTGTCGTATAATTGACAACAGTAGGCAAATTCATTTTAATGAAATTCATAGGATTGACATTACAGAAATTTGTAAGCTATCATTCATACAACAGTTTCGTTGAAATCACTTCCTTCTCTTCGAGATCTCACAATATGTACAGATTCAAGCGCAAATCTAAATGTACGAAGCGAAAAAGCTTCGAAGTATGAATAATGAGGACTTTACTTACACTGCTGCTGCAATTCATCATGATATTAAGGTGCACATAGTACTAAATCTCTATTTTTAAATGCGTAAACATGGCATCCCCGCCAGTAATGATAAATGGACGCCTCGAAACCCACGGAATCATGGGTAGCCTCTTGACCAAATTTTCTTACGCCGCCATATTTTGCTGAATAATTCGACAAATTTTCCAGAAATCCTCTTATTATTGGATGAATTCAAGAGCATACGCTGAATTAGCACATCTCAGAAGTATCTGCAATATCTGGTAATCTTTTTCTTTTTATATTATTAGATAGAGTATGTCTGGGAGCTATCTGCCATGGGGAATTGTACTTATGGGCGGATTGATACCTCAGTTTTAAGACGTTCTCATCAGTCAATTGGCTTCTCGCTCCTAATCTGGCGGTGGAACTTGAATAGGATACTGCATTCGTGTTAATCCGCAATTTAAATGTTGAAAAATTATTAATCAATGTCTCCGCCGTTCTAATATAATAGTTAATTGTCTCCGAGATCAATGTTGTCCTCATTCCTGAGTAATCCTATATTGATGTGGAGAAGACCGTAAATGACGTTTGTGGAGGATTACTGCTAGTATTTGATATTTCATAATTTCCCCTCGACAAAACTCTTGCACTTTATTTCACGATAATTTTATATTGCTACTAGCAGTCCCATGTTTATGAGCAATGTTATGTCGCAGAGGTGAATGTACCATGGTTGTTCATCTCATTAGTTCGTAACGTTTAGTAGATCTACATCATTGATTTTAACTACTATAGGTTTCAAAATTGGTACTAAATTATTCTGTGTACATTAGTGATTGTGAGCACAACTCATTGACTAACAATTGTTGATGTAATTTTTACGATAACCTTGTACTGTCAATGATTTTAATATCACTTTCTTCGTTTTCCGTACTCGGCGATCATTTAACGATACGGTATGGTTAGATATTAAATGATGCAATGTTCGATTAATTGATTTTCCTATTAAACAGGCATTGTTGGTCTTTTTTTACTTCTTTCTCCCATATTTGTTTACTTTCGTAGCATTGTTGTCGAAGGAACTGTCATTCCCATTTGTATTCACACGTCGGTTGAAAATCTGGCCTATCAATTAGTATCATGATACCTCTATACAATATAAAATAAATGAAAAAGAATTGTTATCCATTAAATATTCGTGCTTTTCGTATGCTTTCATAACTTCTAGTATTTTTGTAAGATATGTGTTAGTTCGTTCGTTTGTTTATATCTGTTCTGTCAACTCTTGCAATCTTCAGAATATTCTTCATATCGCTACAGAGCTAAATTATTTTCCTTACGTGCATTAAAATTATGACCGGCTGGTTTTAATGAATTAATTAAATTTCAAATAGCCTACGACTAATATAAATACATTACCCAACTTAATAGTGCATTAAAATCGAACTGCTTCGATGATATTTGGTGGTATTCCATCATACTAAACAATTTATTGTTACAAAGAACATTGTGGAATTGTACAAGTTGCTGATTATTTCTGTTACTATAAATTGTTTTGTTTAATGCAGAAGAATATAGTTTAAGAATAATTTCTTACTGAAGTGTAGTGGTCTTTAATGTGAAAAATATTATAGCCGTAAGTTATTTTTGTTAGTTAATGAAGAAATTTAACCTGTAATTATCACTTATCATTCATCAAAAACATTATGATCATATTCTCGGTCTAAATTATCGCACGTTTCCCAATTGTTTTATTTCGTTTGGAAAGGAATTGTTCATTGTTGTTCCTCCATCAAATAGAGTTTTTGTCACTTTTTTTACCTTGGATTCTTTTAGTGACTTGAGATTTTCACAAATTTTCTTCACTTAACCTCGTAATACTTTTGGCTCATTCCGAATATTTGACGAGCTTTTATTGAGCGAAATCCTGTTCATGCTAACTTAATGGTAATTAGTGACAAAGTTAGTTTAATCTAGTGAATATTCTGTTACTCTATTACGTTATTTATTCAATTCCAAGAGATAAACCCTTATACGTAAAAAGCAGAAATTTTTATAAATTGATTAAAAGAAAGTAAAGAGAATAATAGAACAACTTAATTATAGAATAATTATATTATAAAAGAGTATATCATCATCAAGTGGTGTTCTGTCTGTAGCCTTCTCCTTAGTATTTCTATAGTTCTTTATTTTCACCTCATCCACCATCTTTATTCTTCCTATCTTATTCTGTCCTTCCACTGCGCCTTCTAATGCCACTTGCAGTACTCTATTCCCTCTAATTAAGTGGCCCAACCAGTCAGCTTTCCTTTTATAATTTCCTTCATCATCCTTCTTTCTTCCTTCACTGTATCCAGGATCTCCTCGTTCCTCACCACCCATCTCTCCTTCTCCACACCCACATTTCAAACGCCTTAATTCTCTTCCTTTCCCACTTCTATAACGTCCATTCTGGCAATACTTGTTATGCAGCACAACAGAAAATCACCATCTCTAACTACGTATGCAAATTCAAGCAGAAATATTGCTTGAAACTGCCTCAAACGACGTCCTAAATTTCCCTTATATTCCTTATGAGAGAAAAGTTATTGTGCTCTGGCATCGAACAAAGGTATACAACGGTCTTATGTAAATTTTTTTCTTAAAGCAATTCTTACCATACATCTTTCAGCAAAGCACGAACTTCCTATCATTTTGATAAGCGCATCAAAAAAAATACTGAAAAACTACTCCCATGTATTTTAAAGGGCAGTTTATGCATCATCCTAGCATCGAACCTAACCTCGTTATTATTTATAAATTTCATTTTTGTTTTCGATAGATCATGACCATATATAAAGGTTCCTTGAGTTTCAATTCTCTATCTATCCGGAAAGTATTTTTTTAAAAATTCCCGAAAATAAATGCAATGCATTTAAATGGAAAACTCGGGACTTTGGGGCCCTCTGGAATCGAACCCATGACACTGAGGTTGAAAGTCGCATTTTTCCTGGGGGTTTCACGTTAGGGCGTATACGTTGTAAAAATTTCAAGTCAATTACGCTTGTGGTTTAGCCTGTGAATTGATGATAAAATCCTATCTATATATATGAATGAATCAGGAGAAGCGTCAATATATAATAGATATTTCCAGCTTGTTTATCTATTATATATAGATGCTTCTCCGGATTAATTAATATATATAGGGACATAGGTATATAGATAGGATACTAATTCACAGGTTAAACCACAAGCGCCATTGACTTGAAATTTTCACAACCTATTGACCATAACATGTAACTGCCAGAAAAATTGCGATTTTGAATCTCAGTGTCATGGGTTCAATTCCGGAGGGTCCCAAAGTCCCAATTTTTCCCGTTTAAATGCATTGCTTTGATTTTTGGGAATTAAAAAAAAATACTTCCCGGATAGGTAGAGAATCAAAACTCAAGGAGCCTTTATATATGGTCATGATCTATCGAAAACGTAAATGACTTCTGTGGAAAATATCCTGGGTTCGATGCTAGGACGATGCAATTATCCGCCCTTTAAAATACATGGGAGTAGTTTTTTATTATTTTCTTTGATACACTTTTCGAAATTACTGGAAGTTCGTGCTTGGCTAGAAGATGTATGGTAAGAATTGGTTTAAGAAAAAAAATTTCATAAGACTGTAATATTCCTGGGTTTGATGCCAGAGCACAATAACTTTTCTCTCATAAGGAATATCTGTGAAGAGTAGGACGTCGTTTGAGGCAGTTGCAACCAATATTTCTGCTTGAATTTTCGCACATAGTTAGATATGGTGATCTTCTATAGTGCTGCATAGGAAGTATCACCAGAAAGACCTGGGTTTGATGCCAGACAATTAAATTGCAGCGAATTTTCAGAATATTTTCAATCCTTTCTTCTTTTCTTTTGAGGACCGTCCCAATATGATGCCGACATGAAATTAGTGTTGTCGATCTGCTTGCAGAATGGAAGCAACATTTCACTCGTATTCTATAAACACAACCAATAGAATTCAGTCGTATTATAATATTAAAAACAATATTCTTCTATGGGGGAGATAAGTCTGAGTGGAGAAAACTCCTTCTCCGGAAGAGCAGCAGAAAATTTAAGTCTAAATTTTAATGAAAAAACGATTTTTTTGAGCAAATAATTTTAGCTCATGGAGTCGTCATTACAGTCCTCCCAAGGATATATAATTTGCTCTTATAACATTATCATTTATTTTCCTGATTGTCTTCATTCAATTTCAAATAAACTCTAGGTTTTTGATCATTTTATTCATTCTCTGCTTAATGTATTTAATCATTTTATTATTCTTGAAATATTTTTGTGTTTTATCTTCTTTTTTATGCTACAATTCTTGCTACTCTTTCTTCCTTTGTCTTTCTAGTGTACCTTTTAATCTCGCATTTGTATGTGTTGAAACTGTAATCTTATTCTTAAAATATTTTTACGTGTTTTGTGTTTGTTAGACTATAATTCTTGGAATATTTTCTTCATTTATCATCTTCAGGGCCGGATTAAGAATGCAGGGCCCTAGGGCTGATCAATGTGTGGGGGCCCTTTTGCAGTCACAAATTAATTACATTATACAATAAGATTATGTCTTCAATTCACTTTATTTATTTATTATCACAATTTTAACTTAGTCATCTAATACAGCGTAGAAGTCAGTAGAGTTAAACATGAGTAAATTGTTTCAAATTGCATCTGTATACAGAAGTAACAAATGTACTGTCAAATTTTAATATTAAAAAGACTTTTAACGGCATTTCTCAATCGCGAAATTCTTAACAATATCATCAAAAGTTATTTCGCGAAGTATGTCTCTTTCTGAACTGAGAAGTACCAAATGAACAAGTCGATCTTCTTCCGAACGAAGTTGACTTTCGATCAATTTCATTCTCGAAAATGACCTTTCACTCGCATAATTAGTCACCATCATCAATAGGTACAAACGCAAAACAATTTCTGCATTAAAAATCTCCAGCAGTTTTATTAAACAAATCCGACAGCATTTCGAATCACTTTCACGAAAATTTTGTCAACTTAAATCCTTTAAATATTAAAAAACCTATTTGTTTGCATTTTTTGTGGGGCCCTCAAAATGTGGGGGCCGCAGCCCCGTCGGCCCTGCCCTAAATCTGGCCCTGATCATCTTATAAGACCTTTTTCACCTTGCGTTCATTAGTGTTTCTGATTGTAATTTCATTTCCCTCATTGAGATATATCACCTTGTTAATGTTTATTTTGAATTCATCTATAATTAGCGTCATTTGTGAAGATTTTTTATTTGATTGGATTGCTTGGAGTGAATATGTAATTTATCCATTCTTTTGTGTATAATTTTTATCTATTCTCTGCTTGTCTTTCATAACTTTTTTAATTCTCCTTCTTCACAAAATATTGTTTTCTATCTGTAGGTTTTGCAGGTTTTCCCCTTCTTGTGAGTGTTTTCCTGCAGGTTTTTTCCTGAGCCCTCAGCTTAGGTGTTTTTCAATCCACGTATTACTTTTCTTCTTTTGCAAACTATCTCTTTCTTTCTGTTCCACATATGACGATGGGTTAGGTCTAAGAAGAGACTTCCTAGTCTCATTCTCACCCGAATAAAGACCTCTTATCATTATTATTTTATTATCTTTTAGAAATTTATAACATTACAACTTGGTGTCCAACGTGGGGCATTTTTATTATTTATTAATTTGTAACGTTACACCCCAAAAAGCAAGAAGGGGCAATTTTTTAGGTTTAACAAAACATTATCTCATTAGGAGCATTGACGTATTAGGGGCTAAGATTTCCCCATTATTAAGGGGATATTTAAACTCCAGACTTAATATTCACAATAACAAAGAACAAACACAATCAACAAATTTTAAAAGAAGTTCATGCTTATAAGGCTCGTTTCTAAGGACCATTTCATGAAAGATTGAGTTTAAAAATGCATATCTAAGGACTATTTATAGAAGATGATCTTGCAAGTAAGGTTTACGTACTTGGGGTTGATTAAATTAGGGGTTAATAATGTGATTGACATCTCAGATAAAAATCATTGCCAATTCCACTCCACGTCCGATAATACCTAACTACAGTAGAGGATCGTCTATCCAAACATTTAAACAACGACCACATCCAAACAACAAACATTTCACAATAGATATACAGTAATTTTGAACACTTCCGCTACGTTTGTTTTGCGCCCATCTTTCGAAGGTGTAAACGAGGAAGTATTTACACTATCTATTATATATAGATGCTTCTCCGGATTCATTCATATATACAGGGAGATAGATAGATAGATAGGATACTAATTCACAGGCTAAACCACAAGCGTCAATGGCTTGAAATTTTTACGACATATTGGCCATAACGTATAACCTCCAGAAAAATTGCGATTTTGAACATCAGTGTCATGGGTTCGATTCCAGAGGGCCCCAAAGTCCCGATTTTTCCATTTAAATGCATTGCTTTGATTTTCGGGAACTAATAAAAAATACTTTTCGGATAAGTAGAGAATCAAAACTCAAGGAGCTAATATATATGGTCATGATCTATCGAAAACATAAATGACTTTTATGAAGAATATCCTTGGTTCGATGCTAGGACGATGCAAAAATCTGCCATTTAAAATACATTGAGGTAATTTTTCATTATTTTTTTTCATGCACTTATCGAAATGATAGGAAGTTCTTGCTTACATGGAAGATGTATATTTAGCATAGGTTTTTGAAAAAAATGTAGATAAGACCTTACTGTTCCTGGGTTCGATGCCAGAGCACATAAAATTTTCTCTCATAAGGAATATAAGAGAAAAGTAGGACATCATTTGAGGCAGTTGCACCTAATATTTCTGCTTGAGTTTTCACACATGTTTAAAGGATGTGATCTTCTTTAGTGCTGCATAGAAAGTATTACTAGAAAGACCTGGGTTCGAAGCCAGATGGTAAATATATCCCCCATTTAAAATGCATTGAGTTTGTTTTCATTATTTATTTTGATGTATTTATCGAAATGATACGAAGTTCTTGCTTTGCTAGAAGATGTATATTAAGACTCGGTTTAAGAAAAAAATTAGATAATACCGTGCTGTACCAGTGTTCGATGCCAGAGCACATTAAAATTTCTCTCATAAGGAATATATGGGAAAAGTAGGACGTCCTTTGGGGCAGTTGAAGCCAACATTTCTGCTTGAATTTTCACACATAGTTAGAGGTTGTGATCCTCTGTTGTACTGCATTGGACGTATCACCAGAAAGACCCGGGTTCGATGCCAGACGATTAAATTGCAGCGAATTTAAGAATATTTTCAACCTTTTTTTTTCCTTTTAGGGCCGTCCCGATATGATGCCCCAATGAAATAAGTGTTGTCCAGCTGCTTGCAGTATGCAAGCTACATTTTACTCATATTATAAATTAACCTTCTAAATCAGGCATGCACAAACACTGCCACAGTGGCTGTGGCGCCACGGAATGCCACGGGACTCGGCCTGTGGCAACCTACTTCCCCCACCACTACCCCAACCCCTGCGAGTTGATTCCCTCACTCGCTACCAGGACCTTGGCTTTAGAATGATTTTTCCCTTATATCTTCTAGTGCAATGCCACAGCGGAGAATTCTTATTGGAACGGACCAAATGGCTAGATAGCAAGAGGGAATTTCTGCATGATGGACTCGATTGAGCAGACAGTGACGTTTCCCATGCTGCTGCAAGATGATGGAGGTGGTGAAATTGGCTCTCTCTTCCTTAACCCTCTAGTACTCGCCTCTGGGTCAAATCAACCCATGTGAATTTTGAAATTCCATATCTTTTTATTAGCACTTTTTCACTTCTTCTTGTAGCTTAGTTTTAGAATGTTCTGAAAAAGTCATGCATTTTCGCCGGAAATGGAAGTTCAATTATTTAAACAAATTTCTTAGCGGTAGTGCCAGGTAGATGAAAGACCTTTACGAAGATATTGCATTTTTGACCTTGTTTCCGCCTTAATTTTTAGATATATTATATAAATTTCATATAATTGATAACTATATTATTATGTTATATATTAAATGTTATTTTATATTTAAACAGTTTACTTTTTATATGCTATATTCCAAATTCATTAGCCATTTACTCGGTGTCAGGGATATCGAATTTTTACAGAATATTTTTGCAATTTTTAAATATTTACTTGATTTTATTTTAATAACCAGGTTAACCATTAATTAATATGACATCATCACTAATGAATAAAAAATGTATTCACTACATTTTGAGACAATTTTCCCCTTTGGAAGATGTCAGGTCGATTCCAGCCAATGCAAGTACTGACGTGACAATTTGGGACACAAGTACTCCGAGGGTAGAATTAGGTTCTTCATGAAATTTTATTCCTTCCACATTGAAATAAATCATTAAGAATGTACCACAGATTGATACGATAAAAATTTCAATCCAACTTCATTAGAGGAAGGATAGTCCAAGATAAAATTTTCGTTGTTGGTAAAAGACGTCATTAAAAAAGTAATAACCTTTCCATTATGGTGAAGATTTCTCGATAAAAATAACGTCAAAATCGTGCACAAATGTCATTTGAGGGGCAGAGAAATAACTTGAATGTAAAGCTACTTCTGGTATTGCAAATCCATATTAACATTCTTCCAGGAACCACTGCAGATGCTGTCATCACGAACGAGATGGCTGCAACCGGACAGCAGTCATTTGTTTTTGCTCCAAATCTCTCGGACGGGACAGCCACGCTCTTGCTGTTCCACAACAGCCAGCCGGTGCCGCAGAATACGACCAACATCATCATCAAGCAGGCACCTCCCAACAACACCATCTTCCTCGATTCCTCTCAGGTATATTTAATTCTCAATTAACCCATATTAGTTAGCGTAGATTGAAAAATGTTTATTTTTATCTGTCTGAGGCTAATGATTTAACCTTTAAGTAACCGCCAGCAAAAATGCGATTTTGAACCTCAGTGTCATGGGTTCGATTCCAGAGGGCCTCTAAGTCCTGATTTTTTCCATTTAAAAGCATTGCTTTGATTTTTGGTAATTCTTAAAAAATACTTCCCCGATAGGCTGAGAATCAAAACTCTAGGAGCCTATATATATGGTCATGATCTATCAAAGACATTAATGACTTTTAAGGAAAAATTCCTGGGTTTGATGCTAGGACGATGAAAAAATCGGCCGTTTAAAATACATTGAGGCAGTCTATTATTATTATTTTTGCTGCACTTATCAAAATGATAGGAAGTTCTTGCTTTGCTGGAAGATGTATATTAAGAATCGGTTTTAGAAAAAAATTGAGATAAGACAGTACTGTTCCTGGGTTCGATGCCAGAGCACATTAAACTTTCTCTCATAAGGAATACAAGGGAAAGGTAGGACGTCATTTGAGGCAGTTGCACCCAATATTGCTGCTTGAATTTTCACACATAGTTAGAGATGGTGATCTTCTGTTGTACTGCATAGTAAGTTCACCAGGAAGGCCTTGGTTCGATGCCAGACGATTAAATTGCAGCAAATTTTAAGAGTATTTTCTATCATTTTTTTTCTTTTGAGGACCGTCCCAATATGATACCGATATGCAATTAGTGTTGTCGATCTGATTGCAGTATGCAAGCTACATTTTACTCATATATAGATGCTTCTCCGGATTTATTCATGCACAAACCCTGATACCCAGATAGGAAACTAATTCACAGGCTAAACCATAAGCTTCATTGACTTGAAATTTTTACAACATAATGGCCATAACGTGTAACCACGAGAAAAATTGCGATTTTGAACCTCAGTGTCATGGGTTCGATTCCAGAGGGCCCCAAAGTCCCCATTTTCCCCTTTAAATTTATTGCTTTGATTTTCCGAAATTTTTTAAAAATACTTCCTGGATAGTTAGAGAATCAAAACTCTAGGAGCAGATAGATAAGGTCAGGATCTATTGATAACATTAATTACACATCAGATTATTTGATTTAAAGCTGTTTTTTTATATATATTTCTTCAGCATGTTAAATTAGCGAAAACTAAGACATTTTACATTTGCTTTCATAACTGAGATCAATAACAATTAGGGATGGAAAGACTATTAACAAAATTTAATTTTATTGTAATTTTTTAACAAAAAATAGTGAACATTTTTTTGTTAAAAATTAGATTTTTTCAAACAACATTTCGTTAAGTTCTTTTAAATATTTAAGTTCTACGATGGGAACCTTAATAGGTTACAAAATTAATAATGGGGAAAAATTTAGAAATAAATATTTTATTGTGTAAAAAATTAAAAAACCCAACTGTACTTTGATTTGTAAATTAAGGCTGGATTCAAGAAAGATGTTTTCCTCGAATGGAGGATCAGAAGTCGCAATAACGTTAGAAGTGAGAAAGTTAGAAAAGAATAACTTTCTCTATTTACACGAATTTTTGGAAAAAACCGTGACTTTCGATACAGGATAATTAAGATACAGGGCTAATTATTTTCAATAGAATAACTTAATAATTGCTTAATTCATTCACGAGTGTTCTACCTTTTGGTAAATAAATGTAATTTAATTATGCCCTGTGGCAAGCCACCGAAGGGCAACAGTAAATAACAGAACAAAAAGCAGTCGAAAATCTGTGAAATACTACTTTAAACAGTTTAGATTGGACAAATAAATTAAAAAAAGAAGTACAAAATCATAATAGTCAAAACAAATAAATAACAAAATATTCAAATCTTTAAATTAAACAAATAATTAAATAATTGAAATTCAAACCTATTTATATTTGTTACATTACGGATTATTATTGTTAGGGAATTCCAGAAATTGATGGCGGATACTGTGAAATATTTGTGGTAGGTCTATGAGATGGAATTAAAAAGTACGTGAATTTTGTCTCAAATCAGGATGAGATAAGTGAGAAGGAGGGAAAGTGAAATCATTTACTAAATACAAGGGCCTATTATTATTCGAAATAGTAAACAATAGAAGCCCGATAAAATATTTCCTTCTTCTTGAAGCTGTCAGACAGCATAAATTTTGTAGACAATGGCTAATACTCTTGTACCTCTTAACATTGCAAACATATCTAGCTCAGTTATTAATTAATCGTTGTATTTGTGTATCCAGTTTAACCCTCATATGGATTTACAAATTTAGTTACGTCGTTGGATTTACAGCGCCGTAGAGGCGCTGCGGTATTTTTTGTCATTATCTTCCAAATTTTGCTCTTCTTAGCAATTTTTTTTATTGATAATGCTTCTAACTTCTATATTCTTTATTTTTAACTCTGTTTTGTTCGATTGAACCCATTATTACAGAAGTTATGAATAAAAACCTTTAACACCATTATTTTCCGTTTGCTGTCAAATAATGACAGAGGCCATAGAAATAACACCCTTAGGCTAGCCACGTATTTCTAAAATCTATTATTGTATTTAGATGAAGTTTTGTAAAAGAACATTTTAAAAAAGAAAAATTCATGATACTTGGATAATAGATGAAAGAAATTTGGCATAGCAAACTTGGCCCTATGTTAAACAATTTTAAATGATTTAGAAAGCTTCATCGTTTAAATATTATGATTATAAATATAATATACCATTTCATGCGTAAAATAAGAACCATTAAATGAGTATTGACAGGCCAAAATAGCGACGAGAAAACTCGCGTAGCCGCAGCGGCGCTGAAAATCCAACGATGTAACTTTTTCCATTAGTGGCCAATAAAATGAAAACTATACGCACTATGCGGGCAAAATTAAACTTGTAGACTAAGAATGCAGAAAAAATAGACTACTGAAAGTTTCAGCAAAATCCATGGGATTGGGCAGTATTTAAAGCATATTAAAAACCACGAGCGCCGAAAAGGTGCAGTGAATCCATATGAGGGTTAACGGTGAGATCATTGTAGACCGTGCAACAGTAATCTATAGAGGGAAAAACAAGTCATAACTAAATCTTTACGAATATTTCTGGGAAGAAGAAGGTTTGGTAGATTCATGCACAATCAAAAATCTCTATTAATCGCCATCTCCTTCATATCCTTATATTTAACCCCACCCCTTATTTCATCCAACATCTTCTGTCTTCCCCTCAGTTTTTTCCCCTGAATCTTACCCTCCATTACAACCTTTACCTCTCCCCTCAATATTTGGCCCAATCACTTCTTAATCACGTCAATTAAAGCCCTCTCCTCCCCAACCATCTCTAACACCTCCTTCCATTTAGTCAGAAGAAAACTACAACTTTAAAAAAATCTGATGTGGCGAGCACATGACTTTCTCCATTTATAAGATGTAAATATTTATCTACGACAGTATTTTCGAACTCTAGATTCAATCTAAACTTGGAAGATGAGTGATTAATATATATATTATTATCTTTGACGTCACAAATATTATAAATAATGTTTTTCGGGACATGATCGATGTAAAACGATGGAATTGGTCTTCCGCCCATAGAGCCCAGAGCGCCCACAAAGTACATAATCAGCAACTTCCGGTTTATCAGTATTTCATGAATAACTCCTACACAATCAGTGATACAAAAATATGTTTCAAACAAAAATTATAGTAAATTACATTTCCTAAAACTTTTGTAATTAATAGTATATACCTAAATATCATGTTTTTGGAGATATTTTGAAAACCGGAAATGAGCTTTGAAGAATGAAGCTCAACTTCCGGTTAACTGATTTACTCCAAAAACTAATCAACTCTAACGACACCAACCAAAATAGTATATATGAAATTTGGTGTTGATACAATGAATGGTTTTCATGTTAGAGCGCCCACAAAGTACATATCAGCTACTTCCGGTTTATCGGTATTTCACGAATAACTCCTAATCAACCGGTGATACAAAAATATGTTAAATACAAAAGTTATAGTAAATTACATTATCTAAAACTTTTATAAGTAATACAATACACGTATATATCATATTTATGGAGATATTTTGAAAACCGGAAATGAGCTTTAATGAATAAAGCTCGACTTCCGGTTAACGGATTTACTCCAAAAACTAATCAACTCTGACAGCACACAAAAAAAACTATATATGAAGTTTGGTATTGATACAACTAATAGTTTTCACGTTAGAGTGCCCACTAGCACACACACACATACAGACACACAGACATCATTCCAAAAATGGTCAAAACATGTTCTAGGGACCCCAAAACGTGTATTTCCGTTGAAATCTGGAAGTCGAATTTTTTCATCAAAACAATACTTTTTCTATACTTCGTATATGGAGAAAGTAAAAAAAACTGTAACATCAGGAATTTGATCAAAATCTCCGAGGTCAACTTTAAAAAACTTAGCATAAAAAACTTTAATGGCTACTCTAAAATCTAGCCCAAGTCATTAGCTATTTATCATCAAAATTTCATTGAGCTATCTTTACAACAACATACTTAAAATTAGATTTAAAACAAAGTAAGTCGAAGATTCTCAGTTTTAACGGGCAAGTCCAAATCTAATTGTAACTCAAATTGGTGATATTAATGTGTTTAATTATCCAAACTATGAGAACGTTTTTCTAATTGGCATCGCTTTGGCGCTCTTATGGCGGTAAGAAAAAATACCACTTCGTTACTAGGCGAAGTCAACAGCAATATCCCTTGGGAGTATTGCTCCTGCTCTTCCTCTCAACGCATAAGATGCTTTCTCTGTTTTTGTACGTAATTATTCTGTCTTTATACCTAATAATTCTCATCTGTTTCTTTTTTTCTCTCTTTTTTTTCTCACTTAGAGTTACCTAAATGTCAATGTTATATAAAATTTTGACTAGTAGATACTGTATGCATTATTTTGATACTGTTTTTAATAATATTCTTTTATTTTTCTTCATAATGTTCGTTTTCCTTGTTTTTCTATTTTGTTTTTTATGTTACTTTGTATATTGCTATCTCTTTTTAAATGTGAACTGATTCTTATTTATTTATCGCATGTAAGTACTTATTGGTAGTGTATTTCTTTATTTTTGAATGTTTTTTCTCTCATATTTTAGCAATTTGTAGGTTGCGCAGGTTTTTCGCACCCCCCTTCCTTGTGGGTGTTTTCCTGCAGTGGATTTTTTTCCCCTAAGAATCTCTTAGGTTTTTTACATCCACAATTCTTCTATTTTTTTATACTTCTTATTTACTAATTAATGAAGATGGAAGAAGAAACTTTTAAGTCTCAATCTCGCCCAAATAAAGACGATTTATTATTATTATTATTATTGCAAAGTAGGGATCATTGTCAGGAGCTGTGGTGTAACTAAGCTTGGCAAAAAATGTTCTGAAAGCCAAAGCTTCTTCAAGAAAATTTAAATTTAAAGAAAAAGTCGAAAACGAATGAAAAGGGTTCACCCAAAGTAGGGTAGTCCAAGAGGAGCTCTATCCCTTCCAATTATCACTACTTTTTGGAAAACCCTGTAGATTTTATTTCGAGAAAGTTAACAACTGAACACTTGTCTACATTTAAGGCACAATTCTGTTTTTGTATGGCTTTTTTGACTATCAAAAGATTTTAATTATGAAGTATTTTGGTTGGTAATGACTGTTGTCTCTATCACCAGATGGCTCTTTTATCATCGGGTGCCGGACAGGTGGTTTTAACAGGCAGTCAAGAACTACTAGAGGACGGACAACAGGTTTCAGAACCACACCAGATATTTCTTCAAGGTATTCTAAACTTCCTTTTGATCAAACTAATATTTTTATATAATTGTAATATTTTTATTTTCTCCATATACGTAGTATAGAGAAAGTATGGTTTTCATAAATAAACAGACTTCAAGATTTCAATGGAAATACATGTTTTGGGGTCCCTAGAAGACGTTTTGACCAGTTTCGGAATGATGTCTCTGTATAAGTGTGTGTCTGTGTGTATGTGTGTGCGTGTGTGTGTGTGTCTCTGTGTGTGTGTGTGTGTGTGTGTGTGTTTGCTTGTGGGTGCTCTATCATAAAAACTATTCGTTGTATCAGCACCAAATTTCATAAATAGTACTTTGGTTGGTGTCATTAGAGTTGATTAGCTTTTGGAGTAAATCACTTTACCAGAAGTCAAGCTTTACTTTTCGAAGCTCGTTTCCGTTTTTGCAAAATATCTCCATTACTCTGATATTTAGGTATATACTATTATTTATAAAAGTTTTAGAAAATGGAGTTTACTATAACTTTTGTATGGAACATATTTTTGTATAACTGATTTTTTAGGAGTTATTCGCAAAATATTGATAAACCGGAAGTTGCTGATTATGTACTTAATGGGCGCTGGGTCGAAAGGCCATTTCATCGTTTTTCATCGAACATGTCCCAAAAAACATTATTTATAATGTTTGTGATGTAAAAGATATTATGCTATAAATTAATCTCTTATCTTCCAAGTTTAGATTGAATATAGAGTTCGAAAATACTGTCGTAGATAAATATTTACATCTTATACATGGAGAAAGTCATGTGCTGGCCACAGCAGATTTTTTGTTTTGGCCATCATGTTTTTAGTTTAGTTTAGTTTATTATTAGTTCTGTTTTAGTCCAAACCGCACAGCAATACTCAAGTAGAGGATGAATCAGGAGAAAATACACTATTTCTTTTTCTTTAGATGAACATCCCATATGAATTCTTCTGCCTAACCTTTGAATTTCATTTGCCTTTCCTACTACGCCTCGAATATGTTCTTTTAAGGAAAAATTACTGCTGAGCGTGATTCCTAGGTATTTATGATGCATCACGAGCTCCAAGGGATTTCCGGAAATTCTGTACAGTACGCAGGTACCGTTATTGGACCACATGAAAGTCATGGCAATGCATTTCTTTACATTCAGCTCGAGCTGCCAATCACTTCAACAACACGAAATAATATTCAGATCATTCTGCAAACAATCAGTGTCATCTTGAGTTATGATCTCTCTATACACAACAGTATCATCAGCGAATAACCTAACCTTGCATTTAACATTATACACAACATCGTTAATATATATCAGGAACAAAATTGGTCCTAATACACTTCCCTGTGGAACACCTGTTTATTTGTTACATTTCACTTTGAATTGGCATTGTTATGCTGTATGTGAGAATTGAATAAATTCTAATGCCGTGAATGATTTTGACTTTTCAGTTGCCAGCAATGCTTTGGTTGAGAATGCGAAACACGTGGGGTCTATGGATCCATTACGTGTCGAGGATAAGAAACCAGTGCGGAAAAGAGGTCCTGGAAGGCCGAAGAGAGACGACTCGAAGATGATGCCCCCTTCTGTAAAGGTATTCTTCACTAACCCCTTGTTGTTCATTGATGAAGGAATCGGGAAAAGAATGTTGAAAGATGAGAAAAGGGAATAATCTTATCTTATCTTTAGTTAATGAACAACTTTTCCCTTCTCACTCCCCGCTGATAAACTCTTTCGTACAAATAACGACGTCCCTTCCTCTTTACCTTCTTAGTCTCTAATTCCCACCCAGGGCCTGATTAACCAATAGGCAGAATAGGTGGTTGCCTGGGGCCCCTGATTTTAGGGGGCCCCCGAAAAATGAAAAAATCTTTGAAAATTTTTTTACAAACATAAAATTCCAAAGAATTAAAGGAAAATATAATCACAACTGAAAATAATTGAAAAAATAATCAAACAAACAAAGTGAAATCACAAACGTCACTTGAAAATTTCAAAATTCCCGGCACACTTTAGTTCGCTGCTCTGGTAATAGCTGTTGCTGCAAGCGAATAATCGATTAGATATCGAATTTAGCTCGGTAATAAAACGACATGTTTAAAATGTAGATGGTAATTTTATTGATATTATTAATTTTTGACAGTAACATTATTATGAAAGCTATAAGTTTTTATTTTAATCGAAAAAAGAAGGGAACGGAGGTGAAAAAAAAGGGCCCCCAAATTGATGGTTGCCTAGGGCCCCGTTGAGGGTTATTCTGGCCCCTGCTCCCACCTTCCTTCTTTCCCCCCATCTTTCACCTTCCTTATCCCCTTACCCCTGTAGCTAGCTAGTATTTAAAGATCTGATTTTAGAGTGTCTTCACCCGAAGACGAAGATGTCGAAACCGGTCGTGTAATTGTTATTTGTAAAAAAAATTACATTTGTGGTAAAAGTACAAATCTTGGTTAGTGGTAGTTATGTGGGGTTTTTACTGTTACTTTTTTCAGGTAGAAATTTGGAGGGTTGCTGTCCTAATCCGGACCCTTAGCTCGCCTTCCCACCTCGGGAGCGCCTGACCTTCCCATTAGGAGGGACCATAAAAAACAGACTGGATGGAATATGATTTAAAACGTTATAAACAATTCAAATGAGCAACAATTTATTATCTTCGTTGTCTCACTCTTCCTAAGAGATATACAAGTATCTTTTGATCAACTTTCTACGATGAAAATTTAGATTTTTCGTGATTTTACTAGAATGACCCGTTGACACAAGGCAACGTAGCTCAGTCAGATAGGCGAGTGTTTTAAATATCTCAACCGGGGTTGGGTTGTGTTGGGGGGAAGGACTTCTAGATTTTTGATTGAAATCCCCCCCCTAAACCCAACCCAATGGCAACGTTGCCGTGTGTCAATGGGTCATATCTAGCAAGATCACGAAAAATGTTAATTTTCATCGTAGAACATAGATCAAAAGACACTTATATATCTCTTAGGACAAGTGAGACGACGAAGATAATAAATTGGTGCTCATTTGAATTGCTTATAACTTTTTAAATCGTATTCCACGTGGACAGTTTTTTTATGGTCCCCCCTGAAGGGAAGGTCAGGCACTCCCGAGCTGGGAAGGCGAGCTAAGGGTCCAGATTAGGACGGAGACCCTCCAAATTTCTACCTGAAAAAAAGTAACGGTAAATGCCCTGCATTACTACCATTAACCCCAATCTTTATTAGATTCTTTCCATTATGGATCACCACAACACCTTGCCTGATGCAGTGAAGTTTAATCTGTTGATTTTTCACGATTTAATTGATATTTATTCTGTATTATTATTGTTAATCATCAGCAGTAATTGGCTTCATGCTGTATGTTGATGTTTGTTAATAAATAAATAAATGTTTAGGGTAGGTGAAATAATTTAAGTGTGGTTTTGTTTCTTTTCAGGGAGTTTGGTATTGCCAGGTGTGTGGGAAAGAATTTACCAAGTGGCCGATGCTCAAGAAACATCTGAAATCTCACTCCGACGACAAGCCACATCGATGTTCTACATGTACTGCATCTTTCAATGTCGCGGTGAGTTGTGCATTTGATTCTGACCTTGATCAACGTATTTAAACTACCTTTAAAACATGTACGCAGGGCCAGATTAAGGGCAGGGCTGACAGGGCCACAGCCCGGGGCCCCAACATTTTCGGGGCCCACAAAAAATGCGAACAAATAGGTTTTTTAATTTTTTAAGGATTTAAGTTGACAAAATTTTCGTGAAAGTGATCAACTTCGTTCGAGCATGGAAGAAGATCGACTGGTTCATTTGGTACTTCTCAGTTCAGAAAGAGACATACTTTGTGAAATAACTTTCGATGGTATTGTTAAGAATTTTGCGATTGAGAAATGCCGTTAAAAGTCTTTTTAATATTAAAATTCGATAGTACATTTGTTACTACTGTATACAGATGCAATTTGACACAATTTACTCATGTTTAACTCTACTGACTTCTCCGCTGTATTAGATGGCTAAGTTAAAATTGCGATAATAAATAAATAAAGTGAATTGAAGACATAATCTTATTGTATAATGTAATTAATTTGTGACCCGCACATTGATCGGCTCTAGGGCCCCCGCGTTCTTAACCCGGCCCTGCATGTACTACTTATAAAACTACCTATCTAATGTTAAATACAAAACATTGAACCTCACAACGTTATTTAAATTACATACACAAAATAATAATCAAAAACTCTTTATTTGGCGAAGTTAGGCCCTCAAGGGCCTCTCTTATCTCTAACCTTTAAAGATAACTAACATTAATTTTAAAAGAGGTCATGTAAAAAAAAGAAATAAATATATATACATAGAAGAGTTAAAATGAAAGAATGTGGGAAAAAACTTGTTGGTTGAAAGCTTTTGGAGAAATACCCACTGTGGGAAAATGCTCACACAAGAAGGGGGAGCGAAAAAATCCACGGAAACACAGATGTAAGTAAATAGAAACAGGTATGTCACTTGTTGTATTAATTGTCATCCAATGATGGGGTGTGAATTTCTTGGTGGTTGACTACGGATGGCATTTACCTGAAAAGACAGAAGAAGTAGAGAAGATGGAAAATAAAGAGCTTTCGAAGGTGGGGATTAAGTAATGGAGGGCTTAAAGAATAAGATTATTATTATTTATTTATATACAGTCAGAGCCCTACTGCACATAATGGTAACAACTAAACTTGATGATCTTTGAATATTAAACAATACGAGACGAATTCACAAAAAAAAATCTGATGTGGCCAGCACATGACTTTCTCCATATATAAGATGTAAATATTTATCTACGACAGTAATTTCGAACTCTATATTCAATCTAAACTTGGAAGATAAGTGATTAATTTATATCATATTATCTTTTACGTCACTAACATTATCAATGTTTTTCGGGACATGTTCGATGAAAAACGATGAAATTGGCCTTTTGCCCCAGCGCCCAGAGCGCCCACAACGTACATAATCAGCAACTTCCGGTTTATCAGTATTTCACAAATTACTCCTACACAATTAGTGATGCAAAAATATGTTTCACACAAAAGTTATAGTAAAATACATTTTCTAAAACTTTTATAATTTATAGTTTGTACCTAAATATAATATTTATGGAGATATTTTGAAAACCGGAAATGAGCTTTGAAGAATGAAGCTCGACTCCTGGTAAACCGATTTACTCCAAAAACTAATCAACTCTTACAACACTAACCATAATATTATATATGAAATTTGGTGTTGATCCAATTAATAAATTTTAAGTTAGAACTCCCACAAAGAACATAATCAGCTACTTCCGTTTTATCAGTATTTCACGAATAACTCCTAATCAACTGGTGATACAAACATATGTTAAATACAAAAGTTATAGTAAATTATATTATCTAAAACTTTTATGAGGTATTCAATGTACCTATATATCATATTTATGGAGATATTTTGAAAACCAGAAATGAGCTTTGATAAATAAAGCTCGACTTCCGGTTTACCAATTTACTTGAAATCAACTCTGACAGCACACACTACAGTCATATATATGAAGTTTAGTATTGATATGGCTAATAGTTTTCACTTTAGAGCGCCCACTATCACACACACATACACACACTCACACACGCACACACACACACATACACACAGACATCATTCCGAAAATGGTCAAAACGTGTTCTAGGGACCCCAAAACATGTATTTCCGTTGAAATCTCGAAGTCGATTTTTTTCATGAAAACAATACTTTCTCTATACTTCGTATATGGAGAAAGTAATAAAAAGAAATATATAAAAATAAAGGTATAATCATTTGTATACCCGATTAAAAGGAAGAAAGCAAATCACAGTTACAACAAAGTTAAAATTATTACAGAAACTAAACCACATTAGACATAACAAAACACACAGTTTGAAATATTAAGAAAGTCAATTCTATTACAGTATTTATTGGCCTACCTCAAGATGCGATAGAATGGTAAATAAAGCATGTAATTTCTCAGTAAGTGTGGAACATTAAAAAGAACAGGGTTATTGTACTGTTATAATGTAATTAAAGATCTACACTTAAATTTTATTTAATAGTTATAATGGTAAGGATGATTAAAACATATTTTATTATATTATTTGGAATACTTTAATTTGAATGGTTTTAAGAAATTTCTTAATTAGAAAGTAGACTAAGAAGTGAATGAAATGGTCAACAATTAAGACCATAATTTTGAAAAAAAATTATAATTTTGCTGCTAATCCAAGAGGTAAATGTTAAATGACAGATATAATTAATTAATATAGTTAATTAACATTCTTAACTTAACATTGTACACCGGCAACACAAATTTTTATTGACTTGAAAATATGAATATCGAAAAACTGTTTTCTGTCATACACCGTAATGTAGGTGAACCTACCAAAAGGTATCACTCATGAATGAACAGTATTTTATAACTCTGTAAATATTTTAATCGTAAAATGGGATAACACCCGTAATAAACATATTATTATTATTATTTTTATTACATCATCAACATGCAATGCTTCAATTTAGGATTCACGAAAGATGATTTTGTTTACAGTGGAATTTGAAGCTTCACGAGGCAACGCATGTGAAATCGAGCACGTCTCCGTTAAGCTGCCCGGCCTGCAGCAGGACGTTCTCAAGGTTGGCATCCCTCAAGGCTCACGTCATGGTCCATGAAGAGGATGAATCCCTGTTTTGCCCTCTCTGTGCCGAAGAATTCAGCACACAAGTAAGTAGCACCTAATGCAGGCCACAGGACCTCGAGAACCTTGGAGAAACCTTGAATTTTTGCAAAAGCTTGAAAAATCCTGATCCAACTCGTTGGTCATCATCCTAGTTCAATCCGAAATATCATTCAAATTCTGGCAGCAGCACTGCCTACGCAAAAACTCAGAAACCTCATACATAAACAACCCTCGCCATTCCTGCCACTGATTTGCGTGAACATTAATGTCCGGGTAAAGTTTGAAAGTTGTGCCTTGTTTTTGTCGGAATAAATTCCAAATTTTAATTGAAGAATTGAAAAAAGTCCCCAAAATTGCTAGTTAGAATGTTCTGGCCGGGTAGCTTGGATGGCTAAGGCAGCTTCCCGGATAGGGGAAGATCCCGGGTTCAATTCCCTGTCAGACTTTCTTCAAGTCCGCTTTTTCTTGGGAATCTAATTACAGTGGTACGAGCAGCCTAACATACGAGTTATTTGAGATACGAGCTGGAGCGCGGGCCATATTTTCGTTCAAGATACGAGCCCAAATCCGAGATACGAGCCGTGTATCGTAGCGTCCCGCTAGTTAGCACGCAGGGTCGAGCATCATTCGAGAGAATCTATCGCTCTCATCGCACGTGTTATCCGCTTGAATCGAAGTGTATCTTATAATAATAATAAAAATAGTGTTAAGTTCTAAAAAAGCACCGTTTACATACGTGCCTAGAGTGCCTGCATCCCTTCCCCCCTCCTCGCTGTTCACCTTCGTTAGCCGCACTCGTCTGTCTCCAAAGTAAGACTATTATGCTAAATAACTCTTTTATTTCTTAATTTCATATTTTGTTATGTATTTGTTAATTATACATGTGTATTTGATATTTAAAAACATATCTTTATCCATAATTTACAATGGTTTGGGGATTTTTCATAGGTCCGGAACGGATTAAATCGAATTCAGTTATTTTAAATGGGAGAAATTCGTTTGAGATACGAGCCGATTGACTTACGAGCTCCGTTCTGGAACGAATTAAACTCATATGAATAAACTCGCATGAACATTGATTTCTGGGTACAGTTTGAAAGTTGTGCCTTGTTTTTGTTGGAATAAATTCCAATTTCAATTGAAGAATTGAATAAAAACCAAAAACTGTATATAGACCTTGAAAAATCCTCGACCTGACCTGGAAAAACCTTGAAATGACCTTGATTATTTGATATCCTGTTCTGCGGCAACCCTGCTTATGAAATAATTACATTATTGAGACTATTAAAACAATACTGCTGTGTAACTCGGAATTATGGAATAATTTGTGTATAGAAAGCGGAAATTCTGTTTGCTTGTGTGTTTGTCTTCGATTTGAGTCCACACTATTTGCCCGATTTGTATCTATCTTTGCATAAGTGTCCTCTGATATCAGGAATGAAGTACTGTTGCATTTAAATTCAGTACTTTTTTTGGGTTTGAACCAAGATCGCTCAGATAGATTTCCATAAGGAATACACATAAGCTTCACTTTTTAATCGGTTGCAGGCTTTATTTCTTTTGAAGAATTAAATTAGAAGGAATAGTCGTACAGAGTCAAGACAAACACCGAAAGAAAGAAAATTGAATATAGATTTTTATTAATGTCATGAACTATAGTTTTTGAATTGAAATTCCGAGAATTTTAATAAAATACTTGTAAATTTTTCAATATTATTGAGGTTATAAACAACCTGTCCCCCTGACGACCAATGAGATTTCAGTTATGTATACTAAAGGCTATGTACTCATTGCACAGCCAACAACTTGAATTTAATCTACTTATCCCTGTTAAGAGTTTCTTAAGTGCTTTTCCACATATATTTCTGCTGTGGGTACTTCGTGATAAATATTCCTCTAGAGTTACTCCAAGATACTTCACTAATCCTACTGTCGTTAAGTTGACCCCACGGAGGCAGCACGAATAATCATTTATTATTCATTTTCTTTCGAAGAAATTAACTACTGAACTCTTATCTACATTTAGCTCTAATTACCAATCACCACACCATTTCATAACTCTATTTTAGTCTATACAGAGAAAGGGTTGAGTTGACTTCTCTACATCCATGGCCTCATCGAAGCAACAGCAACACAAAGAAGTGTAAGGAGAAAGGATGGTTAAGGCAGCCTCCCATATAGAGGAATATCCTGGGTTCGATTCCTGGGTGCATGCCCTTATGTGCAACTTTACCTCAACCCTTTCCTTGTATGAATTTCCTTAGGGTTTCTCCTTTCACCTCTTTGTGCTGCCGGTGCCTCGATGAAGCAGTGGCTGTAGACGATGCCGCACAGTTGGATGAAACTATACTTGCCCTGGTTAGTGGTAGCTAATTGGTGTTTTCACCGTTACTTTTTTCAGGTAGAAATTTCGAGGGTCGCCATCCTAATCCGGACCCTTACCTCCTCGGGAGTGCCCGGCTGTCACAGCATGGGGGCCCATAAAAAAACTAATCGGGTGGAATACAATTTAAAAAGTTATAAACAATTCAAAAGAGAAACAATTTATTATCTTTGTCATCTCACTTGTCCTAAGAGATATACAAGCGTCTTTTGATCGACGTCCTACGATGAAAATTAAGATTTCTCATGATTTTGCAAGAAATTACCTGTTTACACACGGCAACATTGGCATTGGGTTGGGGTAGGAGGGAGGGATTTCTATCAAAAATCTAGAAATCCTCCCCCCAACCCAACCCAACCCTGGTTGAGATATTTAAAACACCCGCCTATCTGACTGAGCAATGTTGCCATGTGTCAATGGGTAATTTCTTGCAAAATCACGAAAAATCTTAGTTTTCATGGTAGAACGTCGATCAAAAGATGCTCGTACATCTCTTAGGATGAGTGAGACGACAAAGATAATATATTGTTGCTCATTTGAATTGTTTATAACTTTTTAAATCATATTCCACACTGTCAGTTTTTTATGGTCCCCCCTGATGTGGAGGTCGTGCGATCCCTAGTTGGAAAGCCCAGCTAAGGGTCTGGATTAGTACGGCGACCCTCAAAATTCCTACCTGAAAGAAACTAACGGTAAAAACCCCGCTTAGCTACCACTAACCCTTGCCCGTGCGCAAAAAGTCCCCAAAATTGCTAGTTAGATTGTTCTGGCCGGGTAGCTTGGATGGTTAAGGCAACTTCCCGGATAGGGGAAGATCCCAGGTTCAATTCACGGCCCTGTCAGACTTTTTTCAAGTCTGCTTTTTCTTGGGAATCTAATTAATTCATTCACAAGGGTTAATCTATCCTCAAAACTCAATATTTCCATATTTTCTATACCATATTGTCTGCAACATTCCTGACTTAACTATCAATGTGATTGCTGTGATTGTTGATGTATACTAAAAACAAGAACAGTCCATTTAAACTACCCTGAGGTACGCCCGAGGTCACCTTAACCAAGTTAAATGATGGGGAGGAAGGATAAGTAGCAAGGTTAAGCGAGAAAGGGTATTAGGGATGGGGAAAAGTAACACCATGGAGGATTGGAGAGTAGCTCTCATACGTAATTTCATTTACAACATCAGATTCCATAATTTAACATTTTGGGACACTCTAAACCAGTAGATATCATTACAAACCTCCACAACTAACCTGGCTATTTATACCCATTCAATTGAATTGATCGAGAGAAAGAAATTTCTAGTTCCTCTCTGCTATAAAACCCGTTTATTTCAAGAAAAAGGTCAGCAAACAATGACGTTGATACAAAAAGAATTGGTTGCTGCAGATGCTTAAACATCATTTTTATCCCTCGAGCACGGCATAACACGAAAAATATTTTCTTAATACAGGTTATATCCATAAATTTAGAATTTTTAGCCATCACACAATAGCTTTGAAAATCAATCGAATTCATATATTTTTTAATAGATTTTTAATGATAAACAGAATAAATCACGCTTAAACATTTTTAAATTTAACCTCGAAATTAACCTAACGACATTCTATGTGTGCACATAGAATTATGTCTGGTTAGTATGTGTATAGGTATTACTTCTCCTTTTGCAATATAATAACTTAAATCAATATAATAAATAACAGTTTAGAAGCAATATTACAAATTAAAACCCATTAACAGAATTCAAGGCATTATTTTGGTGTTATGCATACTTATAACACCAGCCAAAAATAACTAGAATGCAAGCTACCCAATTATTCCTAAACAATTTTGAACGTATTACTATCTTGGGTTTTTTTGGGCCTCCTCCGTGAATTTTATAGCTTTATAATCTTATAAATAACATTAACTTGAATTCATGAAGCACTTAAAACCTTCTGAAAAACCAGCAACTTATGTATACTTTGATTGGTATAGAAATGTCAGACAAGGAAATAATCATAATTCAAAGGGCTAGCAGTAGCAGTAAGTAAGCGCAAAAAGCTAAGCAAAAAAGTTTCAAATTTCCTCACGGGATGTGCCAGCGCGACGTAAGCTAAAAAAGTGATTTTTTGCCCTAAATTGTACCCAATTTATGTGAAACTCAGTTGGTTCATATCTATAATATATAGACGCTTCTCCGGATATACCTATAAGTTATATATAGGGGATCAAAAGTCTAACCATGTTCCACAAGTACAACCAACTTGAAATTTTTACCACGTTATGGCCATGACCTGTAACCTCCAGGAAAAAGCCGACTTTGAACCTCGGTGTCATGGGTTCGATTCCAGAAGGCCCCTAAGTCGCGATTTTGTCCAAAAGAATACATGGCGGGGATTTTCGAAAATTTCTTTGTGGCACTTCCCGGAAATGGAGAGATTTGAAATTCAAGGGACTGCTAGATGCCGAGCATATCTTAATTAAACCATAAAGACATCTACGAATATTATCCTTGGTTCGATGCTAGGTCGGGGCAAAAATCGGCCGTTTTAAATGCATTGTGGTGATTTTTAAGATTTTTTTTGGACCCTTTTCCAATGGCATAGAAACTTGAAATTCGGTATGAGGTTAGATACCATAAAAGTATATCATAATCGAATTTTACATATTCGCTGATGGTCCTTGGTTCGATCCCAGAGGGACATTTAAATTCCTCAATGCATTTCTTACGGAGATAACAGAAACAAATTTTAGGTACTTCCCAGCACGATATCGACTTCAAACTTTGCATATAGAAATATGAAGTCCATACAAATCAAACAGTGCATTCACAGCTATCAATGTGTCCTGGGTTCGACACCAGGTGTCTCTGCAATCAGAAGTTGATCCGATTTTTAGGAATTATTTTGAAACCTTTGCCAATAATATAGAAACTTCAAATTCGGCATATCAATATAGATCATAAATAACTTTCAGAAACAGTTTTTAGATTTCCAAAATCGTCCTTGGTTGGAATCCAGAGAGCCATTTACATTCGTGAACATTAGAGCGTCTTTTGAGGCAGTTGTAGCCCATATTTCTGCTTGAATTTTCACACATAGTTAGAGATGGTGATCTTCTATTGTGCTGCATAGTAAGTTCACAGTAAAGACCCAGGTTCGATGCCAGACGATGGAATTTCAGCGAATTTTAAGAAAAATTTCAATCCATTTTTTCTTTTGATGGCCGTTCCGATATGATGCTGACATGAAAATAGTGTTGTCGATTTGCTTGCAGTATGCAAGCAACATTTTACTCGTAGAACATAATTGTCGGAAGACTTGATAGGCAGTGAATGATTGCATTAAAAGATAAAAAGTAAGGAATGAAAATTGCACACTCAGTGCGCCAGCACGACTGCTCGAAGGTTAAATTATCATATGTTTTCCCAAGAGATTTTTCATAGGATATTTATCGTAATTTTACTATCGATGTGATTGCTAAGGTCGTTGATGTATACTAACAATTAGCTTTGGAAATAGTTACAGTTGGACGACCATATGTCAATCCACGGACATGATGTTCACGAAGAGACGGTGCAGTCCATGT
The DNA here is from genome assembly GCA_947579665.1 of Sympetrum striolatum. Lineage (NCBI taxonomy): Eukaryota > Metazoa > Arthropoda > Insecta > Odonata > Libellulidae > Sympetrum > Sympetrum striolatum. The sequence goes on from CANPUZ010000025.1 coordinate 585,500, forward strand.
TGAATGACCCAGTTTGGCTCCCGGATACGACTTTCGAGAACCAGTTCACAACCATCACAACGGAGGAGACAAGCAGAGAATCCTCTATAACGCAACCGAATCAGAAGTGTCGTCTCTGCAACGCCCTTTTCCGGAAGGCGAGCCAACTCAGGGAGCACATGAAAGAACATTCCAAGGTGAGTTTGTGTGAGCGTACGTATGTTCATGTGCATCAATTCAAAACTCCATGTTCAATTTTATCGGTTAATGGTAGATATCTGGGGGTTTCACTGTTACTATATTCAGGTAGAATGTAATCTAAATTAAATATGATACGCATGATATTGCATTACCTTTGTAAAAAAATCTGATGTGGCCAGCACATGACTTTCTCCGTATATAAGATGTAAATATTTATCTACGACAGTAATTTCGAACTCTATATTCCATCTAAACTTGGAAGATGAGTGATTTATTTATATATTATTAGCTTTTATGTCACAAACATTATAAATAATGTTTTTCGCGACATTTTCGATGAAAAACGATGAAATTGGCCTTTCGCCCATAGAGCCCAGAGCGCCCACAAAGTACATAATCAGCAACTTCCGGTTTATCAGTATTTCCTGAATAACTCCTAAAGAATCAGTGATGCAAAAATATATTTCAAACAAAAGTTATAGTAAAATACATTTTCTAAAACTTTTGTAAATAATATATACCTAAATATCATATTTATGGAGATATTTTGAAAACCGGAAATGAGCTTTGAAGAATGAAGCTCAACTTCCGGTTAACCGATTTACTCCAAAAACTAATCAACTCTAATGACACCAATCAAAATACTATATATGAAATTTGGTGTTTATACAATGAATGCTTTTCATGTTAGAGCGCCCACAAAGTACATAACAGCTACTTCCGGTTTATCGGTATTTCACGAATAACTCCTAATCAACCGGTGATACAAAAATATGTTAAATACAAAAGTTATAGTAAATTACTTTATCTAAAACTTTTATTAGTAATACAATATACGTATATATCATATTTATGGAGATATTTTGGAAACCGGAAATAAGCTTTGATGAATGAAGCTCGACTTCCAGTAAACCGATTTACTCCAAAAACTAATCAACTCTGACAGCACACACCACAGTACTATATATGAAGTTTGGTATTGATACGACCAATAGTTTTTACGTTAGAGCGCCCACAATAACAGACACACATACATACACACACACACACATACACACACACACACATACACACACACACACATACACACAGACATCATTCCGAAAATAGTCAAAACGTGTTCTAGGGACCCCAGAACATGTATTTCCGTTGAAATCTCGAAGTTGAATTTTTTCATGAAAACAATACTTTCTCTATACTTCGTATATGGAGAAAGTAATAAATCGTGTTATCTTTAGATTTTGGATTCTGTGTGCAGTATTCCATAAAACAAAAAAATTTCGAACTTTACTTCGAGTTATGAGAATAGTTACGCATGTAGTATCCAGGGATAGGGGATTTCTTTTTGTATATTTTATATATGTTGTAACTCAACCTTTTTTGCTTCCCGGGCACCAAAGGGCACTACCGAAAGCGAAGTGGGCACCACATAACATTTCCATCCAGGGTGTTATTGAGGCTAATCCTTGGCAATATTATCACTTTACCAGTTAACCATTGGCCGTTAGGAAAAAAACGTTTCTTGGTAAATAAGATCCAAAATATTACAACGTATATAATTTCATCACAACCTCACATCTGTATCTTTATCTCCGAAGAAGATTTGATAACGGGGAATACATCTGGTATTAAGGTTTTCGTGTGCACTGCTGCGTTCCGAAAAGTAGCAGTCCTTGATTATGCGGTGTTTGATACATTGATAAGCTGAGCCAAGCTGAATCATAGTTACGGGTCTTGTTAATCTGGACATAGACGATAAGAGGGATGATATGTTTACGAAAACTAAGACCAGGACAACCGAGTTTCTGACCCCTTCCCCGC